>OZ023205.1:41628378-42074768 GCA_963995525.1 Escarpia spicata | reverse complement strand
AGATAATTTAGAATGATAACGCACATAGTATCAATATCTAGCACACTGCACGTGATATATATATATATATATATATATATATATATATATATATATATATACATACATAGAGATAGATAGATAGATAGATAGATAGATAGAGAGAGAGAGAGAGAGAGAGAGAGAGAGAGAGAGAGAGAGAGAGAGAGAGAGAGAGAGAGAGAGAGAGAGAGAGAGAGAGAGAGGAGAGAGAGAGAGAGAGAGAGAGAGAGAGAGAGAGAGGAGAGAGACAGAGAGAGAGAGAGACAGACAGACAGACAGACAGACAGACATACAGACAGACAGACAGACAGACAGACAGACAGACAGAACGACAGACCGACAGAGACAGAGATATCGAGTCCGCCATGACTAACCATTGATGTATTTTATACAAGATCCGAAAATAAAAGATTGCCATCAACGGTAATCACTATATTGCCCTGAAGCTCCTTAATGTAAGTTTACTGCAGCTCGCATCCATGTCTAGAGCAACTCTTTCTTTGCACGCACTCTCATCTGGTGGAACTCCCTCCCCGGGAATACCTTGGTAGCTTCAACAGTGCAGGACTTGAGAGGAGCGGTTGTTTCACACTGCTAAGTCGTCGTCTATGTTTTTACTCGCACTTCGTTTATGCTTTACTCATAATGTGTTGATACTTTTCCTGGCACTTTCACCTCTAACACAGCCCAGCTGTACAGACCATTTCGGCACCAAAACCCTGACTGATGGACTACGTCGTTAACCATGCAAAAGTAGAAATTTAACCAAATTACCACCCAATGCGACAAGCAAACGGTAGTCATGGATATATTTTATTTAGTTCCGAATAGGAAGCATTAAATATAAATAACACAAATTTAGAGGTCTAATCAATCATCTCGTTTTAATATCGAGATTCCCCCAACGCCGTTTTCCATTTATGCGTAGCCGTCATTATCAGATATTTGTCAGTCTTATTTTAAAATCTGTTATCAATGCCAGTATAAAAATATAATCAATAATATACTATTTCCTACACATATCTCGTCCTGTGGGAATTAATACTTTCTCGTATCTAATATAATATCTTAACTAATATTGTTTATGCCCTCTAGTTGTACTTGGAATATGAAAACAAAAAGTAGCAAATCAATATATTCATATAACCATTCAATTTTAAAAATGAACTTCTATTTTGTTTCATCTTTACAATAAGATTATTTGCAAGAGTAAGGACACGTTGGTCTCGGATGATTTTGGCACCAGACGTTACAACCCTTATTTGCAAGACACTAGGACATCACAATTAAGATACTTTAACCATTAGGTATATATTATGTTGAGGCACCTACTTTCGTTTTGTGACGCATGACTTCTGCACAAATAAATTAATTCGTCTCTGACCACCCCCTAAATATAATTAATTATGTGTCTTATAGAGTGCAGTTCACGTGCTCTGTAATTTGGTATATTAATTGTCTTATTTGAGTGAACGAATCAATCATAGGGGGCTAGTACTCAAACCCAAATTGCAATATTCATGCTCTGTTATGTCACGATATCGACCCACGCATATGCCTTATAAGTATTCTGCAAACGGCTAGTGTTGCTATAAATCCAAGAAAACAAGCAAATATGCTGAGAGATCAAGCAAGCTACTCACTATGTCAAAATGTAAAGCAGAAAGAACGGGGTCCGAACAATATGCAACGGAACCAGAAAAGTGAAACGGAAGATAAAGGAATTAAGAGATGAGATTGGCACAAAAAACACAAAAATGAAAGTAGTTGGAATCAGACTGAGATGGGCAGGAAGCGTGCACAGAACGAATGAGGAAAGACGGGCTAAAAGAGGACGGAAAAAGGAAGAGAGTGGTACAAATTGAGATGGATGTAATAAAAATAAGATAACTTTATTTCGGTCACAATATAAAATGCTGATCGTATTTACACTGAATAATAATTATACAACTATTATAACCGTGGAGATCCTCTAGAAATGAATAGAACAATAACGGCGTGTCTTAATGTGCTCATTCCTGCTTGTTGGACCGATGCGTTGTACAAATACAATTATACAAAACAGCTAAAACTATTAATATTAGTAGAAAAGAAAGACAGCTTGGCACGGTATATTGGGAGGGCATGTAATCAAACAAGTATAACAATCGGTGATATAATATACGATTCCAGGCTGACAGCGGAGCCAATTAAGGCTGTAACCAGTTGATTTAAATGATAGTAATATAACATAAGTACTTATTAAGTCGCTGTTAACCCCAGAAATACCTGTATAAAGAATGTAATAATTATTTCACGTGAAGCATGTTGATAACGTTTCTATAATAGACCAGATATGTAAACGGAACAAGAACAATAGTAAATAATCAATGTTAAATTCAATTGTATAGCAAACATTTGGTGGTACCAACCACCGACAATGACATGATACTTGTGAACAGGTGTTTGAAGATCTTACTGTAGAAGTAGTGAAAGAACGTATAGTGTGAAGTTTGTCTATATCCGTGAGTGTGTCAAGGGTAAATGTAAAAATATCGCATAAAGCATGTGGTAGGCTCCCGTGAACTAAATTATACAAAAAACTTCAATTTCATTATGTCTTGCAATTTTATTAAATTTAGACACTCAAAGAGGGGTGGGAGTGTTCCAAGTCATTTCGTTTACGTATGGAACGAACAATGTTTTTGTATAATAAATAATTGTGTGAAATGAGTTTTGTATGTGGATCACCACAAGATGATTCCGTATGTCAAATAGGGGTAAACTAAAGTATAATAAATTGTTTTAAGGGCAGAAACACGAAGATAGCTGTTAAATTTATTAATTGCGTATAAAGCACTGGTTAGTTTATTTTTGTATACATTTATGTGTTCCTGCCAATCAAGTCTTTCATCAATATGAATACCTACATTTTTTACAAAACCGATGGAAGTGGATATTATAAACGACGACATCCTACCTCTGACACATGTATAGCTGATTTCGAGAAACGTCTTGAGTTCTTTGAGACACGGCTGCGTGCGCTCGAAGGCGGCGTCGGGTACTCGTATCCGGCACGACTGTCGCCCCGAGCACCGGGTGTCGGCGAGCGTCAAGACGTCCTTGTGACAGCCGATATAGCCGAGGTAGAGGGTGACGCACCGCCCCATCTGCATGCGACCGTACTTGGCCGACAACAACAGCACGGCCTCGTCCTGCTGACAGCTCGCCCGAAATTCTTCCGTGTCGCATATCTCCTGCGGCACATCTGTAACACAAAGTCAAGCAATGGTAATTTACGATATATATATATAATATTATTATAATAATGCAGTGTCCAGTCCTTAGGATTGCTCAACGCGCTTTACACCTTACTCCCTGACAGAACTGGTGAATCGAACATCTCTACTTCACTCGGAAGCATTCAGCCACGCTATAATTAATGCGCGAAGACTATTCGTACACAAATATCCACCACTGTCTATAGGCAGGTACTCATTCATACAGCTGAGTGAAATGGAGCAACGTAGAGTGAAAGAACTTGGCCAAGGTTCGACACGGCAGCACAGGATTCGAACCCGGGTCCTTTCTATTGAGAATCCGATGTTCTAACCACTGCGCCACTCCAAATACTAGCAAGTGACAGCGGTTTTTAAAGTGAGATATCCCGTTCCGATACCCGGAATGGGCCAAGGGTGGTACTTATTAGCAGGTATGTGGCTAGAAACACGTGCCTCTGCAACAACTACAAGTAACGGTTGTTTGCAAATTTAATGGAATGTTTCGTGCTTATTGAGAACAATTTGGCGGGCAGTATATGTCTATTTCAGTATTAAGAACGTTATCTTAAAACGTAAAAATATTTACAGTCCCTCGCTTCAATTCTACGGTCCCAAGACCACATTTGAGTTTTAACCAATACGTGAGCATTTTTACAAACGTGAACAATCTACCATCATGTCTCACGAAATCTACTGCCTCGACTCAGGTCGGTGGATTGCCTTAACTATTTATGAGCACGCGTTTAGTGCTCAACACACAAACACAAACACACACACACACACACACACACACACACACACACACACACACACACACACACACACACACACACACACACACACACACACACACACACACACACACACACACACACACACACACACACACACACACACACACACACACACACACACACACACACACACACACACACACACACACACACACACATACACACACACAAACACACACACAAACACAATATCATAACGCAATAAAGACAAGGTGGAGAATGAGAAAAACAACACACCAACAAGGCCTATAAAAGAGTCCCCGATGACAACAGATCCCGTGTATTGGTAAAAACAACGGTGTCAAAATAGCGATGGTGGTACTGCCAACGACATCAGTGACATTGATGGAAGAGGTCGCATAGCGACGATGACGTTGACAGCGCTACAGTTGACAAAATCACAGTTTGACTGCGTTTTGTATGAGCCAATTCCCGTTTAAATTTTGTGGTGAAAGCGAGCCACTATTCTAGCGTAAACTGCTTGTTTACTGGGTTCATTAGAACAATTCAAAACATACTGGACACGTTTGAAGTCTATGAATATGTTTCAATCATAGACATAGTAGACAATCATTTTAGCAGCAGGCTGAAGCTGACAGTGGGGGGTTTCACTGATGTTTAAAAAATAAAAACAATAATTGTTACACCATAACTAGTTAATTAATTGCAATTTAATAAATATTGCTTCTGTCGGATTTCTTGACGTCAAGATATAAAAAGCAAATTAGATCAATCATGTACCCTAAACATATATACTTTAGGGGTTTCTAGTTTTGTGTGCTTTGAAGTCTTTACTCATCTTCGTTTACATAGACATTTGATGTGGTATATACGACGTATTTCTGAGTATACACCACACAACATATGTGTTGTTAAACACCGTAAACAACGTTGGTGCGCAAGAAAGAGAACAAACAAATCTTTGCCTGATTGCATTTGTGTCCAAATCAAGATCGGAAATCAGTTTGTAAGAAGATATTATTAGCTGTCAGTTGTTCAGTTGTTCCGAAGTTGAAATGAGTCACCGACGGAACACTGTTGCCATGCCCAGAAAAGAGTAGGTTGGGGGTCGTTCTCGTGAAGTTAGCCAACGAATAAGTAAAAAACCACAAAGATGAACATCCATCATCGGCCAAGACACAAATTGAAACAAGACTTCGCGTGTCTGCATCTTATGTCGTTATTCAAAATCTTCCTACTAAATCAGGCTAACTTGGCTATAAATAAACTGACGTGGAGCCAATGTTCGTTTCTAGAGATATCATTAGTAAGTAGAACTTGTGTCCGTGTGAGTAGAATGATATGACATCCCATTTAGTGTATATCAAATAAATAATGGATATGGGATGACGAACCACCGTGCTCAGACGGTACTGCAGACTCCATTGCTCGTAGGCAGGCTGGATGATATGAAGTATGCACCTGCATATTGACACAAAGACATTGGTTCAAACATTAGCAAAAGCCAGACTTTGTGTATGACTGTAGCCAACTGGTCAGTTCACAAAACTTGTATTTGACCGCTAAGGTGTGCCTATGTAATTGAAGACGGCAACCCGTGGCTGATGACAGTGAAGCGGGCCATTGATGTACCATAATACCATAATATCACATGATTATACGACAAGAACGAACCTTGTTAGCCAGTCAGTCAAGGACAAATTGAAAACCGTTGAATGAGAGGACGGACTCTGAAGAGGTGGATAGACAACATCAGGAATTACACCTAGCGTCCGTGGTTGATGGCAGAATATTTGGGCAGGAACGATAAATTTGCAGTCTGCAACAGTTTTCAATTACGCTATTATTAATCGCATAATCGCACAAATCGGACACAATCATTGTTCCCAGTGCTTACAACTTTGCAGCTATCGAAAGCGTAATATGTACGGGTTATCTATCTCAAATCCATATATCGCCGTCAGAGAAGATGAGAAGGTGGTTGTTCAAAAATAGCTGAGCTGATTTGTATACAATATCATTTATGGGTGGAATTGTAGCTTTATTGGTAGTTCCTACAAGTGTGACAATATGTTTGTATAGCATGCCAAAGGAAATATTTTCAGTTAGATAGCCATCGCTGATTTCATCTACAAATGTAGTAGTAGTGGTGGTGGTGGTAGTAGTAGTAGTAGTAGTAGTAGTAGTAGTAGTAGTAGTAGTAGTAGTGGTGGTAGTAGTAGTAGTAGTAGTGGTGGTGGTGGTATTAGTAGTAGTAGTGGTAACAATAATACGTTAACTACTTTTGCACCTCAATCATCGGAAACCAAGATCAGAGGCGCACATTACAAAAGGGTTAATCAATCTCAAAATCGATCAGAAATTATAGAATCATCTCAATTAATATAATTTACAAGTTAATCATGTGACAATATTAGAAAGCAGAACAATACTCGTTGTTATATTATCCTATCGTATGTATGTTCTATTATATGATTGGTGATAACAGAATACAGCAAACAATTGCGCCATTTTGTAAATACAAAAACGCAGTTTGTATGTTGCTTGACATGCAGGCCAACGTTCGGTGTTTATAGCCTACTGATGAGCAAGGGTAATTTAATTTTAGTTTACTTGCAACCGTCTTCTCTTTACGACGGGTAGTTGGATGTTAATTGAAGCAGATTATGATTGAAATGTGATTAAACTTGTTCGACATCAAGACACAATGTTTGCTCTAATACCGTATATTGTATATATATATATATATATATATATATATATATATGAGAAAAATACATAATAACATATTTGCAAGTAATCATAACATTCTAAACCAGAAGAGCTGCCAATGCTAGTTTACTAATTACAACTTTGATCAATGCTGCGCATCGACGTAAGCGTTTTCGAGTCGAAATGGAAATGATGTCATCTCGTGACGTTCGTGCTTTATTCGTGTATGGCAACCAATAGGACATACGACATCGTTCAGAGGTTGCGACGACTTCAAGGTGTGGACAACCGGTAGGAAGGATAGTTCGCGAACTTCTTCAACGGAAATGGACGAACCGTCTGATAAGTACTAATTTGCGCCTAATCGGCTCATTATTCTAAATTACTGGATGTTAAAATCACATAATCAACGTACTGAAAAGTGTGGATTACTGACATCGTTCTAACCCTAACCTCCTTATTCACAATAGTTTGGACACTGCTTGGCCGCCTTGCAGATTTCTTCTATGATTTACCAGTCTTCAACTGTCAGCTATATTCAAAGCTCGATTCGGGACAAAGAACATTGTTGGCTGATTGCCAACGATGTCTTTATACTACCTCTATTGATGTGCCATTTCGTCAAACATAAAACCGAAGAAAAATGATGTTGTAGATGTGTTGTGGGTATTTTATTTCTATTGTTGTAGATCTTTTAAGGGAGTGGTAGGCATCACAAATTAACAATGCTAGTATATGTTGTTAACCTGTTCTCATAGAAAAAATCACTGATATAATTACAAATAATGATTATACGACAAGAAAGAACCTTGTTAGCCAGTCAGTCAAGAACAAATTGAAAACCGTTGAATGAGAGGACGGACTCTGAAGAGGTGGACAGACAACATCAGGAATTACACCTAGCGTCCGTGGTTGATGGCAGAATATTTGGGCAGGAACGATAAATTTGCAGTCTGCAACATTTTTCAATTACGCTATTATTAATCCTTTTAAGGGAGTGGTAGGCATCACAAATTAACAATGCTAGTATATGTTGTTAACCTGTTCTCATAGAAAAAATCACTGATATAATTGCAAATAATATTTCTTAATATTAGGCGTACTGTTAGCGGTTCCGAAATTTCCCGAAATGCTTCGCGCCGACCAAACCTGCGCTGTCTAATACGGCGGTAGTGGGTTGCAACACATTTACCGCTTGTCTGAACGCAAATGTGTACTGCCGTTGTATAACTTAACGGAGGGGATCTACACGCGCTGTATTTACATAGAGGCTTACTATTTATGTTGTCGCTATAGTGCAGTAGCTTTCGTCACATTCATCCATAAACCACCGTTTTGTTACTTTAGTAGGATGACGCAGTCTCTTGGGCTGTATAATCACGCCAGCCTTCAGCCAACCACTGCAGTGTCAGATAGCGATTACGTCACTCGCTGCTCTTCTACCTTTTTTGTCACGGCTAAGTCATGTCCTCGTTCTTGCCAGTGCCATTGTCATCACACGCTACACCGCCCTCGGGTAGTTTGTACGTACAGGGCGGGTTCCGTTAATTATGTAGTCTTCAGTTGTGCATCATCCATGGTCGACTCCTGACCGACGGAGGCTTTCTACTAGTTGTGTTCCCTGTGGACGTATACTGTTGATGTTGTTGAAATAAACATTATTATTACAATTATTGATGTAACGTTTGGATTGCCCAACAGTTACAACCACTCTTATTCTGGGCAGAGAACAAATACCATGATCATGATTCGTCATTCAGTGAAGAAATTAGAGGACGTTATTAACCGGGGATGCGTGTTCACCATCTTTTTGGAACAGCCTTTGTATAAACAAAGCTCCCAAACAGTTCGTCATTAAGAAAGGTGGAACATTGCGCCACTTTTTCCCGACAAAGGCAGCACTCATCCGATAGATAAACGAGGGATATCTACCAGGCTGGCCACTGCTCTGATCAAATAATAGTTTCTACGCCCACGCTTCACCCTCCGAATGACAGGATGGAAGAAGTAACAAGAAGTAACAAGACAACGGTGGGTGGGCCATGTGCTAGAAATATACAATACAATACAATACAATAACTTTGTTGTCTGTTGGGTTAGAGAAAATTTCCTTTAGGCTTGTTCATATAATGTGTAAAAATAATAGAGTAAGAAATTTAACTTAATATGTATACAATGTTAAGATAGTACTAAGAGCGAGGTAATCACATAATATTCATATCACATGCACAATAGGATATAGCGATAGATAACATACACATACATAAGTAAACCACAATAGATAAGTAAACAGGTAAACAGGTAAACCTCAGGAGGAAAATGTCTATCACACAAGTACTGTAAACCATCAAGCTAATACACGGGGTCATAGTAAATACATTATAAAATGGTAAGCATACTACCACAGATTATAATTATTCAATTAAACACATATATATTGCAAGAGATTATTATGAAGTCATAGTCGTGCCTAAAATTGCTAAGATTCATTTACACATGCACTCTTTTATCACGAGCATTCAGTCCTTAAGTTAAATAATAATCCAGATAAAAGAAGAAGAAGAATGGCGTTACCAGGACTAGACGTCTGGCGCCGGCATTACAAGTTAAAGGACACCAAGGCACAAACGGCACAGTATAACGACATACAATGTACCATGAAGGGGGCTTAGAGTTAAACAGTAATGCTGATCCAGCAGAGTATTGATCATGCAGCGGATTAAACGAAATCTAAACGCAATCAAAATACTGCTACAGAATACATTCACTTACAGTTGAGAATGGACACTGCAGTTGGTATAAAAGATTTCGTAAAGATATTCTTCCGAGCAAGGGGCATCTTATATTGTCGGCCAGATGGACGCTGTTGGAACTTACCAAAAAGAGGATGGGTGGGGTCGCAGACAATAGTAGTAACTTTCCTTCGGACAGCGCCAATGTACAAGTCTTCCAGCGAGTACTGCCCTGACCCAATAATTTTTCCTGCGACTTTGACAATGCAAGACAGCCTACCTTTGTCTTTCATGTTCATGTTACCAAACTATACAACACCATTGAAGGTCAGAACACTCTATATTAAACTCCTGTACACCATTTCCAAGATTTTTTGGCTCACATCAAAATATTTCAATTTCCTTAGAAGGTAGAGGCGCTGGTTTGCCTTTTTTACAATGTGATCAGTGTTATCAGTGAAAGACAGCTTGTTGTCATAAAAAGTGCCAAGATGCTTAAAACTGGACCCAACTTCAACAGGTTCATTACTAATCTTGGCAGGAGCAAAAACATTAGAGACTTTCCTGTTGTCGATCACAAGTTCTTTCGTTTTGCCAACGTTAAGGTGAAGAAAGCTGTCAGCGCACCATTTCTCCAAAACAGAGATTTGTGAAAACTATTCTGCCAGAGAATCTTCTTTTTCAGGAGTCCAACTAAGGCCATGTCATCTGCAAATTTCAGTAGCCAGTTAGAGGAGGTCTGACACCTCATGTCATATGTGTATATTGAAAAAAAAAGTGTCGGCGAGAGGACACAGCCCTGGGGTGCACCGGAATTTACAATAATCTCATCCGACATACAACCCTGACTACTAACACGCTGTGGACGGTCTTTCAAAAAATCATTCACCCAAAGAACAATATTTCGGCTTACATCAAGATCAATCAAGCGCTTCAGAAGAACATAAGGTTCGATGGTATTAAACGCACTCGAAAAATATATGAACAACACTCTGATGTAGGCTTTGGAGTCTTTAAGATGCTGTGAAATCAGATTAAACAACAAGAGAGAAGCATCTTCAACACCCCTAAGGGCTTTATAAGCAAACTGGAGAGGATCAAGATGTGCAAACACATCAGACAGCAAACGACTGAGTACAATCTTCTCCATGCATTTAGCTAAGGTGGAGGTAAGTGCTACTGGACGAAAGTCATTTAACTGGCTGGCGCTAGGTTTCTTTGGTACAGGGATAATCATAGAGGTTTTCCATGCTAGGGTTACAGTGTGAGAGTCTAGCACAGCCTGGAATATAATAGTGAAAATCCTCCCCAGCTGAGCTGCACACGACTTTAAGACTTTGTTTTTCACTCCATCATGTCCTGAAGCTTTGGGTGCGTTCAATCTGGAGAAAGTTTTCACAACCTTATCCTCAGAGAGTTCAATGTGTTCTGATACAACAGTCTGGCACAGGGTTGTACATTGACCACGGAAATCATTAACATCAAACCGAGCATAAAAGCGGTTAAGTTCATTTGCTGCAGTAACAGGGTCACCAGTATGGTACACAGACTGCTTGATTTGTTGCTTACCCATCATAGTTTTGAGTTCATTCCATGCCTCCCTAGCATTACCAGTCCGAAATTTCCCCTCAACTTTGTTCTTGAATTCAAGTTTGGCAATCATAGCAAGCCTTCTAAGTCCCTTTTCTTTCTCACGATATCCATCCTTCTTTCCCTGCAGAAAGGCAAGTTTCTTTTGATTCAGGTGCACTTTAAGGTCCTTCGTTATCCAGTTATATCGTATAGCTAGCAGATACAAACATTTGTCGAGAATGTCTGCAATGCAGCTGCAAGAAAGGTTGCCCGGGACAGTGCGAATACCTCAAGTGCACCACCATACCTGGCTGTGGTGGACAGTATGCCACACCCTGACAAATTAAAACAGAAATAATGTTTCATGTGGACGAAGTCACACTTTTTCACAGATTCGTTGTGCAATAGGTAGCAAGCGTAATCGAAGAGAGTACCACCTGAACAAGATGCTTTTCATAAAACCAGTATACATTTTCACTACCAAGCGCTGGTATTGACATGTTCGGAGAAAGGTTCATTTCGGATCTACGCAATGTACCGAGGGTAAATTGCGGTCATTTGCATAGCACGGAATTCCGTTTAATTCTCCTGCTTATATATAGGGCCTACATTATGAAGGCAAGTGTCTCCAAAATTCCATGTTAGCTAACAGGTCAATGAAACATTGATCATGAAGTGACCTCTGACGTTCTGTCACCACGTGACTCTATGGCCGGAAATGAGAAGATCCAATGAGTTCCAGTAATGATTTGGCGTCATCCAACTCCAAGGTCTCGGCTCAACTTGGTGAAGTGTAGTTGCGCCACGACGAATACCAAACAATACGAAGCATCTGTCGGAGAGAGGCATTTATCTGAAGAGCCTACTGACATTTGTGGCTATTTAGACATCATAACGTTCAGGCTCATTTATTTTAGCTGACTCATTTATTTTAGCTGACTTACTTCCACTGAGGAATATATATATGTATATATGTATATATATATATATATATATATATATATATATATATGTGTGTGTGTGTGTGTGTATATGTATATATATATATATATATATATATATATACATATACATATATATATTCCTCAGTGGAAGTAAGTCAGCTAAAATAAATGATATATATATACACACATATATCGGTGACATTATTTATATTTATTCTTAATCTTTCTGATGATTTTATATATGTTTCATTATGTATATACGCGCCTGTGAGCGGGATGGTCACAATACAAATGTAAGTAATACAATAATACTGTAACAAGCATCTCAACCAATTTTCATCTTCTCAAACTCGTTGCATGCAGTAAATAATAACTTCCGATAAATCGGTAATAACTTTCGAACGTTACGCCCCAGGCCACTAAAAAGTAAATAGCTACCTTAGTGTGTTTAATAAATCGCCAGTTGGTTGGTGCGGAGAAAGCACACTGAAATTACGTCATTTTGTGAAATATAATTTAGTTTAAGTTTTGATAGGCAGATACAAGTGTACAATAAGCTTTGTTGCAATTTGAAGGTATCATTAGACAGAGTGAACATTACAATTAATAGTATTCGTACAAAGATCGCTGTGCGCCGCAGATTCTCCAGAAGGCCAAAGATTTTCCCTACTGGTTTTTCTGTTGACCAGGTTGCCTTCCTCTCGTTTTGGTGTGTAGGACAATATTGCAATACTTTCATTGGAACCATGCTACAAGGACCCATGCTCGTGTCTAAGACATCAACTTGATGATAGTTTCTCGTGTATGTTCGCAATTGAACAACCACTAATTAAGTCATGTTGTGAACTCCTATGCTCAATCGCCAATGAGTGTATTTACATTTGGCCTACACAATCATATTGGCACGTTAACAGGAAGAACTAATCATCCACTCTATTACCATTGTAAGAAGCTAATATCTGAGTAAATTGACTTCCGATGGATATTTTCATATTCATATTTTACACCTCAAAACAACCTAAACTGAATTGTTATTGTTCTCTTAGGACCCCGTAACACATCCAAACAGGGCGCGTGTTATTACCATACAACGAGCTTTAACTAGGTGAAACACGCAGAAATGCACGTTGCGTTAATATTTACAGAATCGACGACGTACCACATGCCTAATCGTGGAAGGTTTGTTTTTACAGAATCGTTATTACGATTCGTTGAAGCGCGCACACGCACGACTTGACAGGTTTATGTTTACACAGTCGTGATGACGACTCGCCGAAGCGTGCTCATAATAAGTGACAGTTTCCGTCGGCGGGTCTTTCCGCAATCAATAGCACACGATGCCACCGCAGTACTGCCATTGTAACAGGTTACCCGGACCCCGGCATTAGAGTTGATTTAGCCGACTCAACGGTGAAAATACAATAGGCACTGCACCAAATTCATTGTTTAATAAGTAATCACATTAATCCATTCACAGTCTGATCTATGTTGACTTGACACTAGGCTACAGGCCCGTAACAGAGTCAGCGCGACAACAGCGTAGTCTCCTTTTATGTGACGTTAATAGATTCATGAGCTACGTTGGAAGAAGAATATAAAGAAGAAGACAAATAAAAGGAATTCTGAGAAGAAAAAGAGAACACAGCTGTATGGAGAAAAATGAGATGAAGAAGGAGGAGAACGGGTAAGTGGAAAAGGAAAACAAGAAGAACGAGAAGAAGGAGGAGGAGACAAAAAAAATAGACGCAGAAGGAGATGAAAAGAAGGACAGAAGGAAAAGAAGAAGAAACGAAGAAGGATAAAGAGGAGGAGAAGATGAAGATAACGAAACACCAATAAGAGGAAAAGCAAACCCAATAAAATAACTTATATAAGTAATCCAAACTTCACAGCAAAGCCACGATAGCAATCGTGGCGAGGATTGGAGCGGAATATTAATCATGTCTACCAAACAATTTGATTTCATATTGACTGATCAAACGATATTTGTCAAAATATATCAAGCATATGTGCCCAAAGATATGACCCAATAAAAGCATTTCTCGAAACTCATACATCCACGTGTGTTTTTCTTTCCCTGATTTTGATCCTGTGGACCTGAAGGATTTCTGATTGTATGGGTCCTAAGCATGGAGTTCAAACGAGGACCCTAAAATATATGACTTGTGAAAACATGCGGGTCTAACAACAACAAAAGGAATGGAGATTTGTCGTATTATTGTTTTGTGCCAAAAAAAATGGGACAAACAAATCGACCAGGTTGGTCTACAGGTGTACAATAAATAAGAACGGGGTTCAAAATTATTAATCCGGCCCCGGAAATGGTATATCATCCGTAGAGCCTCACCTGTTACTAGTCGTCACGGGGAGTAGACGAGATTCAAAATTTGGAAAATCAAGATTGATCTCTGTGCGCATGGTTAGGTCACATCTTCTCAGAAAACGCATGATGGGTTACTGAATTGTCGTTCCGATGAACATGTGTTGACTTTGTTATCAGACACAACAGTCCTTCTCCTTGTTCGGGCCTTCTGGTGGACCCGAACGAGCGGTCACTAGAGCAACTCCCTGGTGGTAGAGCTGCCATTATATGCAGAACTGCAAAATGATAGCGCATGTGGCAGGTCGAGATTAACGCAATGGTGGCGGGTGAAAAGAGAATTGGTATCGTAAACAGATTTCGCGGAAATAATCTGTCAACGAACGCTCATTATCCCTCCCGTAAGAGGAATCTAAGAACGGTAGTTAGAACGAGAGAGCTCCACAAATGTGACGCAGCTCCAAAAATACCCATAGCCAACTAAACCAGATGGAAAGACTGCGTAAAGAAGAACCTAAGATAGGCGGTGGAGGATGCCAATAAAGAGATGTGGGAAGGGTTTTAACAATCGGAGCAGTGAAGCAGTACATTAGGCAATCTCACTCCTAAATAAAGGTCGCCACGAGGTAGAACATGTTGTTATGACTTCAGTAATAATTACTTAAAAAATCCCCGTTGTTTGGAGTTAGATGGCTGATTTTCCGAGGTTGCCTGCATGCATGAGCAGTATACATTATATACCGGCTGTTTCGATTAGGGGTCATCCATAAAGTAAGTCACGCTTAGGGGGTGGGATGTACAGGCATCCGTGACAAAGTGTTACATGGAGGTGGAGAGGGGTCTTTGGACTATGGTACTAATTTCTAAATGTTCGCGCGTTGAGCTGTCGATATCAGACATATATTATATTATTAACTGTTCAGCTAGATTTTGTGTAGATTTCAATCGCACTCAGCGGTATTTACGGTGCTACTTCGTTTCTGTCCGTAGCCTAGTTTAGTATGTGAAGAATGTAGACAGACAACGTCTAGAGGACTGTGCTCTTGTAATTCATCAGCAAGTCCGGTATTCGTGATGAAATTGGAATCTAGCAAGAGTAGTTACAAGATCTCCTCGTTTTTCTCGCTCTGTGCCACTTTTGAAGTCTTTACATTGGCTTCCTGTACGATATCGTATAATTTTTAAGATCTGTACCATTACATATCAGGCACTGTCCAATAAGCAACCATCTTATTTGCATTTATTGCTTACTCCTGTAAGAAAATCTATCCAGCTTCGATCATCTAGTTCTGACCTACTTTTTGTTCCTAGAGTCAACACTAACATTGGAACTAGGGCTTTTTCTGTTGCTGTACCAACTCTTTAGAATATGCTTCCTCTTAGTGTTAGATCAGTTGAAAATATTACAAAATTCCGTCGTCATTTAAAAACGTATCTTTACAACCTTGCTTATCCACCTTAGCTCCCTAGCGCCTTGACCCATCTGTTGACAACTGGAAAACTACTTATGTACTTTGAGATTGACCAACCCTTTTGTTTTGATGCGCCTCTGAGCTTGGTTTCCAAAGATTTAGACGCAATAGAAGTTATCTTATTATTATTATTAAAATACGGCACGCTATGAAAACTGCTCGTTCACCAACGACAGTCTGACGTCATCGCATTGTCCATTGGAATGTATAACGTCTTTTCACTGGTTAACTGACCGACTAATTCCCGGAAATTGCGACACTTCTTTCCGTAGATGCCCACAATAATTTGGTTGAGTATTTTGGCACTCAATGGGAGTTTAGATCCCAGCTCAGTGGGTTTAATTGACAGTAATATTCATAATTCATAACAACTCGGCTGGTTAAAATCAATCCATACAATTAACACACTATCACTGATATTTCAACTCTTAATACTTTTGAAAATACATGAGATGTCTTAAAATGTGCTAGTTTTACGACATGCTAATAGAGGCGCTTGTTCTTGGACGTTTACTGTATAAAAGAAACAATCGATAAACGTTCACCCAAAGCACATTAATATTTACATGTTTTAGTTCACCTTGGGATATGAAACTAAACGATTCTCGTTGGATTATTTACTGCGCTGTCAAATTCCCCATTTATGCCCATTGTGATGGTAAATATAATCGCAACAATAAATATTAAAATATGACGTATTTATGTGAACTTTGACATCGAGAAATTGCGATACTTTGGGTATCTAACTGTGCAAAATATAACAACTAGCTGCTTATCGATTCGCAGAAAAAAACATTGTACGGTCATTTAAAATAAAACTGCTTTATGGCACCGGTGCAGCGCCGTCTTCGGGTCGTGGTCATCTCTTGAACTATTGTCACTTGTGGAGGCCGACATTGACATCACACGTCGCGCCAAGTAACCTTCGCAGCGTGTTTCACTAGCGCCACAGAGACCAACATTAAGTATTCTCCTTCCCCACGTCACTTGGCCCTCTCGATCAGTTGTGTTCATCTACCATGATCCTCTACCATTCTCTCTGACTCTGATCACCCCTGCCCTTCTGATATATCCTCTCTGTCAGTCAGTCTGCCTGTCTGTCTATATGTCTGCTGTCTGTCTGTCTGTCTGCCTGCCTGCCTGCCTGCCTGCCTGCCTGCCTGCCTGCCTGCCTGCCTGCCTGCCTGCCTGCCTGCCTGCCTGCCTGCCTGCCTGCCTGCCTGCCTGCCTGCCTGCCTGCCTGTCTGTCTGCCTGCCTGCCTGCCTGCCTGCCTGCCAGTCTGCCTGCCTGCCTGCCTGCCTGCCTGCCTGCCTGTCTGCCTGCCTGCCTGCCTGCCTGCCTGCCTGCCTGCCTGCCTGCCTGCCTGCCTGCCTGCCTGCCTGCCTGCCTGCCTGTCTGTCTGTCTGTCTGTCTGTCTGTCTGTCTGTCTGTCTATCTGTCTGTATGTTTGACTGTGTGCAGAGATGGGTTCAAGTACTCGAGTACTTGAGTACTTGTGTACTTAAGTACAGCAAGTACTGTACTTGGACTTGTACTTGTACTTGCCATTTTGCTGAGTGCAGTACTTGGACTTGTACTTGACCATCAAAGTACTTGGATTTGGCAAGTACTTTTTACAAGCACTTTTTACAAGGTCTATCGGAAGGATTGAAGAGAAATGGCTACAGTAAAAATTACTGTATATTTATTTTTATTTTGTACAAAGCTTCACAACACGAAACATAATTGACTTGTGATGGTGGTTGATTGGTTTATAAGTATAAAGGGGGTGATAAGCCCAGGCACTTACATGCATGTCAGCTGAGAGTTGAAGCCATGAGTCAATTACATGAGATAAACTAACAGTATCTGATGCCTTGATCAGTTGTAGTGGCTTGAGATGTTCGGAAATCACCAGTTCACTTGTATTGTCGACTTTTGTGGTTGATATAATTGTCTTGGCTTAAGATAATGACTGAATAGTAGTCAGTTGCAAATTGCAATCTGTTCAGAACCTCAGAACCTGGCACCGCAGACAAGCAAGCATATTGTCAGTCATATCTACAAGACTGCAGAGTACAGAGTCTTACTACAGACGTGGCGAACAAATCAGCAGCAATTGATCACTTTGTTTCTCCAACCAACGTACAAGGCAACTACAAAGCCCAGTGTAAACTGCGACATGAAGATTTCTTCCAGCTCTGGGGTAACGACAAACTTGTTGAAACACATGAAGGTAAGGTTATGTAAAAATTATTGCAAATATGCACTATTATATATGTATGTTTGTACTACACCAGTATGCTATATATTAAGAATATGGTCGATCATCGCCGATAAATGTTTTGAAGTACTTGTAGGCATTGTAGTGTAACGGTATTATAGGGCTGGTATTACACAATAATGTCACAGGAAAAAAAATTCACAGAAAAAACAATATATAATCCTCGCACAAATAACATATGTAAAGAATGGAACAACAAATTCGAATTATATATATATATATATATATATGTATGTATAATATACATACATTGTATATATATATTATGTATATATATATATATATGTATAATATACTTACATTGTATATATATATATATTATGTATATATCTATATTTTACATAATATACTAATTATATATATATATATATACATAATGTTATAAAATATATAAATTACATTTTTTATTTTACAAAGGGCAAATCCTACTAACCACATGTAACTAAATATTTGTACAGCTGACCTATTTAATTAGGGAAATGTGGGCTGAACGGTAGGCTTGAGTAAATAAGGGTTCTATTCAAGTAGCAGAGGCTTCCCATCCAACACAAAGGGAATTAGCAGGCAGGTGTCCTTAATTGGCATTATGTGTAAATAAATGTGTCCACTGAGAAAGGCAATGAGATAAGGTCTGACTGATCTGAATTTGGACTTAATGTTTGTTGGCAGAAACTTAGCACTTGGCAGAAGAAAAAGCATAGTGAGTTTAGTTGCAGTTATTTCAGTGACATTTGTAGTGTGGTTAAAATCAGGCCTGGGGTCAATCACTTCGCAATGTAATATATTACTGTTACTTAGTTTCCTTCCTATCACTGTTACTACTACATACTGAATGAAATATACTGCATATTTTTAATTTAATATTTCAGTACTATATAGGATTGAAAGACAAAAGCCGTCTTACTGCCACTTAATTGGGTTGAGTATAATCAATGTAATTAAACCATAATGTTCTACTGCTGTTTGGCGAATAGTTAATTATTAGCTCAACTACAAATACATCAGGATGTTTTTCACGCCTATGTTGTTTATCCCTAGTAGATTGCAGGCAGCCGTGTGAAAAGGGTAGTTGGCCAGAGAACCAAGTTCAACCAACTTCAAAGAACTATTGAAGTCATGCATCTGTCACACTGTCCCAGTGTCTCCTGCTATGTAAACTCTAACAACCTCCAGAGTGAAACACACAGAGGGTCATGATTCACAGCGGGGGCCAATCTTAAAACAACTGCTTAGATATCTTGTTTTATAGTTTTATTTTCATAATATATTTAATTTAGATATAAATATGAATTTTTTACTAGCTACATATTTGTTGTGCATTGATAAATTTCACACTTTAATTTCAATATTAATTTCTAATTTCAGAGAAAGCATGCTGATGTTACATTGACAACAGGACAATTCCTCTTCAAACGAACTTGCTAAATATTTAGCACTTCCAACATTGCCGGAGGAGTCTGACCCCTTAGCTTTCTGGAAGCTGCACAGGGAAGAGTTTCCCACACTGGCACGACTTGTACCAACCCATCTAACGGTCCAGGCTAGCTCTGCACCAGTTGAGCGACTATTTAGTGTCGCGAGCAAAGTCTTTCGCCCAGACAGATGTAGGCTAACTGATGAAAAGTTTGAACGGATCATGTTTGTGCGGTGCAACAGGAAATGGCTGTTGAGTGCTGAACATCTCAAGAGTTGACGCGAAATGCCCGTGTTTTATGACTTGACTTAAATAAATAATGAATAAATGCATAATACTGCTGCTTTTGTGTTTTCATCGCTTTAACTTTCACCATTATGAAACATAAACGTAGCGTTCAATGTACTTGACTGTACTTGACTCAAATTTTTTCAAAGTACTTGGTACTTGTACTTGAGTTTTTCACAAAGTACTTGTACTTGTACTTGCCTATATTTTTTAGGTGAGTACTTGTACTTGTATTTGGACTTGGCAAAATTGAAAGTACTTGTACTTGTATTCAAGTACATCCTTGACTGTGTGTGGGACTATCTGTCTGTCTGTCTGGTTGACTGTCTGTGTGTCTGTATGTATGTCTATATGCCTGCCTGTTTGTCTGTCTGTGTGTCTGTCTGTGTGAATATATGTATGCATGTATGTATGTATGTATGTATGTATGTATGTATGTATGTATGTATGTATGTATGTATGTATGTATGTATGTATGTATGTATGTATGCATGTATGTATGTATGTATGTCTGTCTGTGTGTGTGTGTGCCTGTCTGTCTGTTTTTCTGTTTGTGTGACTGTCAGTCGGTCAGTCTGTCTGTCTGTCTATCTGTCTGTATGTGTGACTGTGTGTGTGACTGTGTGTGTGACTATCTGTCTGTCTGTCTGTTTGACTGTATGTGTGTCTGTATGTATGTCCATATGCCTCTCTGTTTGTCTGTCTGTGTGTCTGTCTATGTGAATATATGTATGTATGTCTGTATGTATGTTTGTCTGTCTGTCTGTCTGTGTGACTGTCTGTCTGTCTGTCTGTCTGTCTGTCTGTCTGTCTGTCTGTCTGTCTGTCTGTCTGTCTGTCTGTCTGTGTGCGTGACTGTCAGTGTAACAATATGTATGTATGTTTGACTGCCTGTGTGTCTGCCTGTGTGTGTGTGTGTGTGTGTGTGTGTGTGTGTGTGTGTGTGTGTGTGTGTGTGTGTGTGTGTGTGTATGTATGCCTGCATGCATGCCTGCATGCATGTATGTATGTGTGCATTCCTATCGTTCTCCCTCTCCCTCTCTCCCTCCCTCCCTCCCTTTTTATTTTTTATTCTTTTTCATATTCTGCAAGTATTGCGTCACCAGTTCTGGTTACTGTAGACTTTGACATTGATGATGACGTAAACAGTTACTGCACACAGGCAAGATGTACACCAGTGTTTTTGTTTTAATATAGCTAATTCTCTATACTTCTGAATTTGTGCAAATGGTCTAAGAGCAACAAAAGGCCTACCTACTTAAGCAAACGTCAAAAAAACCGTCTGATACGAACCTACACCGTCTGACGTGAACACGCACTGTTTGATATGGATCTACACGGCCTGACATGAACATACAATGTCTGATGTGGATCTGTATACCATCTTACCATCTGATATGAACATATACACCGTCTGTTATGAACATACACCGTCTGTTATGAACCTACGCCGTCTGTTATGAACCAACACAAACTTATATGAATCTCCACCATCTGATATGGACCTACACTGTCTGATATGAAAATGCACCGTCTGGTATGGACATACACCGTCTCAAGCTGGTGTTTAGCTGCTCTCATTGCCGTGTTTATCGCCTTCCACAACCGTCTCCTCACAACACGCCCGATCCTACTCTATTTATCAACCGGACATATTGTAACTGCAGCTGTTCTATCTGAAATCAATGTTTTCTATCGCAGCATATGTTTCCTGGGACGGCACGACTGCAGCTTCCGTGGACGTCCTGCCACAGCGACGACGTCATCACGCAAAATAACAACAAATTAATTACCCGTTATAGACCGATGCTATTGTTCTATTGTTGTATCCCTGCTGGATACAGCTACAATAATTGGATACTGTTCGCGGCCGAGACTATTACTGCTTTGGCGACTAATCCCATTGTTAGAGAACGTCTGTTGTTGACGAACTGTCCCGTTGGAACCATGTTTCATCGCTGAAAAGAATTAGCAGTGTTGGATATGAGCGCCACTACCGAATATAAATGCAACTGTTGGCTACCAATCCCTTTCCTCGAAATTATGTTTAATGTGAATTGTTTTCCTGACTATGAAGAGCGTCAATACTTATATTACAACTCAAATAGCTGATTATTTGAATAGATAAGAATAATATAGTATTGACGGGTTCCAAATCCCACCATTGTCCATTAGTGCCATGCCTGACCAGAGCTTCGTACACTAAAACCCAACCACGCCAGCTGTTACATAACGCGTTGACATCGCGGGTAATCGTAGACGTATAACTACCCAATCGAACCTATATCTTATCACAGGAGTACATGTTCAGTAGAACCCACTGGAACAACGATGGTTTCACAACACGCAACGTAAACGCCACATTAAAATACATTTTTATCTATCGATATTAATGACTTACCTGTGGCGGTAACAGCCGTATTCGATTTCGAGTTGGTCGACGCTACTACGTATGTTACTAGGAACAACTGTAGCAATCCACAGTGTATTCGCTCCATCATGCTACTTGCTCAGATAACTCATATGGTAGCAACGCGGGCCTACCAGCATGCCACTGAGATCATAATTCCCCAGGAGTCTGTGTCGGTGCATCGAGCGAGCCTCGGTGGACCTTAAACAATTAATAAATGATGTCAATTCCGGCAATGTTCACTGGCTGGCCGCTCGGCTCTAAACGAGCAGCGGCACATGCGATTTAACTTCATCGGCGGCGCTCGCGTCATCTGCACAGCACCCGCGGCCGCGATAAACATGCAGTGTGATGTATAAATTGAATAATTCTCACGTTTTTCACCGGGGGCGCAAACCACATATTTCCACGGGGACAGGTGTCGTGCGTAGGAAAATCAGTCACTTAAATGTAAATTTAACGAGATTTTCTACACTTTTGCATCATTTGAAATGTCATAGATGAAGAGAGTGGGTTCAATCACGTTAAACATGTATAATGTTACATATGTAAAACATCCACAGTGAAGTCCTTAGATGCAGTGAGGTATGTATACAGCACAAAATGAAAAGTGGTACACCCCTGACATTTGGGAGCAATAGGCCTGTTTGTGGTCGGGAGTCTCTGGCGGCCGGCAAAGCGCTTTAACAGATGCACTGAACGTAAGAACCTTGGAGACGTAAACAGATTTAGCTTCATCTTATGCAACTGTTCATGTTTATAATAAAACAAATATAGTTCCCTTCAGGCGCGTCATTTATATTTGATGGTCATCATATGTCACATTGCACACCAGAGAAAATGAGGGGTAACCATAATATGAAAAATTTTCCTGTCCGCCTGCAAACACATCTATTTCTGAGCTAATGTGAACAATACTCAAATAGAGCCATCTTAATTCTTACATTATCGTGAACAAATGCCTAACTGCTAATTCGAATGTGCGTGATTATCCGCTCATAAATACGCTCATATATTGTGCATCACTGCTGGTGCAGTTTGTCTGAACACAACGCTATGGATTCTCGTGGCACAATACATGGTGTGTGAATACAATAAACTGTAAAAAGTGTGTCAAAATCATTAAGTGTATAACCAGATCTAGAATAACACATTGTTGAATTGTTACTAGTTTCTTTTAATATTGTATGTGTGTACGTGCATTTTTGCTTGCATGCACGGGTACGTGCGCGCGCGCGTGTATGTGTTGTGTCTGAATGCCCGTGAACTCGATCGATGATGGTGTCAAGAGATCGCCTTCATAAGGGGTGCCCCGCCTCAGAAGTCAGGCCACCTGGAAGGACACCCGTGGCGCCTCTGGTGGATATCTTAACAATAATTTATCAACAGGCCTGAAGCGGCAAGAATTAACAGCACACACGCGCCACACGTGTCATACAAACGAACACGCAAACGCCACACGCCACACGCCACACACAGGAGCATGCGCATGCGCACGCGCACGCGCACGCACACACACGCCACTCGCCACACGCGCCAAATACGCACGCAAGCCACACACACGCATGCGCGCTCACACACTCATACACGCAAGCGCGCACACACGCACACACGCACACACGCACACACGCACACACGCACACACGCACACACGCACACACGCACACACGCACACACGCACACACGCACACACGCACACACGCACACACGCACACACGCACACACGCACACACGCACACACGCACACACGCACACACGCACACACGCACACACGCACACACACGCACACACATACACACACACGCACACACATTGATGATAATATTCAGTATTTACATTTTCTTTATGACTTTGCTTTTAAGTTACGCCCTTTTATTTATCTTGTTTTGCATTACACCTTTAAATACACTTCTGTAATTGTTTATACTATTTTCTAGCTTCGTTATTTAATATTTCCCTTACTCCTATTTTCCTTTTTTAAGCTAACCTCCCATCTCACAGTGGCATGTTTTGTAAAACCGAACTCCCATATATCACAAGTTTTTTATGCCAACCGTCTGTATCATGCCTCATGACCGAAGTCCCTCCTATTTGTGACGCTAACCACATCTTACATATCGCTTACACCCCTACATTTGTCACAATCGCACTACAGTACTGTAGGACGTGGGTGCAGGACTGACAGTGGCGCCACACCACGTAGCCCGGATAAGTCAGGCTGCTGGGTTTGGTCGCTGTTACAGGATTAGCATAGGTTACTCGGGCGTCGTGGTGTGGCGTTGTACTGAAATATTTGCATGACATCCATGCCCCCCCCCCCGGCTGCAACACTTCTTCCCCTTTGTTTAGGTTTAGGCTGAGTTTGAGACTAGTCTTAATCTGATACTAAGACTGCCTGTTATGCCCGCAATGCCTATAACCTATGACTGTGTCATGCCTCATGGCTACAGCTATTGCCTATGGGCTATGCCATGTTAAGTTAAGTTAAGTTAAGGTTACGTTATCAACAACAATATTTTTGTTTTTCCCAAGCCTCGACCTGTACGTACATGCTGATGGCAATGGTTATACCTAAATTATGCAATTAAGGTCTAAGACTAAGTCTATAAAGTTTAGCATACACGATATAAAAGTAAAGGTAAGTTCTTATATAGCGCAGTGTCCGGACCAGTCCTCAGGACTGCTCAAAGCGCTTTACACTTTATTCCCCTGGCAGACCTGTTCAATCGAACACCATCTCAACTTCTGTGGGAAGCATCCAGCCACGCTGCAATTGATGCGCGAAGACTAATCGTACACAAATATCTACCACTGTCTATAGCCAGGTACTCATTCATACATCTGAGTGAACTGATCGACACGGCAGCCAAGGACTCTACCCCTGAGCCACTGCGCCCTACATAGACATAGTCATATAGCTGCCATAGCCAAGCTCAAGACATAGCCATTGGCTTGGCCATGTGCATAGGCATGGACATGGTTATTCTATAGGCATACCCATAGGCAGTCTAGGCTATTTACACCTGATGATCAGCACGAACAGATAGATTTATATACAATGTAAGTGTAAGTACAAACATAGTGCTACCTTAATTATTTCCAAACAACCTTTAGAAAGGCTAAACCTAACCCTACACTTTCCCCCTGGCATATGGAACAGTATGCCTCATGTTTTTTTGGTGACCAATAATGGTTAGTTAATCTGCCAATGTAACATTGACCGTGACAGTGTGAATAGTTGGTCCAACAACTAAAATGCTATAAGTTACTGTACTGTATACATAACTATTGAGCCGGAATATGGTAATAGTACACTATAGCTTGCAGTAATACTATTTGCCCTGTTGCCCATGGCGTTGCATACCCATGTGTAGGGCAAGCTGATTGAAATCACGATTGAAATCAAATGATTTTTTATTAAAATCATTGATTAAAATAAACTATTTTATTTCTTCTTAATCACTGCAGTTTAAACTTTTTGATAAAAGCACTTGATGTTTAGTACCGTTGTCCATTATCAACAGAACACGGCTGTCTATTTGTGAGTTTAGAGATTTCCTGTTTGATTTTCCTGCCAGCTGGTGGCCATAGTCAAGAGCGTGAAACTGTCAATACAATAATAATAAGTATTGGTTAACGTGATTAGATGTGTTAAATGCTAGTGTTATTTATGAATTTATTGCTGACACATTTCACATGTTTTAGGTTGCGGCAACACTGCTTATGCAGGCAAAGCAGGCATGCGAGACCACAACACAAACAGCGATATATTCCACCGAAACGCGATATCGGGTGCCAGACAATTTGAGAAAATTGTCATCTTTGTAAGTTACAAGAATAAGGATAATTGATCTAATTATACATGGATATATGTATGTCCAAGTTATGGCAGTCGTTACTTTGTTTAACTCAGTACATTACGTCTTACTAGCACCTGGATTGTGAAGCTTTTAAGGTGAAAGTAGGTATAATCTAACGATATATGCTTACTAGATGTCATATCGCTACAATCTACAAAAAATGCTGTCTCTATACAATGGCTCGTGAAATCTAACGTTCTTTTACGCCGAACTCTGTACTATTTTAATAGCCTATTTGAATTTAATAGTCGGAATAATGAAGGTGCACGAGTGGATGCAAAAATCTGCATTTCATTGACACATCACTAACTTCAAGTAAACAATTCATTAAGCAACATATTTGTAAGGAAGGTGTTATTCTAACTGATTCCTTAGAGACTACTGGGTCGATTTAAATAATGCAAATGGGAAATAGTGTTTTATGTGTTAATTGTATGTATCTTCTGTAACAGGCTGTACATGATTTCTCTTTAGATATGTTATTCATTCCATTGCAGTGCATCGTACAAGATACGTGTTATAGAGCCGTTTCTGTTTGGGCGAAACCTTGAAACCCTCGGCCTGAACGAAGAATAAGCCAATGCAATTGTAGGTTAGGCAGGTGTGACACCGTCAAGGAATCTTCAACGTGGTGTTGGCCCACAAGACATTGCGGTCCGGCCTCGCTGGAAGTCGATTACACAGAGCCTCGCTTCCGATCTCCAGGTTGCACCCGGTGTTGTTGTAGAACAAGTTATAAACTTCAGTGGCAAAACAAAATGGCTCAGTGACGTTATCGTGGAACGGACTGGCCACGTGTCATTCAGTCCACGTTCGCCTCGAGGATGGGAGAGTAGTGCGTAGACACTTTGACCATGTGAGGAGTCGTTGTGTGAATGGTGATAGCTCGGTGCCGGAGAAGACACCATCTTCTGAACTGCCTCTTGAATTGTCTCACAAACGGCCTCCGGAGGAACCTGTTCATGCAGAACTGCCTGACGTACCGCTTGTCGTACCACGTGACGTACCGCCTGACATACCACATGACGTACCATGTGACGTACCGCATGACATAACTCAGCCAGAGATGGAATCTCCCCACACATCTGAACAGAACTGTACAACCAGTGCAAATCTTCGTAGATCAGGGAGAAACCATAGAGCACGTGAGAAACTTAACTTATGAAGTGACATTCACGATCACTCGTAGGAAAGTGATTGGAAAAGAAATTGTGAACGTTGGTAATGGCATGTTGAATAACTTTAGTTAGAACTGAACGTTTGGTATAGATATGCTTTTAGTTAAAAGCATTATTCTTGTTGAGTACTAGAACTCCACGAACATTGTGTTAGAGAACTCCAGGGACATTGTATTGTAACACTATAAGGACACCGAGTCATATTTGTTTAGCAAACCAGTTATAATATTATAATTAAGATGGTGTGCATGAATAAACTGTGTGACAATTGATTTGACGTTTACATCTACTCACAATCTAGGCTAAATATGATCAAAGCTAAACATGTATCATTGGGCATACTAATAAATTATTATGATTACAGGTAGATTAGATTTATGAAAGCCATTGTTATAAATTGTACACATTCATGACTAATAATACACATATTCTCTCCCAATTCAATTGTCAGTACAAAACAAACACCATCAGACGGTGAATCTATAGATTTTGCCCAGTATAGTAATTATAATATCCTAATAATATTATCCTTAGTAAATTTATTATTATTTAAATTATTTGATGCATGCAGCCTACAACTTTTAATTGAACTTAACTGTGCACAATCATGTGCATGATTACGGTTATCAACTTATAATGAACACGAACTATATAACAGCAAAAAACAGTCGTTCCCATATTCTTAAATGTAGGCTAATTCAGTAATTGCAGTGACATTGGCCCCAATTAATTATTCATGCAATAATAACACGGTTCATGTATGATAATATCAAAAGCAAGCTTGCATTCACAGCGACAACTGGCAACATAACAGTCAAATATTTAAGACCAAACGTTTCGTGTATGTAGCCTAATGAAATATTTGGTATATTTGTTTCCTCTCGTGCGTTCCAACACTACACAATACGTATAGGTCATAGGTCAAAATCTACAAAATATTTCGGCGACCAAATGTTTCGCTTAAGTAATGAAATATTCGGTTATCTATTTCCGCTCGTGCGCATACGACTTCTGCGCCGACCAGATATTTCAACGACGAAATGTTTCGCTACAGCGTCACCGTTTGGGGTAAGACCACATTAAGGATTCGTCCGCCATTACCCGAGAGAGTTCCCAATAGAAATGGCATTATGCAGGTTGTGTGAATTTCTGAGAGTTCTTGTATAGTGTTGATTGAGTAGAAATTATGTTGTTCTGCAGCGTGGAACCAGAGCTGTCAAATTATGACAGTTGTCAAATTGTGCTTTTCTGCGTATAGACACAGGTGTCATTTGGCTGTATGATGTCATTAGGGCAAATCACTGTCTGGTTCTAGCAGAAATGAAGGGGTGTCAGGTTTGAAAGTGGTTTATGGAAAACTGAGGTATGATAATTTTACGAATTTTGCACAGCATGTGTATGAATAGAGGGTAAATATAGTGTAAAAATTTAAAGAAAACTGTTGTGTAAAATTTACAGGAAATGAAGGAAACGTTATAATGGCCGCCTATGGGGAAATCTAATGTGGTCTCATCCCGTTTATCACAAACACGAGAGCCTGGATCCAAACTGGCCTCTGTGTTGTGACGAGTTTCATTGGTATTAAGCAATGAAAGTGACTCTCTAGGTAACTCATCACATAAGAGTACACCTTTTTTTAGTTTTGTTACATAATTGCTAACGTTGTGCTCGCAGGTCCGAATCGTTATCTGGTACTTTTTGTAATTGTATGGTAGTTTAATTTTGACATGCATTTTCGTATTCCAAAATGCACGTTACGTAACATTAAAGGAACGTAGTCTGCTCATCTACCCGGAATTAGTGGGCGTAGTAATTTCTAACTGGATGTCTGTTGTGTTGTCCGTGGGAAAGTGAGCGTCGTTGAACATCAAAGGGTATAGTCGTTAATTTAGCCCGACTCGGCCGTATTACCAATAAAGCTTGTTTTGAAACTGCATGTTTTGTTTACTATTTGAACATACATCCGTGGTCTTGCTTTCCAATTGCGACTGTTGTTACGGACTTACTAAACACAGTTTGGCGAGCTGTATACCTTAAACATAGTTAGTATAGTCTTAAGAACATGATATTAATTAATACATGAAAAACTAGGAACAGACTGCGTCCTTTTAATTGTACCCGTAAATACAGTCTCTATAGCTGAACAGAATTAATCTTGTTAAATTCGACAGTGGCCTCGGCGTGGTGGTAGTCAAATCGCGCGTCCATGGCTATCTGTTGGAAGAGCTCATGCAGCTGGGCAAAATGAAGGAAACACCCCTCCCGGTTCCGATAAAACTAACATTTAGGAATTTTGATCATGTCGCATGCTTCGAATTGGTTATATTCCTATAGTTGAAAATACTGCTCTTACGTAGCTGTGTTGTTGTATTCGATATAATATTTCAGTAAGTAAACACAACTCTTTAGTTTCGTCCACAATGAAATCATATTGAGAACCGAATTGCGACAGGGTGACGAGACATCTTAACAAGACGTAGACTGAATTTTGCCATAAATCAAATAAAGTAGTAACGAATCATGTTTGGGCTAATAACATTGTGTGTGTGTGTGTGTGTGCGTGCATGCGAGCGTGTGTGTATGTGCGTGAATGCGTGCGTGGTTGCGTATGTATTATAATGTAATGCGTAACGATACTTGTTGGTGGAATATTCGACACTACATAGAATACTTTGCAACAGAAATGAGAATGTTAAACACAACACATCCAGATGACCTTGCTCCCAGTCGTATGTCTTTAGTACGGTACGTCCATATCACACTGTCAGTGCCTCCTGCGAGACACAGTCTTTATGTACCCGTGAGGCGTAAAGCCCTCAACACGCTGCCAACCATCCACTGCAGCGTGCGCACGTAAACACCAGTGCATAAACATATTATTTCCGACACAGACATACTGTCACTATTTTAATTCACAAAATAATTAATATTTTGACAACAAGATGTGTGTACATACACAACGTCATGTAAAAGTGTTATTGGACGTTCATGTTTTAAGTCACAGATCTACGCGATACCAGTATCGTCCAATTTGAGAGTCCTGTCTTTGTCCTGAGATAGAACGTTTGAAGCTCCGTTGTGTGTATCCCGAGACGGATGTTTTGAGTCGTCGGCTTTATCCGACGACCACCAGTCAGTCAGCTGTTGGTCTACATATCGCTGTTTGCGTAGCGAGCGTATCCGTCTGAGTAGGTTATAGAAGCGCTGCTTGACGAAGTAGTAAAAGTCGTATTCCAACCGGAGGTGTAACGTCAACTTCCGGTGCGTCGCTGCACTGACCTCGTTCTTGCGAACAGTCTTGAATAGCTGCTGAAGGTTGGCTTCTGCAATCAACGAACAAATATAATATATCATTCAATGAAGAAACAGAGAGAGCAATTATCACGGTTACAATGTGTTGAATTTAAACTCATTCCCAAGACCACTTAATTTATGTTGTACCAATTACTGCATTGTACGGGGCAGATGATAATTCAGCGGCGCCACTTGGGAATGTCTGAGTACTCAATCTCTCCAATGAACAAAAGTCAATAGCTCTAAATAACTATCGTTGTGTTTTCTCAAATGCATCGTCTATTTGTAGATCAGAGGTCAATGATTAAAGGATGCACATGAACGTAGAAAGAAGCGAGTATAACTCGGCGTCTAGGAGGAGATGTCTTCACATTGCTCCAACGTTAACGTATTAATACTGTATAGATTCTATAATAAAAAGTCAAAAGAAAATCCAATAGAACCCGTACTGGGCTAGCTCTTTCTCATGCGACCACAATCGTAGGCACAGAAGTTGTTTTTAACAATAATGTTACTGCAACGAGCGACTATCTGCCAAACGCAACCAACGACCTCTTTAAGCGATCACGTGATCACTGTACATGTTAGGAACGAACGACAAGAACACAGTAACGGTCGAAATGGGAACATTCATCAAGCGATAATGTACAAGTTGATACCGAATAGCGTAACAACTACTAAATGTCTGACCAAAGAAAGAAAGCAAAGGGAATTGAGCTACAAACTTCTATAAACTTACACAGTACTAATAATACCCACTATACTAACAGTACCCACAGTACTAACAGTACCCACTGTATTAACAGTATCCACTCTACTAATAGTACCCACTGTACTAAAAGTACCCCCTATACTAACAGTACCACTGTACTAACAGTACCTACTGTACTAACAGTATCCACTGTACTAACAGTACCCAAAGTACTAACAGTACCCACTGTACTAACAGTACCCATTGTATTAATAGTACCCACAGTACTAAGAGTACCCCCTGTACTAACAGTACCCACTGTACTAAGAGTACCCCCTGTACTAACAATACCCCCTGTACTACCAGTACCCCCTCTACTAACAGTACCCACTGTACTAACAGTAACCCTGTACTAACAGTACCCCCTATACTAACAGTACCCACTGTACTAACAGTACCCCTGTACTAACAGTACCCCCTGTACTAACAGTACCCACTGTACTAACAGTACCCACTGTATTAACAGTACCCACTGTCCTAGCAGTACCCACTGTACTAACAGTACCCCCTGTACTAACAGTACCCCCTGTACTAACAGTAACCACTGTACTAACAGTACCCCCTGTACTAACAGTACCCGTTATGTTATCCACCATTTGGAGTCTCTCGTTATCTTCAACCTGCTTTACGAAAGCACATTTGCTGAGAGACTACTACGACGGGGTGTTCGCCCAAAACAGATTCTACTGAAACTCAGTTTACAAAAGATCATAAACCAGGTGTACCAACTTATAGAGATACAAGGAAGGAGAATCATATGACTGAAGAGGGGTGGGATTGTGGTAAATTGTAACCCCCGACAAAATATGGAAATTAAAAGAACTAAATGCTCCGAATGTGCCACTGTATACATTTTGTAGACACAGCGTGGAATTGGTTCAAAAAGGAGATTATTTTAAGGAGAAGCAGAAATGTGACAATATTTGTCAAGTAGTAGATCTTCCCAAAGCAAAAGACTGGATGACCATAAAAATGACAATCCGGATGAGGAAGTATTATCCATTAACGCATGCGACATCTGTATAATGAGTTACTGCAAGTAACCACCATGCTCCAGTTATTGCCAAGGCCATTACAGATTGGGAAGAATAACAACAGTCTGCAGCAGCTGGAGCTAACTGAACGGCAACCACTATCACGAACTGCGTCCGCGTGTAATGTAACGTGGCGATAGATAGTGGTGAAATTATATGAATGATAATTGCGAACGCACTTATTGTGAGCTGTGCTGGAATAGCCAGGTCCGTTATGGATAGTGTGTTGTGCATATAGGGGTCGGTGCACAGTTAACCTTCCTCTTGCGTTGCAGAATAATAATAGTACCTAGAAAATTTTGATATTTGAAAGACACGTTTTACTGGGAAATGGGTGCAATATTAGCAGGTTGGGTGCTAGCATGAAATGGCAGTGGAATTACGCATATTTGGAAGAGTGTAGTTGGCAAAGTAATTTTTTGCCATGTTTTCACGAGCACACGTGGGTGCAGAAAAACATGGCTATTTTGGTAAATATTGATGGTCACCGTACATGCATGCGTTTTGAAAGAGTTGTAGGCATGTAACTTTGACGACATCTGATCAGCCTGTCAATGATATATAATAGCAATGGCTACGACGAAATTTTTTTTTCTTCATTTGTACAGGTTCTTGTAATCCGACAAAACGTTAACCTGACCACCAACATGAAAGTCAACAGTGCTACGAGCCTTGTAGCACTGGGTGTAGTAGCGCCACATCGGTGGATAAAAGGCTGTGTTCTGGCTTACTCTGGTTCACAGACGTTCTGCGAAGGCAAATACCAGGGCTGGCTTTTGATTACTTTAGTTCACAGAGGTAATGGGCCGATAATAGTGTCTTGCCACGAATAGGCGCTTGCGATTTGCAGTAAAAGGTTGTAGTTTGTTCCTAGTTATTTATTAATTAATTAATATAATGTTCTCAAGACTATACCAACTATGTTGAAGGTCTACTGCCCGCCAAATTGTGTTTAATAAGCCCGTAACAAAGTTACACTGGTTCCTGAACTTATTATTAGGGAAGCTAACAAGCCCCTCACACCTCACACACAACACTGGCCTATCTCGTGGTATCTCCGTGGCCTCGCGTATCCTGTCCTATGCGACTCACCGATGGTTTTGAATGTCTGCGTTGCGTTAGTGAAGAACTGCGGCAGGATAGTTTCGAGCACCTCCATAAAAGCCGGCAGGTCTTCATTCAGACCGACCGTCAGAAAGTTTTCGTGTACTTGCCGCTTGGCGCGCTGGAGGGAGTAGCGTGACATCACTCTGAAGACAACGAACAAGTGTCACAGTGTGCACGTTGACAACTGACAACGTAGATGCATTACTGACACACGCTACACAACGCAGTCACACATATTCTGACATACTAGCTGGCACCCATTCACGGAGCAATAAGTCAAGCACTCCAACAGCTATCACCGTTGTTTGTTTGTGTGTGTGTGCGTGTGCGTGTGCGTGTGCGTGTGCGTGTGCGTGTGCGTGTGCGTGTGCGTGTGTGATGTGTATGTTTGTGTGTGTGTGTGTGTGTGTGTGAGTGTGTGTATGTGTGCGTGCGTGTGCGTGCGTGCGTGTGTGTGGAGCTACGTTAAAATTATTATCTGCTTCTTGCCAATTCAAAAATGGTAACAGCAGAAATTAAGTGGTCATGGTAACGAATTTAACTTCACAATACTGTAATTAACGAAGAACTGCTGCCTTTGGTTTGTTGCTCGACGGGTGTGTTTGTAAGCTAGTCCCCATATTTATAACACAACAATAACACCGCGTCACTCGAGTGACATCATTCGGGTAGGACTGATTCTTGAGTCAAAGTACCACACCAGTGCGGAATCTCGGAGTAACGTTTGATGAAAACTTCAATTTTAAACACCACATATCCAAAACGTGTCGATGGTGTTTTACCATATCCGTGATCTTCGCGGTATTTGCCGGTATATCTCACTTTCCGTCGCGAAAACTATCGCAACAGCTCTTGTAAGCAGCAGACTCGACTACTGCAATTCCCTCCTTTATAATATTGCAAGCAAGGATATAACAAAACTTCAACGTGTCCAAAATTGTTTGGCAATGGTAGTCACGCGTTCTCCTCGTTTTTCTCGCTCAGTGCCGCTTCTAAAATCACTGCATTGGCTCCCTGTGCGATATCGGATTATTTTCAAGATGTGTACAATTGCCTATCCAGCGCTTTCATTCAAACAACCTGCACATCTACATTCAATGCTCACGCCAGCAAGAAATCTCAGATAGCTATGTTGACCAGTTGTAATCTTCTTTTCATTCCCCGAGTGAAGACGAATGTTAGAACTCGAGCCATCTCGGTTGCCGCACCAACTCTGTGGAATTCATTTCCTGTCAGCCATAAATTAGAAGGAAATATAGTTTCATTTCGCTGTCGTCTAAAAACCTATCTCTTTAATATTGCCTATCCTCCTTAGCTTCCTACCGCTTTCATCCACCTGTTGACGACTCACGCGTTGTATACGATAACGAGATTGCTTCATCCTGGTTTTGTTGCGCCACTGAGCTTGATTTTCGAGGATATTGGCGCATAAGTCACTGTTATTATTATTATTAACAGCAGTGGCGTAACATCACGGACACCAAGCTGTCAGACGGAATCACACACGCCGTTGACGCCAATGAACCGACACACTGACATAGCGCAGGTGTGTGTAACGGGGGCCGAGTTACCGCATGCATTACGGCTGGCAGGCTGACTACAGAGGGAGCGTTCTCTGTGCGGCATTCCTCCAGTCATTCGTCAATTCCAGACCTGACGTTGAGCGCTACATCTGTAGCGCCTTTGGCCATTCAGCGATCTCTCCGCATTCCACACACATGCACGCAGTGCACCATCCTAATGCTACTGTCTAACATGGGGTAGAGTAACATGCACTGTACGCAAGCCGGTGGTTGATTTTTGGGAAGGTGCTTTCAGACTACCAACTGCATCTCTCTTGAGCATTACAAAAAACTGTAACTTAAGATCCACCCCTATGGTCTGGTTAAGATCCACCCCTATGGTCTGGTTAAGATCCACCCCTATGGTCTGGTTAAGATCCACCCCTATGGTCTGGTTAAGATCCACCCCTATGGTCTGGTTAAGATCCACCCCCTATGGTCTGGTTAAGATCCACCCCTATGGTCTGGTTAAGATCCACCCCTATGGTCTGGTTAAGATCCACCCCTATGGTCTGGTTAAGATCCACCCCTATGGTCTGGTTAAGATCCACCCCTATGGTCTGGTTAAGATCCACCCCCTATGGTCTGGTTAAGATCCACCCCTATGGTCTGGTTAAGATCCACCCCTATGGTCTGGTTAAGATCCACCCCTATGGTCTGGTTAAGATCCACCCCTATGGTCTGGTTAAGATCCACCCCTATGGTCTGGTTAAGATCCACCCCTATGGTCTGGTTAAGATCCACCCCTATGGTCTGGTTAAGATCCACCTCTATGGTCTGGTTAAACGGAACTGTTGCTTCAAGCGGATCTTTTTTCCCTAAGCAGTGGGTGATCTGCGAACGAACGCTTCGCACCCCTAGTCTACTGTCCTGATATGTACATGAACGCAAACATGTACACGCACGCACACGAACATTTACATAGATTTGACGAAGTAGTTAAACAACATATTTCACTGCTGGCTTTCTGTCGAACAGGCTATTGTCTAGGCATCCATCCCATTCTTACTTACAAGAACCTTATTTACCCTTGAATAGGGAAAGCTGGTTAGATGCCATGGGAAGACTTATGTGTGACTTATCAAACCATACAAAATCTATAGTTATTGAAAGCAATTAATTTAAAGCTATGTAATTAAATATTATTGATTTAACTTAGTTACGCCAAATAACAAAAACGTAATCTGGTATATACTAAACTTTATATAGCTCTATACTAAATGCATATCCATGGATTCACTGACAATCATATATGGACCAATTCTTTACTCACCTGCATGATCTGTCATGCCCACAGAAATAGGGAATGACCTGAAATATCTTCATGCACGACGGATAGTCCTCAGCGACGCAATTGTCGAGCGACTGAAAGTAAGCAGTACAATACCCGAAACGTTTAATATAGTTTGGTTAAAACTGTAATTTTTGTTGACACAATCAGAAAGGAAGAAACCAAGCGCGGCATTTAAGAGAGAATAGTTAGTGGCACCAGTGACAGAGTGGACAGGTAACATCAAAGCATTGGTGGGAAAAACGAAGTATGAAGACACAGTAAAAGCAGCACATCGTAAAGGTAAGTTCCTAATATAGCGCGGTATAAAATGTTATAACCTATGGACAGCTCAGCGCGCTATGCATTTCACTCCCTGGCAGACCTGTTCAATCGAACACCATCTCGACTCTCTGGGAAGCATTCAGTCACGCTGCAATTACAACGCGAAGACTATTCGTACACGAATGTATTTATATAATATATGTATACCACTGTACACGTATTTAGATAGGGGTTCCCGGGAGCACTGAGACAAACCCTGTTCGTGAATTAGATATCATAAGTACGGCACAACACGTAGATGTGCAGCAATCTACGGTAGTCGACCTTTCGCGCACTCTGTACCGGAGAAATTTCAGTAAATTGTCACAAGCTCTCAATTCCTCCTGCGATATGCAGTAACCAAAGCACACCTAATACAGAAAACAATAGTCGTCCTCGTTTGGGATTCATATGATTGAACGTAGGACCTGTTTGGTAACTGGAGATTGATTTCGGCTACTTAAGCTGCGCTGTTGCTAATTCGCTTGAGCGTGTTGGACTGCGCCATTGGATGAAGCACACCTACTGGTCGGTTCTATTCATTCCAATATTAAAAGCACGTCTTGCCAAATAACGACTATGTTTTAAAGAAGGGTTGTCTGTTCGGTTCCCCGGAATCAGCCAAGGTGGTAGTTATTAACAGGAAGTTCGTTAAATTTGTTATCTTGGATGTGGGAACATTGCGCATGCGCCAAATCTTAAAAGGTGTTGCAGTAGCAGGCCTACCAGTAGAACGTGCATAGAAACTGAATATATTTTGTTTACAATTTGTACATTTCACGGACGTAACTTTCAAATTGCGAACGCACTTTCGGGTTTGTTAACTGTATCAAGACCAGTATATTACTGAATTAGGAAAGGGCATCGAACCCGTAATAAAGATTACACTTTTTTGTCTTATCGCTTATCCGCATTAGTATTTACGTTAATTCCTGCATTTGTTTTCGAATAATCAACGTGGAAGATCCTCTCCAATATGGTCCTCCCAAAAGGGGCCATAATATATAGTAATTGTCAGGACGCCGACTACAAAAAATTAGGTTATAAGTTTCAGTGTTCATACACAGGAACCTTTCCATCACAGACAAGTGGATACATCTGCTGCCAATCAAAAACTAGACATTTAGACCATAAATATTTACTCTGCAAATGCACCTTTTCCCCGTTCATAAAAAGACACATTTTCATGGTACACAAAATCGAAACGGGACAGATCATTGGGTTGGTTCCGGTTTGTGACACGAACCACATGGTTGTGATTTTAAGACAGCGAACTCTTTCTTTAAATATTGTTGCATCCTGAAATATGTGGTTTATGTTCAGGGCATTTATAGACTATGGCATTTTTGCAGTGAGCACGCTTATAATTCCAGTTGGCAGCATATAATGATGTACTCGTCAGTGGTGGAAAGATCTAAGAGAATCCGGATTGTCAACAAACTTCCGGTTTCATGTTGTTCTCCATGAAAACAAAAGTTTAGGATTTGACAAAAATACAACTGTATGTCGGTGATAAAATCAAAACCCGGCTAAACGTTGGTGGTCAGCAAGACCTCCAACTATGTAACTTTAGTGGTCTGACTTAAAAGATGTTGGTCAGACTTTGTTAAGTTGATGGTGCTACTCAAACGTTGGAGGTCAGCAGAAAATTCAACTTTTTAAAGGTAGTGGAGCCTCGCAAAAGTTGGTGCTCCACATATTAACATAACATGTAAACGATATTTAAACAATCAGTTTTCGAAGTACGAATGTTGACAGTTGCTGAAAGGATGGCGGTCATTCAAGTCGGCATGTTTTGAGTTGTCAGTCCGACCGGAAATGGACCGACAGTAATTTCGAATACTGTACAAAACTGCAATTTAAATAAAAATTGTAATCGATTAGTAACTGTGTACCCAAGGTTTACATTACATGGCTGACTCTAGCATGGGTTTCAGTGAGAAAAATAATTGTGTTCTGTATCCGTTGGAGAGAGAATATCAGCTGATCTTACAGATAAGCTTGGCTCCGTTTCCTTCGTTCAACCCTCGCACCCAGACCCGGCTACGGCATGATCCTGTACCTTGTCTCGTCTCATTAACGCAGTCCGATACCCCCCATATTCGTTGCTATTTCCCTGCCGTATTCCATCTTAGAACTCAGTAGTTGTGGCAATTTGCGTTAATAGTTAAACCACATTGATAATGTATTAACAAGTTTTTTTAAATGTTCAGTCATTTTAAAATAATTTAATTCATCGTCGTCGTCGTCGTCGTCGTCGTCGTCGTCGTCGTCGTCGTCGTCGTCGTCGTCGTCGTCGTCGTCGTCGTCGTCGTCGTCGTCGTCGTCGTCGTCGTCGTCGTCGTCGTCGTCGTCGTCGTCGTCGTCGTCGTCGTCGTCGTCGTCGTCGTCGTCGTCGTCGTCGTCGTCGTCGTCGTCGTCGTCGTCGTCGTCGTCGTCGTCGTCGTCGTCGTCGTCGTCGTCGTCGTCGTCGTCGTCGTCGTCGTCGTCGTCGTCGTCGTCGTCGTCGTCGTCGTCGTCGTCGTCGTCGTCGTTGTCAACATCGTTATCGTAACTTACATCACCAAAACCACCACCACCACCACCACCACCACTGCCATCATCATCATCATCACCACCGCCACCACCGCCACCACCTCCACCACCGTCACCACACCCACCACCACCGCCACCACCGCCACCACCGCCACCACCGCCACCACCGCCACCACTGCCACCACCGCCACCACTGCCACCACCGCCACCACCGCCACCACTGCCACCACCGCCACCAACCACCGCCACAACCGCCACAACCGCCACCACTGCCACCACCAACAGCATCATTATGAGGTGTCATCTTCCCTCGGAATGTCGGCTGTTGTGGATCGCCACCATTCTCTGCGTCGAGTTCTTCTTACCCTGTCTTCACATTTCCCGTTACCTATTCATACTTTTATGTTGTCTGTCCGCCGCTAGCCATTCCCTGCGATATTTCCTGTTGGATTCCTTCTTGCTGTTGATCTAACAAAATGATTGTTTGTGATTCTGTATTGTAAGTTTTTTTTATCAAGCCCGCCATAGTATATGTATGTTCAATTACAAATGTGAAATGTTTGCGATGGCTAAAAGCCGGCTGTACAAAAGGCCTAAAGAGGGAGCGCGGAAAAAAACTTTTATTTTTAAAGATCAAGCTCCGTCACCCATTAGTTCGCCGTGCAACCAAACATTGACGCAAAGGGTTATTCACGGACATGTTTTGCCCCATTTGCCCCGATTCTCACGAAATACGCCACAAGGGTCTAATGGTAAGTTTAGTACATCGAAGTGGTGGAGTAGACGGCACCGTTCACGGCACCTCTATTTTTTGTTCCGCACTGCCGACGTTCCTACATGTAATTGACAACAGACGTGACAGTCTGGGTGCGTTTCTTCGGTTTCGAGTATATCAATAATGAGTCACAGAGAAAACGTCAATGTCAATAACGAGACACAGAGAATACGAGAAAGCAGACACACAGCTGTCCGATTCATCACAGGAAACCGTCGACACAATGTGCTGGGTAATAGTATGGTCGTTCTATGTCAAAATAATGGGCTACCGGGAAAACATTGTTACCTAAGCATAACATTTTATATGGTATACTTTAAAGCCATGTTTGTGTTCTTTAACATGGTGAAAATTCCTATTCTATCCTCCTTGGGGAAACAAGTTATAGTCGTTTTAGTGAAGACCCATTTTCAGTTAAATTCCAATGACTTCCCATGTCGGAAACCAAATACACGATATATAAGCGTACATGATCTGTGCCTAGATGCACTGTCAAAGTTCTTTAATCTTGTCAGGTCAAAGTTCTTTAAGCCTGTTTAGTCTAAGATTCCCACCGGCATATTAATTTGTGGATGTTGTTAATTTGTGGATCCTGGGGTTCTACTTGAGACTGTGGGCCATAACTCTAAGAGGACACTTTTTAGTTGAAGCAGCACTCATGGCCAGACTCATAGAAGCTGTGCTTCCGAGGAAATCAGGTCAGGGAGGCGACGGTGATCCTGTCGTGGTGCATCACAAGACAACACTTGACATGGGTGACGAAGATAGGGGGAATTCACTTTAGAGGACGAAAGTGAGGAAGTTTTCCAGTGATGATGACTCGGAATGTCACGAGGAGTTTGACATCAATTTGGATGAACTTGACTGCAATTTACACGAGTCCAGAGACTGAAGGAGATTGAAGTAGAAGGGCTACGTTGATACTAGGAACAGCTTAGGAATCATGAAATCGGTGTTGAGAGTACTGGCGAGTCACCTACTCTCCTAAAGCGGAAAGACATGGAAGCCATCAAGTGTGAGCAAAAGAAGTGGTCAAGAACAGCAAAACTGTGGCTGATATACATGGAGTACATCGATACTTAACAAGATTTAACAAGATTGCCACCCAGAGAATTAACTATAGGTGGCAGGTGGACAAGGAAGCCCTTTTATCTATATGTATCCCATCCTTCTGAGGTATGTGTCGATTTTATTTTTAAACATATTCACACTACTAGCACCCACACAATCAGCAGATAATCTGTTCCATTCATTTACAGTCCTTTGTGAAAATGAGAACTTTCTTATATCTAATCTACACTGCTCCTTTGCTAATGTAACTTCATGTCCTCTAGTCCTTCTATCTTTCTTAACTGAGAAAAAAATATTTCTATCAATATTTTCATAACCATTTATTATTTTAAACACTTCTATCTGATCTCCTCTCAATCTCCTGGTCTCTAGTGTTGTTAAACCACATTCTTTTAGGCGAATTTCATAACTAAGATCCCTCAGTTTTGGTATCATTTTAGTCGCTCTCCTCTGTACTCTATCTAGCTTATCGATGTCCGTTTTGCGACATGGCCTCCACGCTTGTATACAATATATTATTAGTTCTTTTTCCTTATACGTTATATTTCGCCTAATTAATCCAAGGATTCCATTTCCCTTTGAAGCTGCAATTCCGCACTGCTCTGAAACCTTCATATAAGCACTAATGGTTAACCCTAAGTCCTTTTCTTTTACAATAGTACTGGGGCCTTTAGTTTAAGCAGTAATCTTTGATGTGGTACTTTGTCGAAAGCTGTTTGAAAATCTAAGTAGACGATATCTACTGGTGATCCCTCATCTACCCACTTAGTGATGTCTTCCAAAAAACATAACATATTTGTTAAGCATGACCTCGTTTTAAAAAACCCATGTTGAGATGAGTTTATTAAGTTATGTTTAACAAGAAAATCCACCATGTGATCTTTAATTACTCTTTATAATAATTTGTAAATCACTGATGTTAAACTCACTCGTCTATAGTTCTCTGATTTGTTTCTCGAACCTTTTTTTAAATAACTTTAAAGCTGTTCATTCGAGCAATGAGGGTAGGCAGCTGTAATATGCATATAATTTCAGTTAGTCGTATGCTGAACTTATTTGCTGCCACCGGCCACTTCAACTATGCCAAAAGTGCTCGCATGTATCTCTAGTGGATGTTAAAGCTGCCTTCTAGCTACCCCTGGTGTGTCGCAGCGATCGTTACTCGGCCGGCTTGTAGACAGATCTCATAATTGTAAGTAATGATGCGATCTATAAAGAGCCGAGTAGGATTAACTGGAGGACGAGGGATCGCAGAGATTGCTATGGGTGTACAGTATGCCTAAGTGTGCCGAGGTGCACGAGGCCATGACCGATGTCACTGGACTTGTCCACAGAACCAGTGAGCAGCACGTGGAGCTGGGGAGCGCCCGCTGTAATCGAGATTGTGAGGATTTGAACATAATATTCAACTGGCTTGCTCAGCATGATCCCTTTGATGTTCAGAGGCACGAATAATGATCGCTATCATCATGGTTAATTGCTACCGATGGTGACGGTGTCAGTTGTGACGAGGTCACAAAGAAGTTGGTTTGTCGCTCCAAGAAAATCTTGATAACGTCAAGGTTCATGAAGCATCGATGAAACGCAATGAGACAGTCCACACGTTGATTCATGCAACAAAAAGAATCAAGATCGTTCAGCAGGTGGTGCATGTTGATTCACTTATTCTGTTCTCAAGATTGCTGATCCTTCTAGAACGTTGCGAAGACAGCACCCTACTTTCAGTACGAGCTTACTTCGTCCCCGACATCTCTGTTAAAATACTTTGCCATGCGTAAGCCGAATAAGGCGATTTTGGCCAACAGATTGACTAGTGACGTAACCATGGCGATTCGAGTACAAAACACGACGTATGTCTTGGATGGAGGGGCCTTGATTCATCGTGTGCGATGGCTGGCTGGAAAGACGTACAAAGAAGTGATCATGCAGAACCTTTCATATGTCCGTTACAAGTATGGAATATGTTGCATCGTCTTCGACGCCTATGCAAATGGATCCTCAGTGAAAGACCACGAGCACCAGAGAAGGGCTGGAAAAGCTTCAGCAGATGTTCAGATCAGCAAAGAAATACACGCTTACAGAAATCAGCTGCTCGTTCTCGCGAACGAAAAGAACAAGACCCATTTCATCAACCTACTGAGCAACTATCTCAGGTTGGACGGTCATGAAGTGATTCAGAGTAAGAGCGGTGCTGATATCTAGATCGTTTTTGCAGCCCTTGACCTAGCTTCTGCTGGCCAGCATGCCACAGTGATAGCTGATGACACTGACATCCTTGTTCTTCTGCTCTTTCACTGGAACACAGACATGACATCACTTACGATCAGAATCCAAGAAAGCACAGAAGAAACCTTAGAAGCTGATTAATATCAGAGAAGCTGTAGGACACTTAGAACAGACTTCACCACCTTCTGGTAATTCACGCATGGGGTTTGCGATACAACGTCTGCTGCACGGAAAATACAGGATCCTCAAGCTTGTCCAGAAATCGCAAGAAATGCAACAATGGTGTGCAGTAGTTGCACAGGAGGATGCGACCCAGGATGCTGTCGGAGAAGCCGGTGCACGGATCTTCATCAATATGTATGGCGGAAAGCCAGACGACTCATTCACCAAATTATGACATGCTCGCTACAGGGAGCTTGCAGCAACAACCTCTTCCACGATGTGACCAGAGCGACTTCCCCCGACGGAACGAGCTGCATTCCCACATAGCCTCAGAGTGCATTTCCAGGTTATGATTTGGAAGAGTCCGAATGTGTCTCAAATGGAACCGTGCGAACGGGGTGGATGGTGGAGAATGGTAGATTGGCGTCTGTCATGACTGACATGGACTGTCCCCGATGATCTTCTGAAGTATGTGCGCTGCAAATATAAGGCATCTCACGAAATCCCTGCAGCACCAATCTTTGTTCCTGTCGAAAAAGTGGTAGAGTTGTGTAACTGCTTGTCGTGACTGTCGAGGTGAAGAGTGTCAGAATGCTGCTCCAGTGCAACCGGAAGAGGACGAAATGCCTGAGGACGCGAATATCTTTTAGATACTATTTTAGATGTATTTCCTAGATAGTACATGTCCCAGTTTGTTCCGTTATGTTTTTGCAATGTTGCTTGGTCATGGCCCTACTATTTAAGATTTATCTCTTATATAGCACTATATGGGGATTCCACGTTTGCCCCCCATATTTTGATTTAATTGTAGTAGTGTTTTGGGTGAATAAAACAATATTTAGAAAATCACACTCATTTTCCTTTATTAAATCACAGATAAACAAACTAGTGATGTCATACCCCCTGACACAAGGCTGTTACAATGTCATACCCCCCGACACAAGGCTGTTACAATGTCATACCCCCTGACACAAGGTTGTTACAATGTCATACCCCCTGACACAAGGCTGGTACAATTGGTTTTGATTCGTGTGTTAAAATAGGTCGTCTGAAAAATGAAAATGTAATAGTATCCCGCTAAAAGTATGTTTTTTATCGACATTCCTCCTTGATTAAGGGTTAATGTCGATTTTAGGGTTAGTTCCGAACGTTAGACGGACGTAAATTGATTGTTCATAAGGTTACGCGTATTTTCGGCGAGTTGTCCGATTTATAATCACTTGATGATGTTTTACGTAGGCTAACCTGCAACAAATGATGGATCCAGTAAGTCGCGGTTTGTCTACGTCGTGGCCTCCGTCGAGTTTTGCCTTACCAAATAAGTTGATAAGAGAAACATTATATATTACATTATTAGGGCTGCATGATATCTGCTAGGTCTTACGTTCCTCCGTACAGTTGTCGCTTTAAAAAAAATGTCTTATGTTTTTGTCATAGAGGACAACGTTTGGGGTCAGAATTTCAACAAACTATATGACGGAATATCCGAACGCTCCATGTTTTCGCAATCTTGGACACGCAGGTTTCTGGGTTTATCCTCACAGTCGATGCAAATATTGGAATGACAAAACAACGAAATTCTGCTACGATGTTATAGTACGGAAATAAACAGTCAAACATAATTTAATGATTACGCTGCCAGTAACCAAAAATACGCTGGCGTCATGTTTGCCGTATAGACGTGGGCTTATCAGGAGAGAGCAGTATTCGTATGGGAAAGCAACAGGCTTAATTAGTCGCGTTTAGAGTCAAATGAAATTAGACTCTACGTCTGACGGTCCGCGTAACCAAAGAAACACCAGCGTCTGCGCGGCGAATTACCGACGGAACAAGTCGTACAAATGGTCAGACGTCCGCCTTCGTTTCATCAAATTAGCTTGCGCCTTGTAAGCTGTCGGGTTTGATCTTTGTTCGGACAGTTGTAATCGCGCTTTGGTAATTTGATGTTAAGCCTAGATAACATACCTTGCCAACTAGTTTTGCGGACGTTCCATGTTGGATTTCTAAATAAACTTTAATGTGAACGAAAGGATAATTTTTTGAAATGTTTTGCCGGACATAATATATAGTATGGTCTTCTTATAAACATGCAACACATACCAGTTAAACATCAGAATTATACATACCGGCTCAAACAAGCAAACAAACAAACAAACAAACAAACAAGCAAACGTGAGTGAAGAGGTTCATCAGACTGGTTGGTTAAAATAAGTGATATTTGTACTTATTTCACAGTCAGTTTACCTTTTGTTCTCGTGCCGTTTTACTTTGTGTTCGTATTTGTGTAGTCAGGGAAGGTAATCTACTCTCTGTTTGACTAACCTGATGCCGTAATCTGTAAGTATTCTCTCAGATATTCTGATTTAACATCCCCTAAAGGTCTGCCCTGGTTTGACCTCTTCCGCCTGAATCGTAGATATGGAATGTCAACAACTATCGCAAGACGTCTCCAGTAGCACCAATGCCAAATGACTTTCTAGCGCGATCAAACCTGGAGTTTTTCCGACTCCGACAGGTTGAAATAGGCAGAATCCAGTGCTGGCCTTTTCTTGGTCAGGAGCCTAAATATAGTCCAATGGAAAGGTTGGGTTAGTACAGAGAGATCCGCTTGAGTCAGGTTTCATACATTCCAGTTGCGTAAGCAATTGCGCGTTTGTCTCCTCTGTGGGTAGAAGCAGTCATCGTCGTGGGTTTTAGGGAGTCAACCAGGGTCTGCAACTATTGGTTCCTGTTGGTCAACTTGATAGCAGAGTCATCGATCAACCCAACGCCTATGAACTCGCATTGCCCCGCATAATCAAGGATCGTGAAGCCACCAGGTATCACTTTAGTTTCTCCATACTTGCGAAGGTCTAACCAATGAGAGGCTTGTGTGCGGCAAGATCAACATCGCGTTTCTGCAGTAGGGACAGTCTAAATATCTCCGTTAGTGTGTCCAACACAGTACCTAAAACGAGTCCTAAACAATGAACTGCCAGATAATGTAAGCGGTAACCACATGAAGTTGTTTGCCAGACGTATCGACAGACTCAATTCACTATAGACTGTATCAAGCTGTTGAAATATTCAGGAAATGATGATAATTGTTGTATCCAGGAAGGTGCCTATATATAGATAGGAGGCGTCACAGAATCTTGTTGTTTTCATACACGGTCTTTGGTATCCAGTAAGACGCGGTTTGCATACGTCACAATCAATATTTTGCGCGCGACCTCCATCGAGCTTTGCATTTGCCAGCGATGTTATTATGTGAATTATATTGCTATTGCGGCATGACATCTCACAGACCATGCATAACCGCATACAGTTGTCACATTAGAACGTTGCCTTATGTTTTTGTCATAAATAACTACTTCTGAGGCCGGAATTTCAACAAAATATACGGTTAAATGCACGAACGCACCACATGTTCGGCAACCAGTTGTGATGGCTTGTCGGAAGTTCTGCTAGGCGTGAAGGATAGGTCAATTACCACCCAGCTATTTGCACGCTTATCATAAACGACGCGATCCAACTGGTATATAACACTCTGCCAAGTTTCCGTACGTTTGGGCTCAGCACACTGTCAGTTTTCCCATTGGCGACCATGTTAATGTTTTGTGTGATTATAAGAAAACGTGACCTATAAAGTTTCTTAAACTTCCCACCTGCTGTTATTATCATCTCATTGACAAGCTGGTCGATTTTAGTCAAAATCTAATATCTCTAGCTCTTACAAAATGCCTGTATGTATGACACCCGTCAATATTTACAAATGCACGCAGGCAGTAATCCGGCTAAAGTGTCAACTAGCCAAATTGCTGCCAGATACCCTTCCGCTTAGTAAAATCAGCTAAAAAGACATCATTTTACTGTCAATCACATCTAGAAATCTAATTACTCAAATGCACTTATGTCAGAGCAAGTGAACATTGTAAAAAATCATTTCTCAAAAATATAATACACTTTTTTTCGTCTGTAATCAAGCAGGAAGTCCAACAGTGTGCTGACCCCAAATAGGCATGGTGATTTTGGAGAAAAATGTTGAAAACAACACACTTTATAGGCACCAATGTTACAAGCACTCTGCAATTTTAATTTTTGTAATCCCTCCAGGTGTTTGTGTTTTATGCACATTTCAAAGGTGCCACCAAACTTGGCAAGGCACCAGAAAAATCAGCACTTCGCTGTTGGACAATTTGTAATCCAGCACAACGTTCTCAGGTGGCACTATGAACTCCTGATACAGTTTTCCAGAAAGTCCAATAAGTGTTTTATAAGAAAATTCGATACAGGCAGTTGTTACGTTACATTAAAATGTATATTGATTTGTTTACCTTGTGCCCTATTTACAAAGGTAAACATAAAAAAAAGTCACCTTAGGGTGTGAATTCCTCAAAGGCCAGATGTCTCAAGCAGTTCAATTACATAATATTACACAGTTTAATTAGCAGACATTCAGAAAACAATGTCACTTGCTTAATTGGCCAGAAGGTCCAGTCAGTAGACAGATCTGATAACAGGCTCCGGCTACGGCCTACTCCAGCTAATCACTGTCCTCAGAATTCATTAGGGTCAATGACAACATATTCACATGTGTTTAATTAGCTGAAGTAAACAAAAAACGATTGATGAATCACCCTGCTGCAATGTTATTGGTTCATTTTCATTCAGATTTTCAAATAGAGGCTTAACTACTGGCATACGCACCCCCCCCTTATAAGACATGTGTTCCGTCACTGTGATTTTGACTTGCAGACTGATGAGAAGTCTGTAATATCCAAAAACGGTTTGTCCCATTCAACTGTAGTTTTGCCATGCACGTATTTTCAGTAATTGTTACAAGATATTTGAAGTAAAACGCGTCCTCCGACATTGTGCAATGACTATAGCGTGCTTTCGTTGCCAGGCTCTCTACTTGGGCTCAGCACACTATCAGTTTTCCCATTGGCGACCATGTTAATGTTTTGTGTGATTATAAGAAAACGTGACCTATACAGTTTCTTAAACTTCCCACCTGCTGTTATTATCATCTCATTGACATGCTGGTCGATTTTAGTCAAAATCTAATATCTCTAGCTCTTGCAAAATGCATGTATGTATGACACCCGTCATCAAGCAGGAAGTCCAACAGTGTGCTGACCCCGTTTGTGCTCATGGTGGGCATTGAACTTGGTTCAGCAACGTGAAATGTGACCGCCTGGAGTTGCAGCACCGCTCTGAATAACCCTTATTCAAACTCACAGCCCAAGCCAGAAACAGTTGTTCTGCTGTGCACAACAACGTCTGCACGCTCAGACGTGTACACCTGTTACATGGTTTCTCTGCTGCAATCCTGTTTTTCCCACAGGAAAACTTTGGAGGGGACGTTTGAGGATCTGGTTACCGCTAGGAGAGTGGGAATGATATGCCACGCTCGTGTGTACACATTCAGTTTGGCATCTGCTTCGCACGTTGTATTCAACATGATCAGTGCCCACCGGCTTAACTTCAAGAGTCTTCAGCAGGAGTCAAGTCAAGTTGTAGAGTCGTCATAGGGCGCAGTATTTCTGCCATTTCCTCCTTCACTTATTTTATGTGTATTTCCCCTTTCGCACTATCGCACAACCACTCTTTATTTTTCTATTCATATGCACGCACGCACACGCACACGCACATAAACACAAACACACGCTGTAGGCAGGCACGCACACACGCACACACACGCACGCATGCATGCACGCTTGCAGGCACGCACGCGCGCACACACACGCACGCTGGCACGGAGGCAGGCAGACAGGAGGCAGGCAGACAGGAGGCAGGCAGGCTCGCACGCAAGCACGCACGTACACATACACGCACACAAATTCACTCACTCACTCACTCACTCACTCACTCACTCACTCACTCACTCACTCACTCACTCACTCACTCACTCACTCACTCACTCACTCACTCACTCACTCACTCACTCACTCACTCACTCACTCACTCACTCACTCACTCACTCACTCACTCACTCACTCACTCACTCACTCACTCACTCACTCACTCACTCACTCACTCACTCACTCACTCACTCACTCACTCACTCACTCACTCACTCACTCACTCACTCACTCACTCACTCACTCACTCACTCACTCACTCACTCACTCACTCACTCACTCACTCACTCACTCACTCACTCACTCACTCACTCACTCACTCACTCACTCACTCACTCACTCACTCACTCACTCACTCACTCACTCACTCACTCACTCACTCACTCACTCACTCACTCACTCACTCACTCACTCACTCACTCACTCACTCACTCACTCACTCACTCACTCACTCACTCACTCACTCACTCACTCACTCACTCACTCACTCACTCACTCACTCACTCACTCACTCACTCACTCACTCACTCACTCACTCACTCACTCACCCACCCACACACTCACACACTCACTCACTCACTCACTCACTATATATATATATCTCTCTCCCCCCCCTCTTTCTCTCTCCCTCTCCCTCTCCGTTTTCTCCCTCTTCAGCAGCCTCTCTCTCCCTCTGTCCGTCTGCCTCTATATTCACATGTGTAGTCCTTTCGGATGTTTCAGTTAAATCATTTCCTAACCAGCGGAGATTGTGCTTGTGGTATAGTTGATACAATCAATTCCTATTTGTTGTAAAATAACCATGATGTCAGTTATTAGTGTATGTTAAACTGTATCAACGTGCACTCGTTGCTCATAGTCATATTTATTCATTCCAAGAATGAAAAACACATTTGATCGTATCACAGCAAAATAAAAATATTCAGTCAAAGGAATGTGTACAACAATACACAACTACAACAACATTGCAGAAAAATATACACCTTTTCGGTGGGAGGGAGGGAGAGAGAAAGAGGGTGGAGAGAGGTATGTTGATAGACGAATAGCTTTACATCAGCAACCTTTGTTGACTACGAGAAGATATATTATCAGTCAGAGGTATCTCTGTAAAAATGAAAACCAGACTATATGTACAGCAATTGACTGCTAATAGCAATTTATGGTGAATAAACCTGGACACTACGATAACACAGTCTCTTTGCGTTGCCTGCGGGGAATCAGGGGTGTTACCAGGGCAGACACACTAAAATAGAGAGGGGAAATTCACCCCTGAATCCATCTCAGATGTCATCAGACATAGAAGACACCAGTGGTTTAGGCATGTTTGCCGTACAAAACCTAATTGACATAGTTTTCGTGCAAGACTTTAAAAAACAAAGAAAACGATGTAGGCCGCGGAAGAGATGGATCTTCCAAATCAGACACGACACTAGATCCCAGCTATTAACAGCCGGGCGGTGTACACTCGATAGGATGAAATTGGGGGTGTGACAACCAGGAGAACATCGAATGGTCAAATTGGTTTAGGCTTTTAAACAAGTAAGGTATGTGAAGATGACAGAAAGACGATGATATGTACAAAACAGCGAAGGGAGGAACGGTGGTCAGAGATACACTTGGGAAAGTGGAAAATTAAACAAGAAGTAGTGCTCATAGCCCGGGAAAACTACTTCAATGAGCAACCAAACCATGTATGTAATAGTAGCAATATGGAGTTTGTAGATGGAGCGAAATGGGTGACACACACACACATAGAGTATTACAACCCGAAGTTATTGACGAAGGATGGGGATGACAACTTCAGTTGGGAAGATTGGATTCAGCTGGACAGAGAGGCTGTTGAATATACATAAAATAATAATATGAATCACACTGACATCCCTGGGGAGTGACAGACAAGATAAGCCTGTGTCTCCCAATATGGAAGCGAAAAAGAGCCTTGAAAGACCCAGGGAATGCCGAAGCATCGCACTGCTAAGGCTTGATATGAAGTTGCTATAGATATTTCACGATGGGAGAACATGAAAGAGAGTGGAACAGGAATTAGGCGTAGAACAACGCGGATTCAGAAAGGGAAGAGGAACAACAGACGGAATGTCAACGTTAAAGCGATTCTTTGAGAATTTTAATATCTTAGTAATGTACGCAATTATTAAATAATCCTGTTAATATGATTATTCCATGTAATTCTATTCTTTTATTTCATTAGAATTATGTTTTATTAATCACTAATGACCCTGACAATATATCGAAAAAATAAGTGCGAAAAAATAAGTGCAGTTTCCAGTTTGGCCCAGCCTTCACGATCCGTATAAGGCATGCTCATGAATATTCGGGACTGTCCGTCAGACTTCGATTAGAAACGCCGAGTTAATAGATGCAAGAAAATTATCAAAAGGAAACGTGGACCAGCTGCTGTTTATGTCACAGATTCAGCAAAGAAAAGAAAAAAATGTATGAAATAAACGAAGAATGAACATAGCGACAGGTCATGACAGACGGATTGATTTAAAAGAAAAAACACCATAACAGACGGATTGATTTAAAAAAAAACACCAGCTCTCCACGCGCTAAAAACATACGAAATCTCACCTAGGGTACTATCGTGTTCCTTTTTCACTAGGTACACCTGGCTGTACAGTTTAAAGTTTAGTTTTAATGAAACGTTTAGTAGCCAAAACTTATTGAAGCCAAGAAACATTCAGTAATGAAACCATTTTATTGCACCATAAATCCAGCTGCTATTTCCATAAGCAGTATAAATACAACATTATACATCACATGAAGTAATGTACAATATTAAAATAGCGTAGGTGGTTATGCACTTTCCTGTCTACATAAGGTTTACTTTTGGTTTGAAAAATGTAGATCTATAAAGAGCATAATATTATTGTCGACAAAATATTAATATATATTGCATCAGTGTAACGGCATGTTTTATTTTGTACTGGGAGTGCAATAATTATTTGTTTTGCCATCATTTAGAGTAAAAGATATGGAATTTGTTTCTGTCAAACTCCCGTTTCGATGACAAACAAAATGGCCATTTTATGATAGAAATAAAGTTATAAAATTACAAAACTTTAAAAGTAACGGATATTTTAAAACAATGTTTTCAGTCATCATCGGTGTATTTAACTCAAGAAGATCCCTAAAACATATTGAATTTTCAAACGTATTGTAAAAGCAACTTTGTTGACACCTTTTTATACACTACTCCCAGTATAATTTACATAACACAAACTTGTTCAAACAAATTTGGAAGAATATGCTGTAGAACACAATGAGCATAAGGAAGCATAATTGTTATTATGTACTCCTATTTTTCAACATAATAACGGGATGTTGTGCATTTGGATGCAAAAATCGATCGATTGCACAAATTCATTTGAAACATGTTGTGATTTACATAAAGTCAGACATCTTCTTCACTACTGTGTCACTTAACAAATTGTCCAATTAATAGCACTGCTATGCATATTGATATACAAAGCTATCAGATGCACACATTCATTTGAAACACGAAGTGAGGTATAACTTCCCAGTAGATGTCGCACAGAACAGAATGGGGCAGAACAAAGTCAGACATCATCCCATTGTCCAATTAATGGCACTGTTCAGTAGAGGTCTTCAATTTCCTCTTTCCATCAGCTCAGCTATTTCCAATATTCCTGCAAATAAACAAAGTTGAATTTAGGAAACTGAGCCTAAATATGAGTTAACTAACTCAACATTTTGCAGATTAAATCAGTTTAGATATTGGATTATGGGACTTATCACCAAGTGTACAGCTGGCTAAATGGAAAAGAAATACAAGAGAACCTTGTTATGTTGATTCAGTCAGACTAAAATCCCAATCCATTACTTTGGCGAACTTTAAATTTGCTTCAACATAATTACCTGTATTCATTGGTCATATACAGTGCACTCCAGATAAATTAAACTCACATAATTTGATTTTCGCTAAGTTAAGTCAATGTTTTTCCACGGTCCTGGGCATAGGTGCCAATAAGGGGACCTTATGATAACTTTCCAGTTATCAGACGTTCCACTTATCAGTATTGTCATGGATCCCTGGAGGTTCGACCTTATCCAGAGTATGTTTTCCTTTATTCTTGCTCTAATAAATAATGCTGTATTTATACATATGGGCCATTCTCGTGAAAAGTGTACAGTAACGGTAAAGTAACATGTCAAAAATAAATGTTTAGTTTGTATGTTTTAGTGATTACTATTAATACCAAATATGTTATTCACATGAAGCAGCACAGCTTGATCTGATGTACTATTATATTTTTTTTAAATATTTTCATGGATAAAACGTATGTTTATTAGAGTGCAGATCTGCTAGTGTCCAAAGTTCGTGCATCGCAAAATTCCGATGCAACATTCTGTACTTTTTAACAAACCTAAAACGTTTACATTGAATGACGACATGCCAACCAGGTTTACAAACAATTGTAGCTATAGCATTAGACACTATCTGTGAACGAACGAATCTTACATTTTCATGTTTCGGTTCAAATAAGTGGGGAAAAGGGGACTTTTCAAAAACGGCTGACTGGAAAAGCAAGATCCGTAGACACAGACCAAACCCGCACCGTCGCCGTCGCACCCGCGCGGGTTCGGATCACTCGGATGTTATAATTATACTTCATCGAAATGTTACCGGATGGACGGCATTAGAAGCAGGATAAATAAACAATGCATAAGCTTCCTGCACTGTTAAAAGTAGCTGCCAATATACAATATGTCTACGAATTGCTGATTTAAAAATCTATTGCTTGCAACAACTCACCTCGAAATCTTACAAGTTGTTTATGTGTGACGTCACCAGTCTCTGTGTGTTTCATTGCGCGGGCATGAATATTCATTATACTCGGGCTGCATAATTAATCATCCACGTGGCAGCAAGCTCAAAATAATTATCGTAAACACAATTATTTATCAGCTTTTTGTGCAGATAACACCGAAAATATGCATAAACATGCAAAACAAAAGCAGCAGAGAAACTTCTTATGGAAATGATTACGTTTTGATACAGTTCATCTCGAATGCATATTAGCATACAACGAATCGCTTTAAAGGGGGCCATTCGGTTACTCTACCCGGAATTAGCCGGCGTAATGATTTGCAACAGGACGTCTATTGTGTTGAACGTGGGAAAACGTGACATCAGTGAACATAAAATGGCATTGTCGTTAACTCAGTCGGCACAGCCGAACGGCCAACAACGCATGTTGTTGGAACTGGATGTTTTGTTTAATATTTGAACATACGTACCTTCCAAATTGCGAACGTTGTTACAGGCTTATTAAACATAATTTGGCAGACGGTATACCGTCAACCTAGTTGGTACAGTCTTGAGAACATTATATTAATTAATAAATGGAAAAATAGGAACAAAATGTATCCCTTTAAGACAACTACTAGAGAAAAGACATGAAACGAAATATGACACTGGGATACGTAGACCTTGGTATGGCTTTTGACACAGTCCAAACATAAAGTCATATGACAACAGCGAACCTGATGGGCCAGCCTGAAGCAGAAGCCAGTGGCTTATGATATGTGCTAATTGTGTCAGAGTTACCAAAATTACAAATGTCCTAGTTGCAAGTACAGATCCCAAACCGTGACCGTCGTCGATTTAGTGACGATGCTAAAGTGCGTTACGACGTGCCTGGGCACCTGATGGACACCCCTGGCCTCGCCCAAGGTCAGGTCACTTAGTGCGGATGGATACTGGCCCACAACGGAAGAAAGCACAGATGATTAAAGAATTAGGCCGCAGGAAAATGGGCAGACCGCAGTAATTAAGACAGGAAGAGGGGTGTAGGGACGGTAGATAGGGAGAAGGATGGCTTAGTCGTACAGGAATTTTGTATCGGCCAGATAGAAATGGAGCCGCGAAGAAGAACTTAGCATTAGTCACCACGTTATGTTATTAGGCCTATGTTAAGTATGCGTACGTTAGCCCCCTTTCAAATGTAGGTAAAATTCGCATTTCGCTTCTTGTGCACGACACTGTACTTGTTCGAGTCTATTTGGAACACAGCTAGAACATAATAAACACACGTAATATACGATATTATTATTTAAACGTACTCGTAATCAATTTATGGAACTCATTTCTCCTGTTTCTTTGTGACATTAAGCAGACTACATTACATGGGATAATGTGTGTGTGTGTACCAGTTTTATATGTTAAGGCATTAGCGCCAACAGAACTCTCGATCAGCACTGCCAAAAAACGCGGATGACATTTCGAATTTACATGCGTGCCTATGCCATACAAGGGCGTTGGGCCGTTGAACTTTGCTTATTCCACATGCAGATAGTATGTATAGTTTGACAGTATTTGCATATATTTGTACTCTGTGTAAAAAGTTTCGCATTCCAGACCCACAACTGGTTTTGACGTCATATTGTCACAAGATGTCTGCATAATTGGGCCTAGGCGTGGCAGGCAACAACGGGATGTTGTGCGAATAGTGCACTCTTTAGTGAAGGTCTCATCAGTTCGCAAAGCTAAAAAACGCCACGCGTTTAGCATTGATTCAAACCTCCAATACGTCGTGTACGGCTTGCAATTACTACCATCTAAAACGGCTACCAGCGTAAATTTGCGTTAACGCGTGTTTCATTCACTAGACGGCGCCACCGTAGCAATTTATTTTCCTTCCGATACTAGGTGGCGACGAAATCCCCCACGTAATGTGTTTTGTGACTTCGCGAAAGTATGCGACCACCCCTTGTTAAAACTAAGCACAGCCGAGTCAATTATACACGATTTTGAGCACGGATGGATCCGTACCTGGTTGAAGCTTGGCCTCGGGGTGACGAGCGGGGCGCTGTTGGAGCCGTACATATTATAGTAGTAATGGGAGATCAGTCTCTCGACCGGGTCCCGTATTACGTTGATGTAGATCGGCGACTGTAGACCGTATCTGCCACAAAAACAACAACAATTATAACAACACGTTAAAGGGAGGTTGTATGTTCCGTTGGGTAATTATTAGCAGGAAGTCCGCTGAATCAGTTTGACTTAGCCCTATTGTGGTTAAGGGAGGGGAATGGGAACGAGCGAATCTCAAAGCAGTAATTGCCAATATACAATGAGCGCCAATAGCGGATGTTTACAAATTTAATATTCTGATATTAAACGCAAATTGGCAGACAGTATACGGACGTCGTACCTTTAACAAAGGACATATGCAAAATGCGCCGATATTGACACCCCTCTTAAATTACCATTATTGCACGCGGCAGACCACGAGAATTTGTTGTGATTTATGGAAAAATCCGTGCGTTAAGATGGACCTAAGAAGCAGTCGCAATGTTTTTTCAAATACCATTGCAGCACCCACGCTAATTCAGAATCTGCTAGGAGGGTAGGCCCTATTTTGGATCTCGGAAATGGTGGGGGGGGGGGGGTAACCAAAGTAACGGAATTTAGTCACCAATAAATTTGTTATGCCACCATGCAGTAATGCAACATGTCGTATTCGAGACAATACAGTATTATATTAAATGTGTTGAAGGCATCTAATAATAGTGCCCGTCAAACTGTGTGCATTTTTCGCAATTTAAATGTTACGACAAAGAAACGTTTAAATTATAGGCAGTATTGCGGGCAAGCGGGCTAACGGCAACTTCCTGGAATTGCCCCTTTGAAGTTCATACGATGAAGACAGCAAGTGGAACGACGTACAACTGATTCAGTGGACATCTTGTTCATAGTACTACAACGCCTGGCTTGAAAGGGTGGTTCGGGTAGCGGAACCAACGGAACGGGCAAGGTCGTTTAACTATATCACTGTCGTCTGTGTTGTATCAGTCACTTCTACCCGTTCTTTCGTCTGTGTTATGCAGCTCGCAATGGGTGTCTATTAATAAGCAGCGTGTGCAGCTCAGGCTTCTGGCAGTGACCTGTGATGCATTAAATACCAGGCACCATCGATCACAAACGCGCAGTCACGTAAATATCGCTGGTCTTAAGAGCAGGTTGTGTTTCGAATCCAAGACACAAGCCCTCCTGTCAAACGCCCTCAGCAATAATTCCCTTCAACACACATTTTAATAGGCTTTACATCTGGGAGGAGTTTTCTCGAGTAAACTTTTTGTTTGATAAACAAATGTTTACATCTTCCATTGCTTTTTGTAATTCCTTCCTCCCTTTCTCTGTCCCTCACTCCATCCGTACGTCCCTCCCTCTGTCCGTCCCTCCGTCCCTCCGTCCCTCCGTCCCTCCTTCCCTCCCTCCGTCCCTCCGTCCCTCCCTCCCTCCCTCCCTCCCTCCCTCCCTCCCTCCCTCCCTCCCTCCCTCCCTCCCTCCCTCCCTCCCTCCCTCCCTCCCTCCCTCCCTCCCTCCCCCCTCCCTCCCTCCCTCCCTCCCTCCCTCCCTCCCTCCGTCCCTCCCTCCCTCCCTCCCTCCCCCCTCCGTCCGTCCGTCCGTCCGTCCGTCCGTCCGTCCGTCCCTCCCTCCCTCCCTCCCTCCCTCCCTCCCTCCCTCCCTCCCTCCCTCCCTCCCTCCCTCCCTCCCTCCCTCCCTCCCTCCCTCCCTCCCTCCCTCCCTCCCTCCCTCCCTCCCTCCCTCCCTCCCTCCCTCCCTCCCTCCCTCCCTCCCTCCCTCTCTCTCTCTCTCTCTCTCTCTCTCTCTATATATATCCATTCATCCACCCACCCATCCAACCATCCACCCACCCACCCACCCACCCACCCACCCACCCACCCACCCACCCACCCACCCACCCACCCACCCACCCACCCACCCACCCACCCACCCACCCACCCACCCACCCACCCACCCACCCACCCACCCACCCACCCACCCACCCATTCACCCATCCGTCCGTCCGTCCGTCCGTCCGTCCCCCCGCCCGCCCGCCCGCCCACCCGCCCACCCACCCACCCACCCATCCACCCATCCATCCGTCCATCCACCCATCCATCCACTCACGCACCCATCCACCCACCCACACATCCATCCACCCACCCATCCATCTATCTATCTAGATGGAAATTTGCACTACTGCCATCTCAGCTATTGGGAAACAGCTTCTCTGTGGCCAACTTGGCGTCTGCTCCCACGAACTACCACTATACAGGCAGAGGTAGTGTGATGGCGTAAAAAATAGTGGCTGATAACATCGCAACAGTTTGATTGTAAACGTCTGAAACCGATTCCCGGTAAAACTGTGTAGCTTGACGTAGACTTCGCGTAACCGACCCGCGGTTGTGGAGATGGGGTGCGCGACCTTACGATCGGATTCTCCAACCTCACATCTGCCGCCGCGTCTCACCCGGGGATCCGCGCGGTTGTTGCTAGCGAATGTTATCGCCGAATATCATGTGCGCTGTGGTTCGACGCCGGTCGACCAGCCGGCGCCGTGCCCTTTGATTGCCTCACTACTTACGCCGCTTCCCCGACAGCTGCCGTCGCGGTATAATTTACTAGTTGTCACCGCATCTCTGCAGCGCTATCGGCAGCTCGGCAACTGCAGGCACGCGCGCGCGATTACTGAGGCACCGACTGGACTAATTTTAGCGGGAGGCCGCCCGGTTTAAGTGGACATTCCACTGTTTACACACGAAGGGACAGTGTCGGGAAGCGGTTGTCCATGCGCTGACGACTTATTACCGAGTTGTCGTACACAGCTATTGGTGACATACGACCGGGCACTTAACGAGAGCACTGTCCTCTCTCTCCTGGCACTCCTGCGTACGTAGGCTGTGCCTAATGCTAGATAGACGCACACCAACCGATTTTCGGCGCACACCAGCCGACTAGTCGGCGTTAAAACCGTCGGCCGACGGCAATCGGTTGGCGTGCGCTGGTTTTAAGGCACGGAAATGGCTAAATATAATGTTCTTTATATCGATATAAAATGTAGCGAACCTGTGCGTTTATTTGCCGGATGATTTACTAAAATTTCATGCGCAAGCCAAAGCGTCCTAAGGCTGACGACTATAACGGCGAGCCTACGGATTACGTTGCAACAAGTTTCAATTTCCACGGTTTCAGTCGATGCGGACAATTCATAATCATAATGATAAAGCTGGATTGTAATCATTTATTGCTCATCATTTAAAAATGCTATCTGGCATTTAGATAGCATTTAGACGTGCGAAAGATGTTTTGTGTCATTCGTCGAAGCGCAACTATAAACAACTTAGCCTTAGGTCTACGCGGATCCAACAACAATTGCCTCCCGTTCGTTGTTTGGTTGCCCGCGAGGGACTAGGCGAAAAAAAACATGTGCGGTTCGCTGGCTAAATATAAATAAACATGCCCGTTTACAGTGAATTTTCCACCAGGATTGCGCCGACGGTCGTCGGTCTTTGAGTGCTGGTTGGTGTGCGTGAGTTGCAGTCGGCGCTAGTCGGCGGAACTAATTGACATTTAGCCCCCAACTACTGTATACGCCCACTAGATTTAACAAGACTGGCGTCCAGCGCTATAAGCTCCAGACTGTAACCAGACAGCGTGCGGACAAGGAAGCCTTTGGCTTATCGAGAGTCCAACAGTCCCACCCACATATAGTCCGCCCTCCCCAGATAGCTGTCAATTGTATTTTTGAACATGTACACGTTGCTAGCAAGAAAATATTGTTGTCAATATCTTCATAACCATTCAATATTAAAAAACTTCTATTTGGTCTTCGCTTAGTCTCCTAGTCTCTAATGTTGTCAACCCGCACTCCAATAGGCGTCTTTCATAACTAAGATCTATCAGTTCAGGAATCAGTTTAGTTGCTCTTCATTGGATTCGTTCTGTAGCTTATCTACGTCCTTCTTATGATATGGCCTCCATGCTTGTATGCAATATTCCACGCGAGGTCTAAGTTTTGCTTTGTACAGTGGTACAATCAGCTGGTTCTCCTTACACATGATATTTCTTTTAATTAGCCCTAGTAGTTGGTTACCCTTTGAAGTAGCAATTCCACATTGCTCTGAAACTTTCATGTCAGCACAAACTGTCACTCCTAAATCCTTTTCTTTTACAGCTTTACCTAATTTAGCACCCCCAGTATGTATTCTTTGTCTGCATTCCCATGTCCTAAGTGCATTTACATTTCACCAAATTGAATAACATGTGCAATTTTTCAGACCATTTGATTAATTTGGCCAAATCATCTTGTAGTGTGCATTTATCTGCATCTGTTTTTAACTCTTCTGAACACTTTAGTATCGTCTGCGAATTTCAGTATACTTTGCTTGATATGCTATCATCCAAATAATTTATACATATCAACAATAATATAAATCCCAACACTGACCCTTGTGGAACTCCACTTAAAACTGGTTTCCACTTTGAAATCTCCCCCTCTGGTATTATGCTCTGTCTTCTATCTGTCAACCATGTTTCTAACCAGCTGATCACACCATCTCCTATATCATGTGATTTAAATTTAAGCAACCATATAGGCGTAGGTGGACATTTGACGATGATGCCATCCAGGCGTTTATGGACATTTGACGATGATGCCATCCAGGCGTAGATGACTGTTGACAATGCTACCTAGCAATAATGTATCCTATACATTGCATCCCATTTGGCAACTGCCAGAAGAATATACATGTTATGTGGTAGATAGTTTGCTGACATCCTCAAACAGCAAACAAGAGAACGCAGAATACATAGCGGAACCACTCAGAGGTTTCATTACTTGCTACACTGTGTCAGGTCATTCACTTCCGGTGGATAGGTAATGATCAGCACATAAAAGCAGACTGATAATTGTGACCACAATTGTGACCACAGGTTCATTTTCATACATATTTTCAAATTGAGGCTTAACTACTGGCACACGCACCCCCCTTATAAGACATGAGTTCCGTCGCTGTGATTTGGACTTGCAGTCTGATGAAGTGTCTGTAATATCCAACAACGGTTTGTTCCATTTAGCTGTAGTTTTGCCATACACGTATTTTCAGTAATTGTTTCAAGATATTTGAAGTAAAATGCGTCCTCCGTGATTGTGCAATGACTATAGCGTGCTTCCGTTGCCAGGCTGTCTAATTGGGGTCAGCACACTGATAGTTTTCCCATTGGCGACCATGTTAACGTTTTGTCTGATTATAAGAAAACGTGAACTATAAAATGTCTTAAACTTTTCACCTGCTATTATCATCATCTCATTGACATGCTGGTCGAATTTAGTCAAAATCTTATATTTCTAGCTCTTGCAAAAGCCTGTATGTGTGACACCCGTCAATATTTACAAATGGATGCAGGCAGTAATCTGGCTAAAGGGTCAACTAGCCAAATTGCTGCCAAATACCCTTCCGTTTAGTAAAATCAGCTAAAAAACACAATTTTACTGTCAACAGCTTCTACAATCACATCTAGAAATCTGACTACTCAAATACACTTATGTCAGAGCAGGTGAATATTGTAAAAAGATAATTTTCCAAAAATATACTGCACTTTTTCGTCTGTAACCAAGCAGGAAGTCTAACAGTGTCCTGACCCCATCAGCACATAAGATCAGACTGATAATTGTGACCACAGTCCACAAAGCCACCAACGAACTTCCTGTACATTCAGCATACACGAGGAGGCGGACTGAAGGTACAATGTGTCCACCAAGGATTTCCCAAAGTGGATATCCGGCATTGCATACAGATGTGGTTATTCTGGCTGTAAGGCAATTCCTTGCTGTTACAATAGATGAACGTTTTGGCATTGCAACCCACTTTTGTTCCATTGCAACCCATGTCATTGCCAACAACCTGTGAACTCGGAAACATGATTGCTATGTCATGTCCTGAGTTGATGTGACATAGTCTCCAGTTTCCTTGGTCGAGGGGCGAAGTCGGCATGAACAGCATGGACTCCATTCCCCGCTGTTACATATGTCCTCCTCTCCTTGTCATCACAATCATAAGAAGTCGACTATGAGAGAGAGAGAGGATCATCACCGAAATTTACATTAAGACTTTTACATTTAGCAGCGTGGATGAAGCAAGGAAACAGCTGTTTGCCAAGAGATGTGGTACCACTTGGAATACCCCTCCAACAAAACATGCATTGCACCAACAAGTGAGAAGGGCTGCTGTTTATCAGATTGGTTATGTGAGGTCACAAGTTCTTGTGCCAAATCTCCTAGTATTGGACATTGTGGTTGGACTGCAACTGATTCAGTATGGACACTATGATGGATTTGAACTACCAACGGTATCGATGTCATGCCATGACTTAGTGCACGGTGCTTGCAAACCTACATAATAATAGTCCAATTTAGATATTATTTGTCATGACTATGTATGTTGTGACGTATATTTTGGTTGAGAATACAACTAAGTACATAAACTGACAACAGCCTGAAAAGTTATAATCGTGAAGACACGTACCATAAACCAGATGTTGATTCCTAAGCCTAACACGCATTCTGAGCATGTTCCTAGAGGGTATATATGCACGGCAGCCATCTTGATATTCGGTGCGATGGTTGTGGCCTATTTACATTCATTGACACATGATTTACTGGATTAAACACAGTATGTTTTTGTGTTACTCGAAAGCTGAATTAAACCAACATATTTGATTTTGGTTATTGGCCATATTGAATTTCAATATGTCTGTCATCTGGCGATGCAACAAATATGTTGGTAAATACATCAATATCATGTTTGCATGTTGTGTAGAAGCCGATATATTCGAAAAGATTATTTTCATGGCAGCCAATTTGTTTTTCAACATGACCGTCATCTGGGAATAATGCAAGTGGCACAACTGGGTTCCTTGACCATGACACGTATGAACCACCTATGGATTTGTCATATGGAGTCCTCAATTTCAAGAGGCACTAAAATCATGTTCGTAAAACGTCTATGCATGGCAGCCATCCTGCATTTCAACATGGTCGTCATCTGATGATATAGCATATGGTAGAAATGGATTCCCGACACAAAAAATATTGGTTTTAGACACAAAGAATATTTGTGTGATGAACCTCCACGATGGCCACCTTGAACTTCAATATGGTCGTCATCCTTGGACATTTACTGCACATAGAAATGGACTCCTTGACACTGGAAATGTTGGTTTATACACGTTGATGCTACCTAGAAGCTGATATACTTGCCCAATGGATTTTCGTCGCGGCCATTTTCCAAATCAAGATGGCGGCTAGCGGGCTAGGTACCATGTCAATTGGGATGGGCATCCAGCTTCACATGAATCTACATATCACAAACCACGTACGTGCCAAGTTTCATGCTTTTGTTAAAAAAAAGCACAATTCGTCAAATGTGTTGCTTTTAGCCGCTGAACTAAAGCGTGCTGAAACACTTATGAAAATCTCAAATTTCAAGAAAAAAAACTTGGCAGGTATAGTATAGTATATATTATACAATAATATATAGTACCTGATATTCACACTCAGTGACACTGACAGTGACATAAGAGAAGTCAACAATTTTTAATCTTTGTTTTACAAAATTGAAAGTTCTAGAGTTCACTGCAAAACAGCATGGCGAAAAGTTAAGGCCAAATAATTGTCATGTTCATATTATGGCAAGTATACGTCAAAGTAGACTAGAACCCCAACTCGGCGTTAGTCAGTCGGTTGGTGGGCGCCTAACATAAGCATACATCTCTGCTCCCATCTCGTATCGCTGATTTTGTTCTTACTCTATTCCAGATGCCTCGTTTGCTGCTCGACGTATCGTTACGACATTATTCAATATTAAATAACGACCAAAAAATGATACCTGCCTATCGTCTTCTGGCGTACAACTCGCTACCCAACCAACCCACAACTCCCTCAGGACCGATTTGTCATCATATTGACAGACGAAGTTACACGAGATCATCAACTCTTATAACTAATTGACACCCGGATGACGAAATCGACGATAATATTCTCCGTGTCTCGTGCCAAAAGATCGGGAGAGTAGGCGACATTTCACCCAGATTGAGAAGATTGAACAGCCCGAGTAATGTGGCCCTCACCCCGCAAGGAATCAAGGGGAAGAAAAAACTTCAGTGTGGTGTCAGAGTCAGTTGCAGCTTGCACTTCAGTCTCCGCAAGGCCACACGCGCTTATAGTGTGATGCACGAATTCGTATCAAGACCACGAGCAAACGGCATCCAGACTTAATCACTTTGGAGAAAAAAAACGTCCACGGATAACTCTATGTTCACGGGGCAAAATAAAACACTACGGACAAAACTAGTTTGTAAGATGAGGATGGCGACTTCCGGTTTGTTGTTGTTGTTTTGGTTTGTTGTCTTTTTGTACTTCTTTGGACTATCCTCTTTCATTGGAGTGGTAACGGTATTCTCTTACAAGGGAACCGTAACTCCTTTATAACGGAATGGTCATTGCACTCCCGTATAACGGAACGGTCAAGGTACTCTCTTACAGAGGAACGGCCAAGGTACTCTTATACAGCGGAGCGGTCATTATATACTATCTTCCAACGGAGTTGTTGTTGAACTCCCTTACAACCGAACGGAAACGGTACTCTCTTAAAACGGAACACGTATTATATTCCCCTACAAAGGATTAAACACGGGGCAGTGAATTGTGGGATGTACCAAAATAAGTATTTTTTTCTAAAATGTTACTACTTACCTACTAAAATCGATGTAATTCACGTGTTGTGAATAGATAAACGGGGGCTGAAGTTTGGTAACGTTATCCATGAAGCAATCCTAAAAGAAAATAACACAAATATATACAATTCTAAACTCTCCATTAGGTAAACGTAGAGCCAATTGTCCACGTGTACGTGCGTTTGTGGGTAGGTGCCCTTTGTGTGCACACAGGCCCCCTGGGTCTATGCTTCGTAAACAACATCGCGTTTTCCTCGAAGTTTACCTGGGTGTATACCGTGCCACATGTGGGGAATTTACAGTTGTTTCTTGCGGCATGTGAAAGCAACATTGATACGTGTAAAGTGCTACATTTCGTTAGTGTGTCATTGCTAACATAACAGTCATTATAACGTCTGGATATCAAACAAACAATAATGTGACATCTTAAGACCGACACACGTGGCACGAAATGGGAACTAAATGAACTCCGCAAACGAATCGGAACCCGGGAGACAAAAGGACGTATCAAATTAGGATGTCCTCTTCACTGTGTTTACAAACCAGGTAAATTATCTCAGTTGCAAACATTGAGCCCGCAAACCACCCACCGATAATGTGAATTAGCCTATTTAACCCACTGAAATCCCTCAAACCCAGTTCGTGTTATCTTATCATTGAATTCCCCGTTCCGTGTTTCAGCGCGACCCAACTCCCTGGTTCAACTACTCACTCACCATCAATGAGACGTTATTGAAGTAACTGCGTCGGCCGTACCGCTCCACCGAGGCGACGGTGTAGTGCTGGGCTCGAGCTAGGGTCTTGAAGGTCGAGAGCACGGTCCGACTGCCGCATTTGGGCACTCGGTTGTAGAAGACCCGCTGACACTGGGTGAACCGCGTCAGGTCCGTGTAGGTGTTCAACTTGCTCATGATGCGGCCCACGTCGCAGGAATCATGCTGGAATAGCGAGCAAGAGAGCAAATTCGCGGCGTGGAGGCAGCGTACTTCCAGTTGCATTCTGGGATCGTCCTTCTCTTAAAAGGACAGTCTATTCCTAGTTGTATTAATTAATTAATTAATATAATGTTCTTAAGACTACGATAAATATGTTGAAGGTTTATGTCCGTCAAATTATGTTGAGTAAACCCGTAACAATGTTCGCAATTTAAAACTTTCGATCCCGATGCATGCATGTTCATCCAGTTTCAAAACAAGCTCTATTGGCAGTACTGCCGACGCAAGCTGAGTTAACTATAATACCCTTTGAGGTTCAATGATTTCACATTTTCACATGTTCAAGATAGTAGGCTTCCTGTTACAAATGACTACGCCCGCTAATCACGGGTTGAGGAACATACTGCTTTCCTTTCAAAACAAATTTTCAGTGAATTACCATTCCTCAAACACAATATATAACTTTCCTCAACATCGTATACACTTTTGTTCACATAATATGCACGTTAAGATAAGACGGCGCAGAAGACTATATATTATATACACGGACCATACGTTTATTATTCGGCTGGCCGGACCGAACGACAGGTATATTTGCACAAAAAAACACTTTATTGAATAACATATCAAATGCCAAAGCGACACATATGGTAGCACGTTTGATCAAATAAGTAACTATTGTTCACGTTGTACATGCAGTTTCTCAGAAACATTACAAAATGATAGAGTAATCCAGAATGTAACTTTAACAGCTTATAAACCGACCTTATCGTATAATAATTATACTGTTCTTGTTACACCATGTAATAACATGGATATGTTGAAGCTACGCTGCCCGCCGAATTGCGTATAATAATCCCGAAACATTCAAATTGTAATCAAAACATTAACACAATAAACACAGCTGTTTTGGAGGCAGGCAACGCTAACTGCAGGGTCCTAGCATTCGAGTGCAAACCGCCTGGTTTCCGCAATCAAGAGAGAGCAAGTGGGACGAAGTACAACCAATCCAACGAACTTCCTGCTTATTATTACCACCCATCGGTTGAAACGACGATTCCGGGTAACAAAACACACAATGTCGCTGGAACTCACCAAAGGACAATCGAGAGTTTGAAACTCTTGTATATATATAATTATGTACATATATATATATATTATATATATATATTATACATATATACATACATATTATATATATATATCTATATATATATATATATATATATATATATATAAAGAGATAGATATATTATATAAAGATATATATATATATAGGTATATTTTATATTGTCTGCGTATTGTCTGGATAATCTAGTTCTAATGTACGTTCCTTGAGTTAACATTTTTAACGAGTCAAGTTAAAAAAAATTAAAGTTGTAGTCATTTTAGCGGAAGTCCTGAGGTGGGCGCTTGAAATATAAGAATTTCTTTACTTGTATACTTTTCTAATATTTTGCAAGCTACCGACACAGGTATGTCACTGCTACAATAACAGTTCCACGTTCTACACATTCACTTCTGTTATCTCAGTTTCTCACGGCGACTCTATACAGTCCCACTGTTTTCGGGATGTTTTGTGTGTATAACGTTGCAGGTCAAATGGTAAGTCCACGAACGTGCGGAGTGTGTGTTTGGAATGTATTGCGGAATGATCTACCGGAATTTTGGTTTCCACAATCAAAGCAACAAGTGGGATGATGTATAACTGATACAGGGACCTTCCTCCTGAGAGGAAGAAGTTGTGTCTGCTGCAAGCATCAATTTGTTTGAAAACCACCGAATTAAACATTGATGTACTGAAGAATGGTTCTAAAACTAAAAAGGCTTTTTTGCCAAAAAGTCGGCGACCATTTCAATGGAAATGTGAAGTTCGGACCACCGTGGCTACCGCCTGCTATCAACCTACAATGAGGATGATCGTGGGTAAACAAGACCACCCGAAGCAACAAGCGCCAGACGTATTTGACCTATAAGATATAAACTAACTGTTCCACTTCGTGTGACCCGCTCTTATCAGATATTCCCGGTGTTCACCTTTACCCCATTTCTGTCAATTTAGTGCTGGGCATGGTAATTATGTAAGGGTGTACACAATCGGTAGGTACTTTGCTCCATTCCTTACATACTTTGTGTGAGAATCCTTACATACTTTGTGTGAGAATGAATATATATATATATATATTCATTCTCATATATATATATATATATACATATATATATATATATATACATATATATATATATATATACAATTCTTTAAATATTCTTTATTTCCAAATGAGAAATTCAAGCAAACTAAACTGCATTCACAACATATAATAACATAAAATATTTACAAATTGAAATCTGGCAGAACGTAGAGATAGAAATGTGATAGGAAATTAGAAATTAGTTATGCATCTTGAACGTGTCTGAAACTATAGCTAGCTTCCGCAAACATATCAAGAAGACAACTTTGAATGAAATTATCGCCAACAAATCAAAGTTATACCAAGAACTCTTGGCACTAATCGAGAGATGATATTTATGAAGCGCTGACGATACGTGTACGTTGGGTATTAGCAAGTGGGTAGGTTCCGCTGATAGGGCGCTGGTAAAGTTAATAAATTGAATATTATGACGGAAACAGCTGCAGCAGGTCTTCTTGCCACGAGAAGTATGCGGGCGCTGGAAGATAAACTGGACCACGACAGCCACACGTTGCCAGCAGATGTTTATATATAGACGCCTGTAAGCAACAACGCCGACAACGATTGTAGATCTTCGCTGACATGTCGATCTCTGCGATACAGTCTTGGAGGAGTTTGACTGAATGCGTGCTTCTGCCTCCCGTGTGTGTGATTCAATCAACATGCCTACATACAACTATACGACCTGTTTGTATATGCCCGCAATAGCTACGCGTCAGCGTGACGGTCGCTTGATTACACAACGCTAATGCCCCAAGACTTACATCCACTGTTTCGCTGCAAGACACTCAAAGCAACGTAAACTGTAGGAGCCGCGTCCGGGTACCGCGGCTCCAAGCAATTACGCGTAATGATCTCGGATGTGGTACGTATATAAAACCGGCTGGCGAGTTCACAGAAGTCAAAATAGAAGTTGCATGTGAGACAGCGCCTTAGGAGGCAGGGTTAACACGAAACCATCTCGTCAAAAATATAGGAAGTAGTGGTAGTGGTCAGTAGTGTCAGGGTGCTTATATCGCGGGGGCTTGCGATAGTGTTCGAGTTCAATACCCGGACCGGGCAGCTATGGTATATTTGGTGTAAAAACCTGGCTCTCAACATTTGGGTACTGTGTATCCCTCGTGACTCGGAGATCACGTTAATGTCGGTCCCGTCTCAATTTGGGACATAAAAGAACCACTGAGGACGACAAGTCAGTTAATAGAATGTCGCCGAGTGCTGGAAAGAACTAGGAAACTAGGAATCTGTACAAAGATATAAAAATCGCATATCCCTTAGTGTATAAAACATGCTCATATGTAGAGTGACTGACCATTTTATATAGGTTATGTCGCTAATATACATCTAATAACTATACATTATGCTCAGTTTATGTAGTATGGGGCCTATATGGCATGTAAGCACACGTCACGGAAATTTTGTGAAATAGCTTTTAGGTGGCAAAGTCGTTTGGCGATATTTATAAAATAAACTTATGCACGATGGGGGGCTTGTAATAATAATACTATACTTATAATCGTGACATCTTGTCAGGTGACGGGCATTTTTGCTAGTATTAATAATACTAATATTAATATAACAGTTCTGATAAATACAAAATTCTTATATAATTGTTTATGTTCTGTGGTACTTTATCGGACGCCACATAGTATCCATACACGCACAGGGAGGGTGATGTCCTGAATCAGTATGGATGAATATCTGGCTATAATATAGACAGTGGTAGGTGTTTGTGTACGAATAGTTTTCGCGAATTAATTGCAGCGTGGCTGACTTCTTCTCAGAGAAGTCGAGATGGTGTTCGATTGAACAGGTTTGCCGGGGAGTAAAATATGCGCTTTGGGTAGTCAAAATGACTGCATACTGCGATGTATCAGAACTTACCTTATTTACAGAATGATACGTCCTTGTTGGTCTCCACCTACCTGTTGGGACGTATAGGCTGAGTAGGCGCTGGGCTGACGCAGCCTCCTTTCCTCCCACTGCCCGGCGTCGCACGCCCTGCTGACGGAGAGCCGGGCCACGGGTACCGTCAAGGAGCACAGGTAGACGAGCAGCAAGCCTACCACGGCAACCGCCGCCAGCTTCACTCGTTTCGACGCCGTCCTCATCGCACGTCGCTCATACCTGACTCGCACGCGATAACTGGCAGGCGACCAGCGGAGGCACTGCGGCGTCTATCAGCGACACATTCTGACTATCACTCGCCTGTGACGGGAGCACGCTATCGCGGTTACTTTTATCCGGGCGTTAAACGATATCCGGGTGACGTTTCTGCGCGTGCGCGTATCTAGGGGAATGTATTTAGTTATGTATGTTTATATATATATTATATGTCTATGTATACATCAATTATAAAATGTATGCTTCCCACAGACATAAACAATTTATGTCGTAAAACAGTTTCTTCTCCACGCATACGTCAAGTGACTTACTCTTATACTTGGTCACAAATCTGATACAACAAATTTTAATTATGTAATCTAACTATAACGCTCGTATTACGACAACAAACGAAACATATTTAACTACTGGATATTATTTATTACTACGTGATCTACTGGTGCCAAATATGATGCTTTACATATGCACATAAACATCACCCGGATATAATGTCACGTACTTAAAGTCGGGCGCTGGAACGCCCGTCGGTGTCGCAGTGAGACAGTCGCGGCGCGGGGCACACGCGGCTAGATGCTCGACCTTGCGTTGCGTAACTCACGTTCGCCGTTAAGTGGCACTGTTCGTGATGACGGACGAAACGGATAGCTAAGATAGTCGTCAGAGTTAACGTTGTGTCTGTAGCGAATGTGCGTATTCTCCCGTGAAAGCATATTATATATGTGTATACATACATACACATACGCACGTATGTATGTATGCATGCGGAGACTGACCCCAATATTCTGGATGGGGGCTGGATGTGTGTCTTGCTGAGATGCAGTTGGAGGTTTTGGTGAACCTACACGGAATGCAGTTGGGGGTTTTGTGGTGACCCTCAAGGGTGCAAGCAGTTAGACGGATTTAGTGAGCATCAGCCACCTCCAATATTCACCACGTTTCAGCGACTATGGATGGACAAGTGTCCTTCGAACGAAGTAGACTACGCGTTGAATTTGCTTAATGAAGCACCTATTTCCCCTCAAACAGTCTTTGTTTTCACCGATGAGGTTAAGATTATAAACACATGAACCGATGACATGTGTTAGATGATGTTAGATAGGTTTTTGTAACATTATTTCAAATAATGCTGCAGCTCTTACCATTGAGCTCCACAACGGAATCTCCGGATTTAAGGTATTTGTGTCATAGTCGCTTCCCAGTCTTCAACATATATTATCAACCGTTGTAAGTATACCAAGGGCCGGTAGCATAAGTTCACATAGTTTTGGATTTGATAGCCGTAGCTATAGTATTGCATTACATATCACGGTGGATGGTGGTTTAGTCACTGACAAACAAAAATCGTCCAAGTGGTGCCGCCTAACGAACGAAACTCGTATTAATGCACAATGACGCTGTTGTGAATACTAGAACCTGGAAGGATGGTGTGTAGTGTCTCGGTAGCAATGCCACGTTAGGTCAATCGTATTCAGTGGCCCATTTGTTATTGTTCTTATGTGGAATATAAGGACATCGGTATGAACGATAACGACCATTTTACTGGCAATATTATAACCCTATCTGAAGTCCCACGTACATTACGTATTGAGGGTGGTAGACAGGGGTTAGAACTAATTCTAAACACTACATGTTTTTCAACTCAGCTATTATGATGTTGTTGTCGGGCACATACTGAATATTAACATGTCTTTTTCGCACAACATAACATACTGACATTCACATTAATGCAAACCACCATAATTATTGTTGATTTATAGCAGCACGTATTGTTTATGCACTCTCTTTCATGCAGTATCGGTGTGTTTTGCGGGGCATCAATATTTCTCAAACAACGTAGGCCTGTTCCTGCTTTGTATTGTTAGTAACGCCAATTTTCACCAACGATGAGAACTGACGTGTAATAGCTTGGAAACACACCGAGAATGTGAAGCTCATCGAGGTGAGCTCTGCGACAGCCTCACACAACACCCGTCAGCAGAGACAAACAGCGAAAGAATGACGATGGAGGTATTTGTGTAAAATCACCAAGACACCACACACATTCCCCTGCACTGGAAATTATATGTAATTAGCGTGAATACAATATGACCGCCATACTATCGCTTTACCCACGATACATTGCGTCTTGTTGACATAACGTTATTATAATTATGTAGTTACCACGGACAACACCAAGACGTGGACGTTAAATATCGCGGATACTAATCTGCGTTGTATACGCAGCACTTCCGTTCGGCGGCCCTAGGTAAGCTTCGTTGAATGGAACATTATATTACACACATATCAATGAAGCAGAAAACTAAAAATAATTCATTTTCACAACATTTTGTATACATAAAAATTATGTAATGCAAATCCGAAAATAGATCTATAATACACATATTTGTCATTAACATAGAATGCCCGACCGTATTCACACAACGAGTCTACAACACGCGCATTAATTTATAATGTCAGATTTAGCTAATAATTATTTCCGTAACTTGATAGTTCACTAACTCGCTTAAAGGTACGTTCTTATATACTACACTTAACTCCCTGGAATACCTGTTCATTCACATTAATAAAATCTCGATTTATCTAGGAAGAATTCAGCCCCACTGTAATTGTTGTGCGACGACTATTCGCTCACATCTATACACGATTTTTGGCCATGTACTCATTTATACATCGGAATGAAGTAAAGTAACGTGGAATGAGCGAAGTCGCCCAAGTTTCCAAACGGGTGCAATGGAACCCGAACTAGTATTCTCTCGAGTGAGAATCCGATGGTCTAACAAATAGTCAGGTTCACAATGTTAACATTTGTATTTTCGTTCATTTTTTGACATTTACAAACCTATACATTTTTGGAAACGTTATGATATAGTGAATCTGAAAACCAATGTCTACATTTTTAAAGGTGTATATGGCGGCCATCTTGGATTATAAAAATGATGGACACTGAAAACCTGTATTTCTCAATATATCAGCTGCTAAACCACCCAGCCTCTTGATTTTAGTGGCTAAACCTACACATTGAGGGGCAAGGAATCCAATGGGATCAATTACAATCACCTAAGCATAATGAAATGACTAGTTTATGACAATTACACATGTTATGACTGAATAATAGATATGTATCATAGCGTATGAACATGTTTCGTTCACTTTTTTGAGATTTGCAAAACTATATATTTTTGGAAACGTTATGATTTAATGAATTGGAAAACCAATGTTTAAATTGTTAAAGGTACATATGGCGACCATCTTGGATTTTTAAAATGGTGGACACTGAAAAACTGTATTTCTCAATATCTCAGCTGCTAAACCACCCAGCCTTTTAATTTTGGTTGCTCAACCTACATATTAAGGGGCAAGGAATCCAATAGTATAAATTACAATCACCTAAGCATAACGAAACTAATTTATGATCGTTATACATGTTATGACTGAACAATATACATGTAGCATAGCGAGAATGAGAATTAGCGTAGCGTATAAACACGTGTAGGCCCTACATTGGAAACAAATATACCAGCACCACTACACAGTTGCGTGTATTTCACACATGTCTGGTTTGTTACAATACTGTTGTGACCAGGCATACTGCACATTAGTCATCACCATCGCCGTCTGATGCACGATTTTATAGTGTGAATCATCGTCATTCTCACACTGTGTGCGTCACAATCAGAGGTCTGTGCATTGCAAGTCCTTGCATTTGCAGGAACATGACTGTGATGAACTGTCTCCTTTGCATTGGCATCGTACCATCTCAATGATGGCCTTGGCTGCTGGAGGGGTGTCAGCTGTGGTTGGCGTGCAATGACAAGTCCAAGCTCATCCATGTCCTTGAGCAGTTGGCAACAACAGAAACTCACACCGATAACTCTCAGACGGCTACAAGCGAGACGCATGTTAATGTACCAGATGAGGGAGCCATGGACATGACATTGGCTGAAGTCGATGTTCCCCATCTAAGTAAGAAGATTGTTGTCGTTCATGGCATGGTGGTTGTCCAAAAACTGACAAAGAAAGCAACCATGGCGATAGTGTAGGATCTCAGTGAATATATCATTAACAAAGTGATGGACATCACAAGAGGCTATGACGAAACCATTTTAGTCTTTTACACCTAAAAGGTGGATTCATTGAAGAGCACAAGCAGGGAAAACAGACATGGACGAATGACCCAATCTAATGCCAAGTCCGAGACGATACCAGCATAAAACACCTCATCATGAGCCGTTTCCTATCCCATGACCAGACGCTATCGCACTCAACGACATGTGTGGAATATATAAAACTGGGATATATCACTGTTAGTGTTACATGATTTCATATGTGGGGAAACGGCATGCGGAAGACTCGTCAAGACATGTTTCCACGTAGGAAAACATTCATAAAGACATATATCCACAACCAATCAGCGTTGCATCATATATAATAACTTAGTAGAGCATTCAACGAGCCATGTGTCAGAATGTAAGATATAACTCCTTAAGACATGTCTTAATATGTTGAAGATCATTCGTCTCTATAAATAAGGAGGTCACTCGGTAAAACATACTTGTCCCCACATTGTCTACGTGACATAGATTACTCGTCAAGCCACAAACACGTCTCACACACACACGCACGCACGCGCGCGCGCACTATATTCTCTCCGATTAATATTATGTTCAATCAAGGTAACAAGTTGTAGAACACAATAATGCTATTATCAATACCGTCCGTTGTTGCAGAGTGGCACTCGCTCGGGAACCGTCCGAGATGGGTGTCAGACGCGGTGATGCATCCTTCACGTCTCACATCATCCAAGTGGTGTTTGTGGTCTTCCTCGCGTTCCTCGCAATAATCGCACGCAAGTTGGCCGACACCTTGTACAAAACAGCCTCCTTCGTCATCGACGTGGCCGGCGTCGGCGTCTGCATCGCGGGCGGAATCATCGCAACGTCAGCTATCAAGCAACGTCTTCTTCAACTCCATGGCGTTAGCGGCCGCAGTCACGGTCGTGAAAATCCCCGGCACCAACTACGAGGCACACCTGTGGGCGAGACTTTCGTCGTCGTCGCAGTCGTCTGCATCGTCGTTATCTGTGGTATTGTTAATGTTGGGTCATTTTGGGTTCGCGACGAAGATGAAGAAACGTCGAACGTGGTTATGTGGTAAATGAAGATAACAATATTATAATATTATTTTGTAAAGCAAAGAGAAGTAAACGCTAACATCAAATATTTGTTTTAATATGACAACTGTTAGTATTTGTAGACACAAGCTCAATCTACATATTGTCATGGTTCTATGACACCGAGTTGTATAATTATCGTAACACTAGCTGAGTTACTCGGCGTTGCCCAGGGAAAAAGGCAGTCATATATATCCTCAAATAATTTGCACTGAAATCTAAAAAAGTTTCGTTGGCATAATTATGAACACTGAAAATAGACCAAACCTCAAATGGCCAACATTTGAGTTCCAGACACCCCAAATGTTTCCAGCCTACCCGCATTAATTAATTGTAACTGGTCTAGTTGTTACGACAACCTATTGCCAGAAATCGCACGCGCTCACCCGAGTAACTGACGTAACCAGCAACAGGCAGCTGGATTACATGTCCGGGATTTTGTAACGTTAATAACATAACAACTAATACATTTGTTTGCACACACCCAGACACAGTGACGCATTTGTACGTGGAACAATTAACTGTACAATGATATAAAACATTAAATTCCGTGACTGGAACTCCACGGAATTGTTGCAGTGTGTTGTTTGCCAGAAGTAGCACGCGCTCACGGGGCTGACGCGGCGAAATGCTTACGTAACCAGCGGCACGCAGACCTGGTGCATGTTAAGCGCTGACGATTCAGCCCGATAGATGCAAGCCTGACGGAACGAACTATTTTATAATATACATATCCCTGAAATGATGCAATTTGCTATCTTCATTTTGAATAACAGTATTACCACAACGATGTCAAAATGTCAAGACAAACGTGTATTATTTTTTGCTTGAGTAAATTATTTTACACGTTGCGCAAGGCACACGTCTATTACGACTACATTGTCTTTCCAGCTTCTCAACTGAGTTGTCTTGCGGTATTAAAACAATGGGCGTATCTATCATGTGAACTGTTGCCTAGTACAAGGTCTGTCAAACCATCAAAAACGGATTCCAAGTACACTGAGCGTTCCGACATTCCATCGTAGGGTAAAGTCGGGTATCGTGAGCATAGCGGGTAATATGAGCACCCCCTGCAGCTTAAACCAAACATGCCAGGTGCCGCCACCCGTGATTTTCTTGAAGCACGTCGTCTGCAAACCGCCACCACCATTTCTGTCGTTTGCGCTGCCGAATATTTTCCGAGGTGAGGTCGTGTAAAGAAACTGTGCACTTTTCTTACCATATCCACCAGCACGGCGAATTTATTCTGATTCAAAATGTGTATCATTACGATGCGCAAGTGATGTGTAAATTAAACCTTGAGGCTTGTTGCGTATTGTAATGAGCGATAATGCAGACTCTCGCGGATTATAGTTCGTCAAATTATCACCTTGCGGCGTGCATAGCGCTGTGGCTAATATGAGCAGGCTTTCTGGAGGTATTATGAGCACGGTGCTCATATTAGTCGATAGGGTGCTCATATTAGCCTAGAAGTTATTGGCTTTGTTTACCTACCGCCAGTCTGCGTTGCAATCATTTGAGGCTACAATTATGTTCAAAACAATAGTAATTGTTATCCAATGGTAATTCGTAGTATATGCTATATTTAAAGGGGTTCATATAGCAGCAGCAAACGTTTTTTAACAGTTTTCCAGTTTTTGAGGTGTTGCTATCTGTTTTATTATAGGCTGTATTTCTAAACTGCCCAGAAGCAATTTGTTTCTACTGCTATATATATAAATCCCTTTAAAACTTGCAATAATAAACTCTCACACTTTTTTTTATCAGATGCCTAATGTGAAGAAGTTTGAACGCGTGAAATGGACATTATCAGATATGCAGTCGGCCGTACGTGACGTACTAATGTATCAACGGTCACAGAAATCAGCTAGCCAAGCGCACAATGTACCGCGACAAACCCTGAGACGGCATCTAGAGAAGGCACGTGCGGGTGAGGGCGTCCACACGTGTCTCGGCCGCAAACCGGTACTCTCCATAGATCAAGAAACAGAGCTGAAAGCCACCATATTTGAAATGGAGGCTTGACGCGATATGATGTGAGGCACTTTGTATTCAAATTCTGCGAAGCAAAGAACATAAAAAATAAATTCAACCAAACAACTCAAAGGGCTGGAAAGGACTGGCTGAAAGGCTACTTAAAACGGCATCCAGACATCAGTCCGCGAATCCCCGAGCCAACGTCGATTCAGAGAGCCATCGGCTTTAACAGAACGAAGGTTGATCGGTACATGCAGCTTCTACAAGCCACCATCTTTGATGAGGATGGGAAGAGGGTCATCCACGAAGGCAACATATTCAACGTGGACGAATCTGGTTACACTATTTGCCACAAGCCAGGGAAAGTGCTGGCGAAGAAAGGGATCGGGGCTATCACCTGTGCGGAGAGGGGAAAGAATGTTACAGTTGTCGCTTGTGTTTCGGCGACCGGCGCATACGTCCCACCGATGATGATCTTCCCTAGGGTTCGCATGAAGCCGGAACCGCTTGACGGGTCGCCTCCTGGCACTGTTGGGTACGCAAACAAAAGTGGTTGGATCAACGTTGAGTTGTTCGAATGCTGGATCGACCACTTCATTGAAGTTGTGCAGCCAAGCCACCGAGCATCAAAGGTGTTGCTCATCCTAGATGGCCACAGCAGCCACACGAAGAATGTTCGACTGATCGACAAGGCCAAGACAAACAACATCATAATCATATCACTGCCGTCCCACTGCACGCACCGGCTTCAGCCACTCGATGTGAGCGTGTTCAAAAGTGTTAATGTCAATTACAACAGAGGAGTGCAGACATGGCTGCGCCAGCACCCTGGCCGGTCGGTCACAGAGTTTCAAATAGCAGCTCTCTTTGGGTCGGCTTACATCAAAGCTGCTACGGTGAGTAACGCAATCAGTGGCTTCCGGAAGTGTGGGATAAACCCATTCAACCCGCACATCTTTTCGGATGCTGATTTTGCCGCAGCCGATTTGACGGACACGCCAAATCCCGCTGCTGGTCTACCCCTTCCTCAGCCGAACCCCACTCCAGTGCGCGGCGTTGAGGCGGATGTACACGTTTCCGCTGATAAACGCGAGGAGAACTGCGATCCAGATGGTGAAGGTCTATTGTTTCAACGACTGATTAATTGTTCACCAGCCGTTCCCAGGCCTAAGATGGCTGAAGGCGCCAGCAAGAGACGAAAAGTAGCTCACGCCGAAATTATCACGAGTTTCCTGCTAAATTTGACGAACAATTTTCTTGAAAATTTCACAGCATATTTAACCTCCATTGACACAAGTGCTGTGGAAAACTCGTAAAATTCTCATACCTCTGTTTTCAGAAAAATCCACCCAAACCTGACACCCCTCAATTTCGCCCCAATCTGGTGACGGATTTTGAAATATTGGTGCGTTCTGCAAAATAGCCGCTGTGCGAATACGCGAGCGACTAGCTAGTATGTTTATTGCTACCTCGTGAAAGATCTAATGTAGTAGTACATTCAGTATTCACTGGACTGACATGTGCCATGCCAAAGTGCTCGAACAAAATTCACATATGACACCAAAACGGTATTTTCAAGGGCACACTTTCGGTCGGTAATGGCGGACGAATCCTTAATGTGGTCTTACCCCGTCAGTTGCTCCGAGCTTCACAGCAGTGCGCGACTCGTCAGTTGCTCCGAGCTTCACAGCAGTGCGCGACTCGTCAGTTGATCCGAGCTTCACAGCAGCGCGCGACTCGTCAGTTGCTCCGAGCTTCACAGCAGTGCGCGACCTTTCTAGTCTATGCCAGGTTATCAGGTAGCCTATGTCTTTTACTATAATTTTTGTTGTTTGGTAAAAATAAAGTTAACATTGTAAGCTTATGGCGGTTATGCCTATTTCGTAATAACGCTGAAGACGACGGCGGTGACGTCAACAAATAATAATGACGACAACAATAACAGTTGCCTACTACTATGAAATAAGAAGTAGCCTAAGTACCATTAGCGCCTAACATAAATCACACTTTAAAGCCTACTAATTGAATTTGGAACTGTTTGCAGCGTTGAGGCGGATGTACACGTTTCCGCTGATAAACGCGAGGAGAACTGCGATCCAGATGGTGAAGGTCTATTGTTTCAACGACTGATTAATTGTTCACCAGCCGTTCCCAGGCCTAAGATGGCTGAAGGCGCCAGCAAGAGACGAAAAGTAGCTCACGCCGAAATTATCACGAGTTCGCCGTACAAGCAGAGTCTGATGGCAACTGGGCCTAGACCTCGGAGCGCTTCCCAAACTGAAAAGAAGCCACCGAAGACCAAACGTGTTCGTGTGAAGAAAGTAGCTGTTAAGGAACTTCGGCTTAAAACCCCATGTTATAAGTGTGGCGTCGATTTCGGGGACGCATCAGATCACAAGCGAAATGAAGACTGGATCCAGTGCAAACCATGTGGTGAATGGTTCCACGAATCATGCGGCGAAGAATTTGGAATACTCGACGATGACACATTCACATGCCAGGGTTGTTTTAAAACATTTTCTAGTTACCATTTATAGGTCTAGGCTACGTTCAATTTCTTACAATACCGTTAATCTTCCACGGATCATAGATCTAGGCCCTATAGATACATTATGAATTTTGGTGATACGTTTCAATGTATTAGCCAGTAATTTAATTAATAATGCGCCGAGGAATCCGGATTCATTGACGATGACACTTTCACGTGCCGTGGTTGTTTTTAGGTATTTTCTAGTTTTAAAACGTTCCATTTTATAGTTCTGTTAATCTTCTAGTTAAGATATATAATGGATAAGTTTCCGTGTATTATCAAATAATAATAAATGATCATAATAACAGCCATCGTATATCTTATAATTATTAAACATGAGTCATACACACAGTTTAGAAGCATGCTCATATTGCCCGACGCTTCGGGTAATATGAACTTTTTTTCAAATTACTTATTTCCATGCTGTATTATTTTACTAAAACATACAGCGAAACCAATGCAGTTTCCAGAAAGAGTTTGTAAAGGTCGACACCACGCACCTTAAATGGAGCAATTCGGATATATATTTACCAAAATATTGGCCGAAAACAAAACTATGCTCATAATGCCCGACCTTACCCTATATTTTGTTTAAAGTCTGGCCCCAAACGTTGTCCTTTAAGGTAAAGCATTTGAAGCGACAACTGTATGCGGGAATGTTTCATTTAGCATATGTCAAGGTGGTGTAATGCACATATATTTCTTTTGATCATTATCAACATTGTTGGCATAGCTTGACGGAGGTCACGTGCACAATCTTCATTGTGACGTAGGGAAACCGCGACGTACTGAATCCATCGGTTGTGGGATCCGCTGCATCACGGTTTGCCCACGACACAACCAAAAGTATGCGCGTAACCTACGTCAAACAAGTTCAAAGTGCATGATTATGTGCTCTGAACTGCACATCTGTACACATTGCACGGCGCGTAGGCCTGCGTAATGAATGCGTGTAATAATATGAAATAGTAGAAATATAGGCACAACTTGAGGAGACATGTACAGGGGGCTATTTACAACAAATCTACAAAACGTATTCATTAAGACTACTTTGTATGACAGCAACACTTAACAACTATACATTATTTACACATTTGCTCCCATGGATCAGACCACAGCAGTGTCGCCACCAAGCGATCAACCATCACACTCTTTCACTAAGCTAACATGAATCATATCTTTAATTTGTTAGTAGTATAACAGATTCAGCACGGGTACATATGTTTCACGTCAGATAACAGTGTGGAATTGCAGCTTCGATACCCTGAGGCTTCCTTGCCCACTTGCGATATAAATTAACAATCTTGTTTAAAAATATGTTATGATGCTATAGTTCGTCTACATTTCATACACTACCACTGTCCTAGAGGAACAATTTATGTCCTCCCATTAAATGAATATGCTCATTATACAGCCTGTTCTTGGAACAAAACACTTCATTTATTGGGTGACAAATGTAAGCTTAACTATCACCACATCAGATCCATGCAGGATGGTGCAACAGCTTCAATATATCAATGTTCCGCATATTATCAAAATGTAAAAGTACTAATAAGATTTCTGCAGGCTTTTTATGTGGCACCAAATAGTTCCTTGAAGTCTGAGTGGCACTGCTGTACATAGTCACTGGCCAGTTTATCTCTCTTGTCCTTGATGTCTTTCACTTGGGCGTCCTTTGCCAGTAAAATGGTAGCCACTGTCACGTGTCCTTGCTCACAGGCCTGCAAAAGTAACACACCATTATACAAATACTACATATATGTGATGGATTGCGGTGGTTCAAACCTTATGGTACATATTGGCAATACGGAGATATCGGCATTACATTAAAGGGCAACATTTCAGTTTTACAGTGACACCAGTGTAATCTATGTGAATCAGTTTGTTACAAAACTGTAGGTGGTTGAATTGACCCAGCTGAAGAATTCAAGTTATCAAAAGCAATTTGGCATGCATTGTATTTATTTATAAAATAATTATTTATTATATTTATGAAAATTACATTAACAAGATTTAACAAGATTGCCATCCAGAAAATTACTCTGGATGGCAGTTGGACAAGGAAGCCTTTTGGCTTATCGAGAGTCCAATACTTTTTATCTACATGTATCCCGCCTTTTTAAGGTGTGTGTCGATTTTATTTTTAAACATATTCACGCTACTAGCACCAACACAATCAGGAGATAATCTGTTCCATTCATTTACAGTCCTTTGTGAGAATGAGAACTTTCTTATATCTAATCTACACTGCTCCTTTACTAATGTAGCTTCATGTCCTCTGGTCCTTCTATCTTTCTTAACTGAGAACAAAATGTTTCTATCAATATTTTCATAACCATTCAATATTTTAAACACTTCTATGTGATCTCCTCTCAATCTCCTGGTCTCTAGTGTTGTTAAACCACATTCTTTTAGGCGTATTTCTTAACTAAGATCCCTCAGATTTTGTATCATTTTAGTCGCTCTCCTCTGTACTCTTTCTAGCATATCTATGTCCTTCTTGCGATATGGCCTCCATGCTTGTATACAATATTCTAAATGAGGCCTCACTATTGTTTTGTACAGCGGTACTATTAATTCTTTTTTCTTATACGCTATATTTCGCCTAATTAATCCAAGGATTTGATTTCCCTTTGACGCTGCAATTCCGCACTGCTCTGAAACCTTCATATCAGCACTAATGGTTAACCCTAAGTCCTTTTCTTTTACAGTAGTACTTAGAACAGTACCCCTCATTTTATATTTTACCTCTTCATTCCCATGACCTGTGTGGAGGCATTTACATTTCCCAAAATTGAACAGCATTTGCCACTTTTCAGACCATTTGATCAACCTATCAAGATCATCTTGTAAATGCTGTCTGTCTCCATCACTTTTAATCCTTCTAAACACTTTTGTACCATCCGCAAATTTGAACACCTTGCTTGTTATATCATCGTCCAAATCGTTGATATATATTAAGAATAATATAGGTCCTAGTACTGATCCCTGTGGTACCCCACTCAATACCGATTTCCAGTTTGAAGCCTCCCCATCAACTACTACACGTTGTCTTCTGTCATTCAGCCATTTTTCTATCCAGTTTATTATACCATTTCCTATGCCATGGGCCTTTAGCTTAAGGAGTAATCTTTGATGTGGTACTTTGTCGAAAGCTTTTTGAAAATCTAAATAGATGATATCTACTGGTGATCCCTCATCTACCCACCTAGTGATGTCTTCCAAAAAACATAACATATTTGTTAAGCATGACCTCGCTTTTAAAAACCCATGTTGAGATGGGTTTATCAAGTTATGTTTAACAAGAAAATCCACCATGTGATCTTTAATTAGTCTTTCTAATAATTTGCAAATCACTGATGTTAAACTCACTGGTCTATAGTTCTCTGACTTGTTTCTTGAACCTTTTTTAAATAACGGTATAATGTTTGCCTCTTTCCATTCTAAAGGAACCACTCCCTCTTCTAATGACAAATTGAAAACTGTTGCAAGCGGTGCGCTAATTTGTTCTACAATTTCCAATAGTAGTTTGGGCGGAATCCCGTCCACTCCAGGTGATTTATTATCCTTCATAGCCCTTATTTTCTTAGCTACCATTTCCGAGGTTACAACTAACTGTCCTAAATAGTCTGAATCTGCCCCCTTGAACTTAGCCTCTGGTACTGGCAGTGAACTAATATCTTCCCTGGTAAACACTGAACTAAAATACTCATTCAGGTCTTCTGCCATTAAGAATCCCTCTGATATTGTATTTCCAGCACTATCTTCTAGAGGACCGACCTTATCCTGAACTTTCTGTTTGCCTCGAATATACGCATAAAAACTCTTACTGTCATGTTTTATATTACTAGCTAATTTTTTTTTTTTTTAAATGAGGAAAGGACATCCTGTGTTTAAAATTGAAATGCAAGACAGGAAAAGTTGGCCAATGCTAATTATTCAAGAAACACACAAGAGTGCAAGAAAAATGCCTTACTTTATGGAGTGGAGTCTTGCCGTCAATGTCTCTGTGACATACGATAGCGCCATATTGGATGAGAAGAGAGACAATGTTGGCATGACCGCTGTAGGATGCTCGGTGTAGAGGTGTCACACTGCCTGACTTGGTCTTTGCGTCCACAGTGGCTCCAGCGCCTAGCAGCAGGCGACACACCGTGTAGTGGCCATTGCGAGCCGCATAGTGCTGCAACACAAGACCCATGTTTACCTGCTAATGCAAGAACACAATGAGTCCATGTGTGTGTGTGTGTGTGTGTGTGTGTGTGTGTATGTGTGGGCGGGAGTATGCCTTCAACTAATATTATGATCATTAAAATTTAATATTAATCAATTATGAACACACTTCCTTCGTTTAAATGTGTTCATTTAAATGTGTTTGTGTGCGCGTGTGCGCGTGTGCGCGTGTGCATGCATACAGCCCCTTTCATAATATGTAAACATAAAAAGTCACAGTTTTTGTAGCATCAGATCTATATATATTTCCTAGTTGTTTCCTAAGGGGGGGGGGGTTGTTTCCAGTGCCAGGCAACGTTCTATTAACTGACTAGTTTGTATTATTGTGGTTATAATGTAATGGTCTTATGAGGTCTCATTCAACTACTCAGCCTTTTTCAGAACATTATCGCCAAACTGACATTTTTTATATGCTGACACTGAGGGTGGTCACTGCCAGGGTGCTTGCCATCCTCAGTGGTTCTTTTGTGTTCCAAATTGAGACGGGACCGACATTAACATGATCTCCGAGTCACGAGGGATACACAGTCCCCAATGTTAAGAGCCAGGTTTTATGCCAAATATCATGCCTGCCCAGTCCAGGTTTCGAATTCAGAGCGCTGGCAAGCCAGGCGGATGTGCCAACCACTGCAATAGCCGAGCTCCCTTATATATGGTCAAATCCAACATTTAAATGTGTTCATTTAAATGTGTTTGTGTGCGTGTGTGCGCGTGTGCGCGTGTGCGCGTGTGCGTGTGTGCATGCATACAGCCCCTTTCATAATATGTAAACATAAAAAGTCACAGTTTTTGTAGCATCAGATCTATATATATTTCCTAGTTGTTTCCTAAGGGGGGGGGTTGTTTCCAGTGCCAGGCAACGTTCTATTAACTGACTAGTTTGTATTATTGTGGTTATAATGTAATGGTCTTATGAGGTCTCATTCAACTACTCAGCCTTTTTCAGAACATTATCGCCAAACTGACATTTTTTATATGCTGACACTGAGGGTGGTCACTGCCAGGGTGCTTGCCATCCTCAGTGGTTCTTTTGTGTTCCAAATTGAGACGGGACCGACATTAACATGATCTCCGAGTCACGAGGGATACACAGTCCCCAATGTTAAGAGCCAGGTTTTATGCCAAATATCATGCCTGCCCAGTCCAGGTTTCGAATTCAGAGCGCTGGCATGCCAGGCGGATGTGCCAACCACTGCAATAGCCGAGCTCCCTTATATATGGTCAAATCCAACGAATGGGGTACACTGCATGTTTAGATATGTATCTTGAGTAATTATGTGACTAAAAGTGTGGAAATATGCTGTGTTTATCCGGCTTGATGATACCGTTCGGGGTATAAATAGTTTGTCTTTTCTAGTTTGAAAACTTTTAGAAATAAAGCTGATAAACTGGTCGTTTTTTAGGCCATTTAAAAAAATGTTGACCTGTATATTTTAAAAAATCAGTTAGTAATCATCGTAAAGCATGAATATGTACCGTGTTTATTACTTTATTAGAACACCACATGTGTCTATGTTATTACTGCCTTGTGATTAAAAGCAATTTGCAAATAACTGATTTTTCCACAATATATTGGTCATGGGGAATATTGGTGTTATCGTCTTTGACTTTTCCTAATGGTATATTCATGTTAAATTATTAATCGATAACATGCATATTTAGCTGTACATATATACTAATGTGTATAGTACAAAAATGCACTGCTATTTTTCAGATGTACCTTTTGATATATATATATTTTTTTCTCTGCCGACTCAGGTTTGGGGAAGTTTTTCGCGTTATCATCCGGGGCCCTTGTTTCTTTCTTTTGAAGAATAGTAGGACATTTTTATTCCTACTAAAGAACATCTCACTGGCTATCAGAGCAGTCATTTGGACTCACCCAAAAATTGTCTCTGTATAACATGGCCCGGGAAAAGCATCAAGTTACTGTCCGATTATAGTTATTGTCCGATCCGCAAGACGGTGGTAGGGTTTTAAGTGCTTTTGAGTAGCCTCTATCGGTTTCCAGTGAAACTACACGACTGTTCACCATCTTGTTAATGTGCACTACAAAAGATTGCACAAAGTAAGTATATTTCTTGATTTATGACTATTTTGCTGAACTGTTTTTGCTAGACTATTCTGATCTACGGTAACAGTCATACACATGTCATTTATGCCTGAGAGTGCTCGAACTTGATGTTATATGTGCCTCTCGTTGACGACCACATGTTATGCTGCATGAGCTATAATACTGCAGGATACATTGTTTCAAGGGTGTTTTTTAAAAGGGGGCCACGGTTGATAACGATGATCCACGCAATACATTGTTAATAGTAATACTGCATTACGAAAGGCATTGTGTGAAATAGAATATTAATATGCCAGTGTGTGTGTGTTATATCATAGCCAATATATCTTCCTGTCCAATTTGACTCATTGAGTGCATTAATTACCATTATGCTTGGCATTAGATCGGTTTCAGTAGAATTTGTACATTATTTCCTGATTTAGTAGAATTTGGAAAAAGCTGTCATACCAAATTGTCTGCAAAATAGTAAAAGTTAAACATTCTATCGCAAGCTTTTGTATGTTACGCACACTGTGGAGAGGTTATTTTGGGCAAAAAAAAAAAACTGCTTTCTAGAAGGAGCCACGGTCGATAACGGTGATGCATGGATGATAACACAATACGCTGGTAATAGTAATACTGCATTGTGCTGACTTGTTTTGTCTTGTCTCTTTAACAGGCCAATATGGGGCTATAAAAAAGGCTGACAATCTCATCAAGAGTGGTAAGATCATCACCAACAGCGGTGAATTCGGCAATAGGCTCAGAGAAGCGAAGACCACAATGACCATCTTGGAGATCAGTACTACTGAGGTGCAGCGATGCAAGGGTATGCTAGAGTCTTGGAAGATGACAGCAGTGCCGGACATAATAAATGCACATACAATCGTGCTAGTGGGTCCATGCATGATTATGCGAGAGTTATCACGCTTCCAAGACTGCTGCTATGAACAAGGGGGTGTTCACCTTTGCAGATCGAGAGGAAGAAGACAGCAGTGGCAGACAAGGAAACAGAGGTGCAGGAGAAAGAGGTGGATGTGAGCAAGATTGAGGAGCAGGAAACAGAAGTTACGGAGAATGCAGCAAAGGAAAAGGAGGTGCAGGAGAAAGAGGTTGATATGAAGGGGATAGAAGTGAATGAACATGAAGAGAATCACGGTGCAGTTAAAGAAAGGGAGTCGGAAATGGGAGTACAAAAACTGGTGGTAGACAGTTGGTTGGCCGTTCGATTTAACAGGAAATGGTTCATGGCCCGGGTGGTGCGTATCATGACCGATGGCATGTTTGAGGTAGCATACATGGCCCGCACTCGAGGAAACTGGTAATGGGGGAGGCTTGAGGTTGGGATTGTGGAAGCCTCACACATTATCAAGGTGGTATCACCTCCTACGGCAGTAGGCATGGTGTTCACCTTCAAGCCTCATGAAATAGAAGTTATAAAGAAATGTCATGCTATGGAGGAAAAGGATGATGATGATGAGTAGACGATGTGGTGGACATTGGACACTGAGTAGACAGTGTGGTGGACATTGGACACTGAGTAGACAGTGTGGTGGACATTGGACACTGAGTAGACAGTGTGGTGGACACTGAATAGACAATGTGATGGACACTGAGTAGACAATGTGGTAGACACTGAGTAGTCAATGTGACAGACACTGAGTAGTTAACGTGACAGACACTGAGTAGTTAATGTGACAGACACCGAGTAGTCAATGTGATGGACACTGAGTAGACAGTGTGATGGACATTGAGTACCGGTAGTCAATATGACAGACACTGACTAGACAATATGATGGACAGTTAAAAATGTTATCATACAAAAGTGTTGCAGATTTGTAAAGTTTTATTTTTATGTAAGTACATATATTATATTTGGTAACCTTTTTAAAATAAAATTGGTTTAATGTCGAGTTAAACTGATAGCCCAAACAATGAAACTATTGACATTGCCCAATGTAGTAAATAATATAGACAGTTTAAAATGCAATAACACATATCACAGTAATTAAATATGGCTGTTACTGTTAATCATGAGTTTCAAAATTGTGTTATCGTCCGAGTACCATTTTTTTCTGAGTGTCTTGTACTACAAATTTGCAGGTTACGTCCAAAACATAAATACCAATGGATAACACACATCGTCCGCTTAAATATAAACAGTATGCACATATCTACAAAGTGTTTGTCTGTTGTACAAGTAATGACAACACATTCGGAAAATAGAGAAGGGCAATATTGAAGTTCGAACAAAACTTCATTGCACTCTGATAACTCTAAATAAGTGCCTCCCCCGAAAGTCACGCTGTTGTGACATATGTCCACATGTTATCCATTGACAAAAAGTGAAATATTCAATGTAACACCATTGTACTATGGTTTATGACCTGCCAATGGACGATAACTTGTGGTCCTCGGATGATAACATATACAGTGTGTAGAACACACCTTTGAACTTCGAGCAACCATAAAATCATCAATTTTGTGAATTAGTGTGCCCAATTTTTTGTGAAGTCGCCCCAATATTATGCACATTTAATACCACAACTGAACAAAATATCCAGGCAATTCTATTTTCGAGACCCCTGTTTGTTGGATTTGACCATATATATATATATATATATATATGGAGTGACTACCTTAAAAAGACTACCTTCTGTATTTGTTTTTTTAATTCACTGCGTACTTACTAATGCTGTGTAACCAGCAGAGTCTCTCACATCAGGGTCAGTACGTTTGTTCAGATGATGAGTGATTTTCTCCTCATCCCCTGTGAGTGCGGCCGACCAGATACCGCGGTCAAAGTCAAGTTCATCAAGGGTCTGATGGACAGACCTTACGGTGGGAATGTGTGAGCAACACTGGTCACTGTGGACATGGTCCGCACTCATGTCATCTCGATGGACGTCGCCCTAAAAGCAAAACTGTTGCACATAAAGGGTGGTTGTCTGTTCCATTATTAGCAGGAAGACCACTGAATCAGCTGTACTCAGTCCCACTATGGTCAGGAGATTGGGAACAAGCCAACTTCAAGGCAATAAATGTGAGTATGCAATAAGTGCCAATAGGGGCTGTTTATAAATTACTGAATTGTTTGTTTATAATTTGAATATGTCATGGGTGCAACTGTCAACAGCATTCAAATACAATTTAGCAGGCATCATATACATTCAACATATTTATCATTTAGTCTAGTATCAAAAACAATAATAGTTACATAAATAAACGAGAAACGTATGTGTACATTGTACCATTAAAGATCTACAAATGTTTGGGTTCAGAGGGGTCATGCACAGGTCCATAGAATAGTTGTTTGGAGGGAGGGGTGCGTTCCAACAAGCATCCATCACTTCAGTTGGAGTCCTTGGGGTTAGAAGGGGATGGCAGTGTTGGAATTTTTTGCAGTCGTGGTTGGGTAGTGTTGAATATCGTTAAAAAATTACACCATGATTACAAATCAAGCACGTCTAGTTCCCTCCAAGCAGAACTATTTCCATGATTACATTGTCAAATTTCCCCACGAACAATTAAAAAAGGGTGCATGTGTGTCGTTGAAAATTATCACAAAAATTACAATCTTTTTCAAAATATTCCAAGTTAGTCACATTTTACTACAAGACATCAACTGGAATGGTGATCACCCAAATTTGTGAAAAACAACAATCAAAATTGGGGGGCTATGCCTGCACTTTCAACATGGGGGGCTGAGCCCTCCCAACCCCCCCTCCCGGTTCTGATGCCTATGTAAAGTATTATGTATTACAAAGTTGCATGTTCCATTGCAATAACTGAATAAGTCAATAAGACTATAAGATGCTCACAGTTATTACTGTATTAGAGTCAAACTTGAGTACAATTCTGTTGCCTTTTTTGCATGATTTGTAATAATTTTTGTGATGACTTGCAATAATTGTTGTGATCTTTAGGTGGGTGTGTAAAGATGGCCACCAGATTGGTTGGGTAGGGTGGAACTCCTGCAGATCTGATGTGAAGAGGACAGATTTAATTTGGTTTTGCATAGCTGGGCTTGATGTAGAGATTAACTAAGAACTGAACAATGAACAGGGCAGCTGAAAAAAGACGGAACTAGAACTTAACGTTCTGCTGCTAAACGTTCTGTTAGTGGCAATCAAGAGGGCAGAGCACAAAATCAAAATGGTGGATTGACAACTTCAAAACAACAGGAAACCAAATGTGGGTCCTGTAATGGTGTGGTGTTAGATGCGGATGAGGCCTTACAATGTGAGGATGTTGCTTCTGGCATCACATCACCTGTGAATCGGTAGAAACAAATCCTGAACCTGCACTGGTACTGCAATAAATGTGATGTAACATTCTCAAAAAGTGCTGACATACATAACAAGACTAGAGGAAGAACAAAAAGTGCTGACATACATAACAAGACTAGAGGAAGAACAAAAAGTGCTGACATACATAACAAGACTGGAGGAAGGACAAAAAGTGCTGACATACATAACAAGACTAGAGGAAGAAAAAAATGTGCTGACATACATAACAAGACTAGAGGAAGAACAAGAAGTGCTGACATACACAACAAGACCAGGGGAAGAACAAAAAGTGCTGACATATATAACAAGACTAGAGGAAGGACAAAAAGTGCAAAAAAAGTGCTGCGAAAGAAGGTCAATGAAATAGACTGCAAAGTGAATAAGAGTTCCGAAAAGGTGGACAGAATTGCACAGAGACTTGATACCAAGGACTGAACAGTAGACAACATGATAGACAGCAGGTTAGAGGGGACATGTGAAGAAATACAAGACAGAGAACATTGGAAGAATAATGTAATCATGTTCGGCTTTAAAGAAGCTACTGGCAAAACGACAGAAGAAAGAACTGCTCATGATGGGGCATGTGTGGAGCTTGTTCTGCAAGAACTTGATACTGACAATGACTCTGTGGAAGAAGGAACGAGCAGAATGCTTGGTGCAAAGTAACTGATGATGGGAAAAAAACGGAAGAGCGGATCCATGTCAGAAACCACGACCACTCAGAGTCACAATAAAGGAGGCAAAGAAAAAAGCGAAGTACTAAGACGGGCAAAAAAGCTAAAGGATACAAAGGAACCAACCCTAAACGATGTGTACATAAAGAGGGACATGACTTATCAAGAGAGACAGAAAAGAAGAGTGCTGGTTGAAGAACTGCAAAGAAGAGAGCAGGAGGGAGAAAGACCTCATCATTGTAAACAACAAAATAGTAAACAAGAGGCCAAGGGAGCAGGCCAGGAGGGGGTAGACTCCCAGACGAAAACCAACGTAGACAAACTACACATAAATGTTAAATTTCATCAGTTTTCTCAGCACACTGCACCTGGACATTTTGACAACGGCACATGGAGTGTTTATTTTATTAGTTGTTATTACACAAATGCACAAAATATTTTTAATAAAATAGACAAATTCATGGCAACAGTTCAGGAATGCAAACCAAAAATAATAGGTATTACAGAGACATGGGCAAATGCAGCAATTACAGATGCTTTCTTCACATTACCAGACTGTGAATTGTACCAATGCGATAGTACAGACACAGTAGGACGTGGTGCAATTCTAATGGTCCACAAGTCTCTACCATCTCAACCTCGCAAGGAGTTGACAGAGTCTGGTTTCAATGACTCGGCGTAGTGTAGTATCATGTTGAACAGTAGTGATATGTTGTTGATTGGTGTGTGCTGTAGATCGACAAGCAGTAATGTCAATAACAATGAACAAATGTTACACCTTCTGAACTTGGTGGATGGGATAAGTGCATCACATCTTTTGCTAATGGGAGACTTTAATTTGAGTGAGGTGGACTTTGTACAATACCACAGAGACTGTATGAAAGGGAGTTTTTCTTACAGATTTTTGGTGAAGACACAGGACATGTTTCTGGTTCAGCATGTTACTAAAGCAACAAGATACAGAGAGGGGCAGGAACCTTCCAAACTGGATCCGACACTCACAAACGAGGAGTACATGGTGGATAACTTGACATACCTAGCCTCACTAGGGAAGAGTGACCATGTTGGCTTGTTATGGTCCTACATTACATACATGGATCTCAATAAAAACAATGATAACGCAGAGGAGAAAGTGAATTTCTGGAAAGTCAACTATGGTTCGACAGGGACAAATATTGAAGAAATATATTGGGACAGTCTATTTGAAAATAAATGTGGAAATGAATGTTGGATCATGTTAAAAACACGCGTCAGTGAACCTGTCGAGAAGTTTGTGCCAACAATTAAAAGGAGGATAAACAAGCAGAGTAGAAACATAGACTATGAGGAGTACGTGAAACAGAGGAATTTGGTGACAAGTGTGTGCAAGCGAGCAAAGGCAGACTTTGAGAATCTTGTGAAAAATTTCAAGAAAAATCTATGGATATTTATATGTGAGAGAGAGCCAGAAAGTGAAGGTTGGGGTCACAGTTTGACAAGGAAGGTGGTGGCAAGACTGATACTGACATGCAGACCGCAGAAGTGTTGTGTGACTTTTTTAAATCTGTTTTTATATAGGAAGATACTGACCCTCCAGCATTCGGTAGTAGAGTGAGTGGTGAAGATGTTGTCAATGATGTAGAATTCAGAGTGGAAGATGTATATAACAAGTTACATACATTACAACCAGACGAGTCTCCAGGATCTCACAAAATGAACCCATAGTTACTAACAAAGAATGTGCGAGACAATTACCCAAGACCCTGTACTTGATTTTTCAGAAATCACTGAATGAGGGGAATGTCCCACTCGACTGTAAAACTGCAGAAATTACACCTATCTTTAAAAAAGGAAATCGAGCCAAAGCAGAGAACTACAGGCCAGTATCACTTACGTGTGTATACCATGCAAAGTGTTTGAATCAATACTGAAGGATCACATTCTGAGTCATATTGACTAACACGACTTGTTTACAATCAAACAACATAGTTTTACAGCAGGAAGATCCTGCTTGAGCAATCTTCTTGAAACATTTGAAGCATGGACTGAAGCATTAGACAATGATTATGGGGTTGATGCAGTTTAACTGAATTACCAAAAGGCCTTTGACAAAACGCCACACAAGTGCTTGATACGCAAGTTGCAAGGGTTTGGTTTGAATGGAAAAGTTCTACAATGGGTTGGTGACTTCTTGACTGGACGACAGTGAGTTTAGGGAATCAAAGTCAGAGTGGTATGATGTAACTTGTAAGGAGTGGTGTTCCTCGAGGATCTGTGTTAGGGCCACTTCTGTTTCTTATGTACATAAATGACATCCCGGAACACGTTGATAGTAAAGTTAGGATGTGTGCAGACGATATGAAGGTCTGGAGAGCCTTGATGACTGACTTCGATCATACAGTATTACAGCAGGACATAAACAAGTTGTGTGAGTGGTCTAGACAATGGCTACAAAGATCTGGAGAGCCTTGATGACTGACTTCAATCAGACAGTATCACAGCAGGACATAAGCAAGTTGTATGAGTGGTTTAGACAATGGCTACAAAGATCTGGAGAGCCTTGATGACTGAATTCAATCATACAGTATCACAGCAGGACATAAGCAAGTTGTGTGAGTGGTCTAGACAATGGCTACAAAGATCTGGAGAGCCTTGATGACTGACTTCGATCAAGCAGTATCACAGCAGGACATAAGCAAGTTGTGTGAGTGGTCTAGACAATGGCTACAAAGATCTGGAGAGCCTTGATGACTGACTTCAATCAGACAGTATCACAGCAGGACATAAGCAAGTTGTGTGAGTGGTCTAGACAATGGCTACAAAGGTCTGGAGAGCCTTGATGACTGACTTCAATCATACAGTATCACAGCAGGACATAAACAAGTTGTGTGAGTGGTCTAGACAATGGCTACTAACATTCCATGTTGGCAAGTGCAAGGGAATGCATTTGGATAGTGATAACCCGCACTATCAGTAATAACTACTGGTAATAATGAAGAGACAATACTTGACGAATGTACAGGGGAGAAAGACATAGGTGTGGACATCCAACAATATGAAGCCATTTCTACAATGCTCAAAAGCAGCAGCTACAGCGATGTTCATGCTTAAATCTACCAAAAAGGAGTTTTTACTATCTAGATGCTGAAAGTTTCAGTATATTGTATAAGACATATGTCTGGCTACACCTCGAATACTGTATACAAGGTCAAGCCTGGAATCCTACCTTGTTAAAGATATACAACAACGAGTAAAAAGTATAGAGGCGAGCCACCAAGCTGGTACCAAACATTAAACACATGCCTGAGACGATTTAATTGAATGCTACAAACTCTTAATTAACAGGGAATGAAAATATTCAATATAGACAATACTTCCAGAGAGCAAAAACTACTTCACTATGGGGAAACACACTAACTCTTCAAATCACGATATAGGCTACGAGTCAGGCAACATATCTTCAGTTAACCACCGGAATGACTTACAAAGATTAAGGCTAAGGAAAGGACAGATATGGAATAAATCAAGCCCAAACTTAAGTGTAACTTGTGTAGTTGTAAGTGACAATTGCCAAGTACTGTGCCAAATAGTCTGACATTTTAATTTATGAGACATCCTTGTTGTGGAATTATGGCCTAAGCCAAGAATAGTATGGCCAATTATGTAGGGACACCGAAATCCGAATGCGGAGAATCCATCCACTCCGTCTCAGACTCCGATCATTCACACTTGACCGAGTCTGAAACACCGGAAAAACTGTCTGGTAGACTGCGTTCGGAGAGGTGTCAAATGCTTTTATTGTGAATTACTACACCTATTTACACAAATGTTATGTTATTTGTTACCTGTACCGTCCTCAGTTGAAAGGATTACCTCGACTTGTACTAAATAGCAAGCAACACTACTGGCACCAGCGAGCATCGCACACTTACACAGTTCACACGCATACGATTAATTTGTACAATGGGGGTTTACCGGAGAAATACACACGAATGTATGTCGTCATCAAAAGGTGTGTGTACGGGCTAGATGAACATTTTCGAAGAATCTCAACGAATGCTCATTGATGTTTCTTCGTTGATGTTGTAAATGTTTTACGGAGACATAGGCAGTTGTGTGTAGACATGAATGCCGTCAGTGTGTATATCGCTACGTGTCGCTATATTGTGCAGGCAAACCAATATGATCAAGATTCTTTGGCCGATTTGAACCGCTATCTACCCTATCTTCGCCAAGCGATTTCCTGTTGTGTGTGTGGTGAGTTGAATGGGCACAGACCACAATTTGATTTCCCCATTACATTGGTAGCGGCGCTAACGTTTTGCGTAATTGTATGAAAACCAGACAACCAAAAACGTCACGATATCCACTGGCGTTATGCTATTATTATAGAGTGTCTGTAAGCACCCCGATCTCGAAACATATCCCGATCGCGCTGGACGTACTACGTCACCGCTTTTTGTGTGAATGTGATCGGTTCAGCGTAAATCGGATAGGTAAATCCCCATCTGACTTGCTCAATCAGTAAACGCAATCCCTATCCATTTTACTTTCAAATTATGGATGAATCAAAGTAAACTATGACAGCATTGACATTGTACATACAACAACATGACTGATTAGCCGCCTCATTTTAATTGCTGTTGTGTTTAATGCATCAGAAAAAATATATTTAAAGACCTATCTCGGCATAGCCTTGGCTATGAATATGATACGCGATAGGAGTATGAACCCGACAAATACAAAACATCAAAGGCAAAGCCACATACATGAAGGAACAAATAAATTAACGGATGGCCATAAATTAATGCTAATTTTCATATATAAACAATTTGTACATGTGTGTTATTCCAATAATCATTTCACATTTCTTGTGGAAATGAATTGAGTTGAAGTGTTTTAGTAATTGTAGGTTACTAAAGAATTTAAGTTGTACACTTCTTAAAATTAATGTAGTACCGATTTTTTTTTGATTTATTCAACATAAAAATGTAAACGTACACATACATAAAATACAGAGTACATGATATAATTTATTTATTTTATTATTTCATTTATATTACCAGGTATAAGGATGACACAAGAAAGAGCAAGCACATATTTCCATTGTGGTCCTTGGACAGACACATACAAATACATGACACAGAAATTATGAGAAAACAACAACAACTAAAACAACAATAATAAATAAAATGAAAAAAATAAAAAATAATACTAGCTATTATTCTAATTATACTAAAAAGGTGAGAGATTACCTCCTGAGTATTAAGTAATTTGAAAACCCACTACTAGATATACATAATACCAGTTATAAATGTAAAACGTTGACAAAAAAACTGTTTCACTAGACATCTAAAACTGATTCTTGTTCTGAACACCTTGTATGCTATATATGGCAATTAATTCCATGCCTGTATATATGTATAGTAAAAAGGGATTGTTACCAAATTATTTAGCATATGACACATGAAGAGACAAAGCACTTTTTGTTGGAATTTCTTTTTTGTTACACGTTCCACAATGTCAGTCAATTTGATTTTGACTGTCACAAATCGTATCTTTCTTTCTGGCCAATCCAGCTGTCAGTGTTGTTCATGTTCAACATAAAATATGCTTACCTTCAAAACTGGCACACAGGTTGAAAGTGCCACAGCTTTGCAAAAGTTATTAATTAATATGCCTACTAGGAATGCCACCACAAAAATACATGTGCGAGTCCTCAAATCCATGTTGTATTGCAATAATAATAAAAAGCCAATATACGAATGTCTCACTGCCAAGGCAAAGGTCAGACAATTGTTTTAAACATATGTTAAACCTTCCTGACAAAGTAGTTATTTTTTAAATCTTCTCAAATAGATTTGTCAGTTTGGCCAACATATGTATTTTTAGGCACTGTATTCATCTTCTACTCTGAAAGTGTCTAGCCTAACTGGTTTCATACCAAAAGGGTATCTTGACTATGTATATATAAATAATTACAACCATAGATTAGGACTTTTTAGGTAATTAATTACTCTTTCAGCACTTGAATAAATTGAGTGGTCAGGTATTCCCTAGATGACGCCACAGACTCAACATATTGTTATTGTAATGGCGATAACTGCTTGCCTCAATTATCCAGGCTCTGTGAGGTGGCAGCATTGACCCATCACTATGGCCTGGATTATTAAGCTCCTGCCAATGTTACCGGTAAGGGGCATTACCCCAGATTTGGGTAGAGACGATGATTGACTCTCAGGCCAACAATGAAATAACAAAGTAAATAAGGATACACTTTTATCAGATAATACTATACTATAACAACTATTTAATATTAAACTTATATTGAAACATGTCACACAAAAAATAAACCAACATTATATTTTTTTGTAGTTTAGTGCCTTTTAATCACATGCATATTCACTAGATGGCAGCTCTCATGGCTGTCAACAAGTGGGCAGTCAAAACGTGACTCTGAGCCAGACTATCTTCCTGGCGAAGTCATGCAGCCAGACGAGAGTCGGTTAAGCGAGACTAGATAACTGCTAATTTTAACTAGTTTACTTACCCAACAAACTGTTGCACTCTTTTAAGGAATGACTGACCACTCAATTTGTCTTAACATTTCTTGGTTAATATATTCAAATTGCAAAAATGTTCGAAACACTTTCAGATTTTAAAATGGAAATAAAAAAATTGCAGGCAGCACCTTCATCATATTTATTGCAATACATTTTTAGTTAGATCTGTCATGTCAACAAACTGTTTTCTGTTGAAACACTTAAATTTCAATAACAAGAAAACCGGTTCATTAAAACACATTTAGGCAGTCGGTATGTTATAATTAATATAGTTTATCCTCTATAAATTCATGATTTTATGATAAAAACGAACATAATAACTCACTTTAATAACTGTATGTATGTGTTGTATGCAGGCAAAATTCTGCAGGAGCCAGTTGGTCCACCTGACAGCATATGTCAGCACCACGTATGCAGGGCCTGCGTTGGAGGCAAGATGCGACTCAAGCCGTCCTGCAGTTGGTGCAAAGAACACGAGCTGTTCATCGAGAACTCCCAACTCAAGATCATCGTGCAGTGCTTCAAGACGATCTGTCAGTACTTGGCCACGCCCACCGTTGCCGCCAAACTCGCATACGCCAAGTACAACAACGGGGGCACGAACAACCTCATGGCCATCATACAGGAGGGCGTTTCCCTCGGTGATCCTGGTTGTGACGCCGGGCCTGTCGTGCAGAGCTTGACCGTGTTTCCGACGTCGCTGCACCGTGTGAATAAACTAACTCTGAAGCGACGACGACGACGGGGTGGGTGTAGACGCTACAATAGGCTCCTGTTAAACAATACAGCTAGTCTGAACGCCGACACAGAGAACAGTGTATCTCTCTTAGACGGCGACGCATCAGCAAACCAGCAACAGGTGACACTGACTAACAACACCGAGACCGTCAACAGTGGTGCCACCAATGGTTGCGAACAGTCACTAAGTCTTGACTCGGACATGGCCGCAGAGCCTCCAGTGACATCACATGACATTACAACTTGTAAGAAAATAAAAACCCACACTAACGCTGATGAACCAATGGTGACACAACCCTCAGACACGTCCGTTGTTAAGTCGAGGAAGTCTCTGCAGAAGACAATGGGGTGTCGTTGCGGTCTCGCCACTCGAAAGCCGGGCAGTCTCACCTGTTGCGGACAGCGCTGTCCGTGTTACTCTGCGTTCAAGGGCTGCACCGACTGCATCTGTCGGGGTTGTCGCAATCCCCGCGGTGACCAGAAACCCAGGTTGTCAGAAACGTTCAGTGGCACCACGAGCAGTGATAATGATGTCATGATCGTTGTTGATATGTAACTATGAGTCAGTGGTGATGCCAGTACTTAGTACTATTGTGAAATTTTGATGTACATTAGATTAGGTCAGATGTTTGACTGGTTTAAATTTTGTAGGCGAATAAGGATAATCTTTAATTGTCTGTTACTGCCAAAAGTAATGAAATCGTAATGTTGGTGTAAATATGTGACTGTAATGACAACTTTACATATACAATAAATAACCAGCATGTCTTTCTTCAGCGTTGAGTTCTTTTCTATTTCTTTTTACTTCAGTGGCAGTGGATCAGCTGACTGACTCATTGCACGATCAAAAGAACGACGGTACTGCAGTTAAATGTGCACATCTTCAATACACTGTACTGGGTAATTTTTTTTAATGGTTTCAGTGTAAGGTACACAATTACACATGAATTCACACACAACAGTCCTGTAACATCTTTTTGGCACTTTCTTGCACTTTTATTTTGTGATGCTGATGTCCCGTTTTTATGGCCCAGTATTGAAGATGTGTGCACTTGGTTACATCGAGGGAATTGAATTTTTCAAGACTGACAGGATCAAAAGTAAAACAATTAAAAACCAATATGTAGTAGCAAATTTATTACCGGCAATGTGCCACAGACAGTAAAAGCCATTGTTTAAACAACATACACGACACATTGAATGAACAATATAAATATCATCTGAGATTACAAATCCATAAAAAAGCTGGTTCAAAATATCGTCAAGGCTATATTCCAGTGAAGTACTGGCATATTAAGTTGGCAATCACCAAATAACACTAAGCATTACATACAATATATATATATATATATATATATATACAGTCACGGGTATTTAACAAAAGACACATGGTGCATGCATATGGAATTGTTAACAATTCTGTTAAACCCTGTTGATAATAAGTCTTAAAAATATGTTATTAGTTACTTTTCTTGTATGAAAGTACAAATACACTGGTAGTGTTTGGTTTGCTATTAGCACAGGCCTATAGTAGATATGACCTGCATAGATAGAATACTGTCGTGTTCGATCACATTTATAAGTATAAAATTGAAAAACAAACTTTTCAACAATCAAAGAAAAAATACTTCTGGTGCATGGAAAATTACTAACCAAACTTATTACCGTAATGACCGCATGTATTGGGACACTTACAAATAATTAAATTATCAACCGTCCCAAAATAAAGTTGCACAGAAATAATTCTCTGCTTCACTGTCCCAATACTTAGGGACATGAACGAATCCTGACGTCATGTCATTCCCTTTTTATTACCCTGGTGTTAACCTGGCTTTGTAACTTCACCATGGTTACCTTGCATATTACCCTGCTACAATTTTTTTTTTGAGTGGCTAAACTATCAAGTGCACATAGTTTTCTAAATTTAGTACAAATGTTTTTGTCATAAATTTGACATTACTCCCAAGAATGCCTGGCAAGAAGTGACAATTGACTTGGAGACTGCAACTTTATAAGCAATCAGAGCATGTGTCAATATAGCAGGTGCCTCGAAGGGTGGGTAGTGGGGCAAGTTGTGGACATCGTCTGATCAGAATTGCGGTTAACTTTGATGTGGCATGTGGCAACAATTGTTTCAGAGTACTTGGAGCTGATCTTCCAATCTATAATTAAACTGCGCCTTGGTGTGGCAAGTGGCAACAATTATTTCATTTTCAGTATACTAGAAAACAACATACAAGACACACTGAATGAACAATATAAATATCATCTGAGATTACAAATCCATAAAAAGCTTATTCAAAATATCGTCAGGGCTATATTCCACTGACATATTAAGTTGGCAATCACCAAATAAAACTAAGCATTACGTACAATATATATATATAGTCACGGGTATATAAAAACAGGCAATGGTAAATGCATATGGAATTGTTAACAATTCTGTTAAACTCTGTTGATAATAAGTCTTTAAAATATTTTATTAGTTACTTTTCTTGTATGAAAGTATAAATACACCGGTAGTGTTTGGTTACAGAACGTTTGCCAATGTAGCAGGTACCTCGAAGGGTGGGAAGTGGGACAAGTTGTGGACATCGTCTGATCAGAGTTGCTGTTAACTGTGCTTTGATGTGGCAAGTTGCAACAATTGTTTCAGAGTACTTGGAGCTGATCTTCCAATCTATAGTTAAATAGAGCCTTGGTGTGGCAACAATTATTTCGTTTTTAGTATACTAGGAGATTCCAGCTGTAATTATAACAGTACAGATGTACTGTGTTATTCTTCGAATTCCCACTAAACATACTGCAGATTAAAACGTCAACTATAAGTGAAACGATGTGCAAGTCTTGGGACAATGCAGACAGTTGAGAGATCACACCTTTTTGTACATTACAGCCAAACATTGGGGAATTGCAACTAGGATTTTAGATGTGTATTGTGACACTTCCTAAACGTATTAAGGCCAGATGGTAGCTGAGAGAGGGGCGAAACATTGTTGCTGGTGCAACAGTAATTATACCACCCAAGTTTGTGATCTTTATATCGGAGCAGCTGCAATTGTAATACACTGTTTTTGATAAACTGTTTTTATTTATGTGCCAGCATCGGGAAAAAAGTGGGTATGCTCTTGTCAGGAATATGAATAATTGGTGTCCCAATACATAGGGAAAAAAAAAATTACATTTACAAACATTATTTTTTTTATAGATTTTTAGGGTGTCCCAAAACATACGGTACCAAAAAATTAATATTTTTTTTAGATTTTACGGTGTCCAAATACATACGGACATTACAGTAGATTTGGTTTTTGTATCCTGATAGAAGGCAAAACTCATTTGGAATACTGGCATTGAGAGAATGAAACATAGGAGCTGACTTACGGTAGACACCTCTCAAGTTTCCCTATGTGCCATTATGTGGTGGGTGATCGCCCACTTTTTGGTAATTTTTCAAACGTAGTTTCGATATCTCGTTTTCAAACAGAAAGTTTCCTCTTTTATTGTACTTAATTTTATGATTTGTTTTGTTGGATTCCCAACAGTTTTATGGCTTTAAAAGTGTTATGACTTACACTCACTGATCTTTCAAGAAATATGCACTCCTGGACAGAAGAATATAAACCATCTAAGTTCAATGCTCCACACCCTGGGAGGGGATAATACAGGGAATTAAAGGGAATGTACTTTACATTGCTCTGGTCATTTGAACAACTGTTTTCTGGATATTGCGACAGTTTCACTTACATCTATTAATATTTACAACACCTTAGTTAGTTAAAAATAAGAGATTAAAACATGAAGTGTTGCATTGCTAATTTAAGTGTACTTTGAGATCAAGAAATTAAGAGAATTTGAGCATTTTACTTTTACAACTCCCCCCTGCTAGCTACATATCAGCTAACCAATGAAAATCATGGTACGTTCTCTTCTTGACATCAAGGATTAGACGTTTGCTAAAAGATGCATGGTCCCTGTGTCATATATGTCTAATTACATGGGTGCTGAAATGCTAGATGGTAACTTTAACATACATGATGTCTAATTACATGGATGCTGAAATACTGCATGGTCCCTTTAACAAATCGGATGTCTAGTTACACATGCTTCCCTTAACACATTGAAGTATAGGACGTCTAGTTACATGGGTAATTAAATAAATATTGCATGCTCCCTTTAACTTACACAGTGTCTAGTTACACCAGTGCTGAAATGAATACTGCATGCTCCCTTTAACTTTTACGTTGTCATGTTACAGAGATGTTGAAATACTGCATGTTCCCTTTAACTTATAGGAGTAATGTCGAGTTACACCAGTGCTGAAATGAATAAGGCATGCTCCCTTTAACTTATATGTTATCAAGTTCCAGATGCTGGAATACTGCATGCTCCCTTTAACATACAGAATGTCTAATTACACGGTTGCTGAAATACTGCATGCTCCCTTTAACTTATGTTATTAATGTTACAAATGCTGAAATACTGCATGCTCCCTTTAACATTTCGAATGTCTAATTATACCAGTGCTAAAATACTGCATTCTCCCTTTAACATATAGAATGTCTAATTATACCAGTGCTGAAATACTGCGTGCTCACAAGCAATAACAGATGTAGAGACATTCTGTTTGCACCACCTTGCCTTTGCCGGGTGTAGTTTCAGAATATTGAAAGACAGGAGAGTTTCACTTGGTCTGGGGCGTAGTCTGGTGCCACGCCCAGCCCTTGTATAAACACAGCATTCGGGTGTAACCTAGAATGCAGAAAAATACAATTCTGTCAAGCGAAGGACAAAAAATGGCATTACATGCGACAGATCCCATGGTTCGGAACGGAAGGCATGCTTAGCAAATCTGAGAAAAAGCCAAAATATACTTGTGGTGTGAAGGCATCAAATTGTAAAAAAAATGTTTTTTAGAAACAAAGGAATTTACTATTGGTTTGAATAATAAATGTGGAATTGATTTCGTGAAAAAGTGTTTTTGATGTGTTTTTGTTTCAATGGCATGCAATTTGAAATGTAAATACATAACTTTGATGTATGATTGTATAGTAAAGTACTGAATAAACATTTGCATACATCAGTTGATGTAGAGAAATAAAAGCTGACAAAATTCATGTAAGCCTGTTTTTTTCATAGTTCATAATCTACACACACATGTTGTGGATTTCAAAGTTAATAAATTTGGCAAGTCCTCGTATTTCATTATAATAATTATAAGCACGTACCGTATTCGTTCTATTAAGCGTACGTGCCCTAATTAGTGTACACCCCTTTCTATGCAACATCTGACACTGTGACAGCGAACTCAGATGTCAACCTTGACTTGAATCCATCAATGTAATTTCAATGTCACACTAGATTAAAAGATTAGTGGTGAAATGAAATGACCAGACTTGACCGTGTCCTGGCAGCCTGCTGCTCATTTGTGAGATGTATATGTTGCTTACTAGTCACGTCTGCCGAGATGACTGTACCCAGGAACCCCAGATGGGTATACACCCCTGTACGCTTTTTGAGAATGCAAAATTTGACATATTTCCACATCTCAGATATTTGTGTAGTGCACTGTTCATTTAACAAAGCAAATATGATAGGTTGAGGATTGTAACATTCACGTCATTAGGAAGGTCCCCGGGAGTGTGAGTGGCATCACGCGAAGACTGGACAAACTACCTGAAATGCAGTTCGTCTTCCGTACGAAGCTGATGGTCGATGCTCCACGCAGACTTCCTCTTGGCTTCCTCCTTCTCTTGTTTCTGAACTGCCCCCTTCTGTGACTTCTGTATAGCGTCATTCTCTGCACTCCTCACTCTAGGTGGCTGCAAGGGAAACACGCGTGGTTTGTAGCGGGGTCAAGCTCAAGATTACGATTGCCCAGTATGATTCCTCTTATCTCTCTGGTCCTAACCTTAATTATCCGAATCTCGCTCACCATCGTGAACTCACCAGTTGTCATTAGATGGCATCACTGTTTTAGATTAATTAACAGATGTATGCTAATTATTAATGTTATACATTTTGTATCTTCTCGTTAACAAAATTAATTTACAAAATAGGATTATACAAAATAAAAAAGTAGTTGAAGTAAAATAACATGAATAAATGTCTACACTGTGAAGGCATTTGAACATTAAATACATATACGAGGTAGTTATAACTAGTTAGCCTGAGAGCCAATCTGATCACTATCTGGATTCAGCATAAGGCTGCATACCGGCGAGCATTTCATATAATGTCCCAGGCAGATGAAAGGGGTGCAACAAGTGCTGCCACCTCATGGCGTCTAGGTAACCCAGGCTACTCTGATCCTTACAAGACTGTGAAAAGATGGAGTGTTCTGTTCACCTGCTTGGATGTAAAACTTTATAAGGGCCATCCATACAGAAGTTGGAGAATCGGCGGATACCAGCTCGTTCCTCAACACCTCTCCGCCAATGTGACGAGTATGTTTATAACAGGAGAGGTGTGCCACCTAGTGGACAGAGGGGCAGGTGTTGGAAGCCTTGTGTTGGTTTCGTTTGTTTTGTGATACATATAGTTACTTTCAATAAACAACTACTACTACTATCACAGCACTCACTGACGGTGTTTGGTTGTGTATATGACCTTAGCGGTGCTCATTGCATCATTGGTCAGAGGGGATAAACAAAGGGTGTGTGGTCCAACAACGGGACCAACTTCGTCGACGGAGAGCAGGAACTTCGAGAGGCTATTTCCAAGTGAAATCAGAAGTACCAGGTAGATATGAAAGTGAGAACTCCATGAAAATAGGATGAAGTGGCATTTCCAGCCACCAGCTGCTCCCTGACACTGGTAATATTGTGTCATTATGACTGGTAATGACACAATATTACAATTACCAAGTAATATCCTGAGACTGCGAATTCATTGGACCAACCAGTACACAAAGTCAAATCAGGTTCTGCCCAACAGCCACCAGTGTGGCATGAATATAACTATGTGATACACGAAGCAAAGCATGAGGACAGACAACTGGACAACATCCATTCCCTGCCTGTCATCAATTGGCATGGACAACGCTGATCACCATGTTGGAACACTTGCACCATCTGAACAAGGTCATGTGTAAGGAGAATTCCACAAAGACCATGGTAATAGTTGATAAGTACCTTTAGAAGAGAGCGCTAATGCTGGTATACCTTGACGAGAGGTATGTAATAATCTGAGGTATGAAGGAAAGTGATGGTTACTACCGGTGCCTTTCACATCAGTCTGTGTGCCACTAGAGGTCTTGGCAAGACAGAAGAGCACACCGGACTAGTGAGGTTTAGATACAATCAGGGATGTACAACAATGTAGTTGTGAACCAGGTCCTCAACAGAAGCCACTACAACAGAGTCGTAGAAGCCCACAAGACGACACTTCAAGTTCTATCTGATCTGTCGTTTGATGATTCCTCAGTCAGAATCCTGTAGTGCGAGATGTGTTAGTGTGAAGAATCTAGCTGAAGCACTCAACGTGACAGGTGACAAGGGTTGAAGGTCAGCCATCCTGGAAGAACACAGGCAGCTAGATGTCCAGTCTAAAAGCCAGAAGATGAAACTACAAGAAATAGTGACAGAACGCATGCCGTGTTTCCCGTGCACAGCTGGGCTCGAATGTATATGTGGGTAAGTGCACTTCATACTAGAAATGCAGGCAAGGCTGTTTAATTAATACAAAATCACGACAGATATACTATACATGCCACCATTTAATTGTATGTCAGCAGGCCACCTAACTACATCGCTGAAAATGTGAATGAAAATAGACATTGAGACTGCGGTTAGTTGCCAAGGGGCGTGGCTTATAAAGGGCAAGGGATCATGATGATATCAGGTAGAACGTGTGATTGAACATAATTATAATGTTATAGTTTAGGCCTAAAAGAACACGTTATTATATATGATTTGTCTTAACATAATTTGTATGTGTATGTATTGTAATGGGTTACAATAAATTTGATTTTAATTTGATTTGACTTAATATATGGTAAACAAGTGAAAGAAACTAAATTTATATTATAAGATAGTCTGATGGAAGCACCCCTCCCTGCATGTTCAACATTTTACGGACAGGCTTTTCGGCAAGATGTTTCCCCAGTGTCGCCCTGGAGTATAGACACAACGTTGTCTGTTGACTTCTTTCATAATGCATTATTTCACACACAGTTCTGTCTCTCTGGAAGTAACTCTCTAGTTGCCAATAATGGGTTGAAGAGGACACTATTAGAAGAACTGTAGAAGCATGGCCATAAACACGCTCGTACAAAAAGTATGTGGGAGGGGGAGTTGGTTTCAATGACTAATTCATGTAATTCTAAGCATGTATTTTATTAGAATTATGTTTTATCGATATCATAATTTTGCATATGCAGAGTTTCCAGTTCGTGCCAGCATTCACGATCCATATAAGACATGCTAATGAATATTCGGTACCATCTGTCTGACTTCAGTTAGCTCCGCTGAGTTTAAGGGCCAAGAAAAATGTGTACCATGTCACCAACGTACATGGGGTTGGATTATCTACTACCATTTGAGTGAATCATGGCTGAGACTGGGAAATTCATCATATGGAAATGTGGACCAGCTGTTGTTTATGTCACGGATTAAGCAAACAGAAGGGGCAATCTGTGGAATAAACGGAGAGTTAACAGCCCACGGCAGATGGACTGATTTAAAAGAAAAGCACTCTATCCTTTAAAACATCGCATTGATTTTTTTGGACAACTTTGACAAGTAAGTGTGGTTATTGCCAGTCAACATATTTTGGCTAATAACTTTATTTTAATTGTTAATAAAATAGTGACAAATGACGTCAGACTTGCTGCAGTGGTGTACATGGTACGTGTTGACGTGTAGTTTTAAAGGGAAACATAAGGGAATTTTTAAGCACCTAAAGAGTTAATGCAAACTAACTATTTCCAACTATAATCATATTTTTAACATTAGTGGTTTACTAGTACAAACAAATTTGAACACACCCTCTATCGAATTTCATGAATGTCGCCATTGTTGAACAGAAAATGACGTAGGCAATGTTGCGTACTTTTCTGGATTTTGTGTGTACTAGTGTTTAAAAAAAACGTCAGGTGGCACTGTGCTACGTTACCCACTGAGTTTAGAAAAGATGGCGTGTCACTACGGTTCTGATTCTTCATCTGATGAAAATGAAATGGATTCAGAAGTAGCTGGATATCGGTTCCAACCGCAAAGACAAGGGCCAGTATTGCAAGATAGACCAGAGCGTTCTGGTGACCATAAGCATGATAAAGAAGACGTGCGGGAAGTAGAAATGCAGAGGAGACTAACAAGCCGAGACATTGTAACTGACTGGTGTCGCTGTGGAAAGTGCGAAGTTGATTTTCTGGTTCAGCGAAAGGAGTGTCTGCTGTCAGAAAATGGCTGCGACTCGACAGCACGCAGAGCATGTCGGTGAAGGTATTTATTTATGTGTCTAGTAAAATAACTGCTCATTATGAGGTCCGGGCTGGGTAATAATTTAAATAAATGTATGAACTGAGTGAGTCGATTGCTCGGTGGCACCTCGATTCGACGACACTGACAGTTCTCATTCTCCGTGCCAGTGCCGTGCGCTCGGTGTCCGAGTGTCAAGTTTTACATTTTATGGGAATATTACCTAAGGTTATACCTTCCCCCTTTTAAAAATGGTCTCAGGAACCGAGTTCCAAATTGTCCACGGCTACGATACTGATAGAAAACAAACAGGTTAACTGTTGTGTCCCCATTATTATATTTACAGTAACAACTATGCATGTGTATCACCGTATGACTATGAGACAAATGTGTGGGAGTATTAATTATTCTTTTAATAGGCTTGAATTTAACTGTTTAGAGAGGGGGCAAAATTCTTGTGGGATAAATACAGAAAGACAATCCTAACCCATGCTTCTTGTGAAATTGGCTTCATTCAGAATGATAAAGCGATCGGTTTTAGCTGAAATAATGTAATGTGGAACCTCACTTTTAAGGTCACCCTTGGGACTGGATAAAAGTTACCTTACTAGCGGTACTGATATCCTATACTATACCGAGTGTGGAAATAATTGTGTACTGTCCTGGGGTGACCTTAATTACAAGGTGGCTGTATTACCTAGGTGACTATATAGCGAGGTTCCACTGTAGTAATAACAATCCCTATTTGTTTATCATTCATGTAATACTTTAATTTAAACATTTGGTTCTTTGTTGCATGTGGACTACGATGCGTTACGAATGGCCACAGATTTGGTAATTTGTGTTTGGAGCAGCTAGTGCTACGAAATATACTAGCTGCTATGAATCACATTCGGTTAGATAACTGGCAACTAGACCCGCCAACGAACAAGTAAGTATATATTCTTGTGTTATAACAGCAGTGAATGTGTTGTTAAATATTTATTGACATATATCAACAATGAAGATAATACTACAGTAACCAGGACATCAAGCAAAGCAACTGCAATTTTAAAATGTATAAACATATAATATGTATGAAGTTTCATAAACCGTATATACTAGGCATAGTTAGTAGAAATCTGCCAACATTTTTTATTGTTTAATAGTAAACAACATAGGACCATTCTAGAACATTTTGAGTAGCATGCCTATGTGAGAATTGAAGAAAAGTTCAAATGATTTCATACAAACACTGCTTGTTGATATATACAAATTTGACAAGAAAACTACCTCAAACCCATTTTCATACATCACCTGCTGACAATGTTAGTAAATTTATTTGAGCCTTATTTTATTTCAGGTCTCTCAGGTGGGCTGCATATAGATAGTTCATCTGGTGGATCCATGGCAGGCTAGACCGAAAGGTACGGAGAGTTATACCAGCGTGTTCCAGCCATCAAATACGATCACACTTCCCTGCACTCGATGGAACACAACATGAGGGATTCCACTTGGCACTTGAGGACTGAACTAGACTAAACTAGAGGATGCACTTGTCACCTTATACAAAACTATGGCTGTAGGTGGAATTGCAAACAAAACAACCAGTCCCTTGAAACATCCTTGTCAATCGATTTGTAAATAAATAGTTGGATTAACTATTCGTCATGCGAACATTGTGGTAAAAATGCTGCTGCTCGTTTATTGGTTGCTTTTGGTCGTCATCAGTAAGATGGCTGCCTTCTTGTTATCGAAGATTTCATTAGAATTTTCCACTTTGAGATAATATTACCAGTAAACCACTGACGTTAAAAATAGTATTACAGTTGGAAATAGTTAGTTTGCATTAACTCTTTTAGGTGCATAGCACCAAAAAGTTCCCTTTAAGAAGTGTTCATTTATTACGAATCAGTCATAAGGTCACATAAACAGAGCGGAAATTTCACAAAAAAAGGAATTTTAAATGAGATGACTGAACAAATGTATCTTTGGAGGCAGTTTTAAATATAACATTAATTAGCTTGACTTGGCTAAAAGGCCAACATTAAACTGTATAAGCAGGGTATCTTCCAACCGGAGCTTGCCCAGCTTTCTTTCTAATTTATTTGTTTTTGTTCTTGTCCGAAGTAGGGTGAATGAGGGACTAAGGCTGTGTCAGTCGGGGTTTAGCCCCGGGTACCGCTATGGTTGCAGAATCGGCCTAGACCCGATATCAGGAAAAATACAATGACATGTTTCTCTCTTTTTTGTTTCCTCCACCGACAAGCCAACTTTTGTATAATGATCAGGACTGACCTCAATGTAACAATCACATCACAATGCACCTGCCAATGTCATGTGTGATAAAGCTGACAACAGTGGTGAATATTCAATGACAGTTCGCAAGCTTGGAGCAGATGCAACATGAAAAACAAATAAATCCTTAGCAACAACACAATCTGTAGATGGAGCGCATGCTTGTCTTGTGTTCCAGAGAACTAACGATGGCAAACATATTGCCTGCACCACACTGTTCTATAAATAGCTGCAGATGCCAAGCGTTGGCCGACAAAATACTTCTGCCGGTGAATAGTGCAATCTATACATGGCCCCTTTAAAGGTGTTTACATGTGTTTTTACACTACAGATTATGATTTGTGATTTCAAATTGTCTTACAGATGATTACATAAGGCAGATATCATTTGCTGTTTGAAGAAAGCTGTTCAACTTGTTGAAGCTGTGAACTTCAGCAACATTTGGCCAGTATTGAGCAGCAGAATGTGCTGTATATATTATGTCCCAGCTCAACAGTGCCCACAGCGGACATCTTCAGCGTTGGCTCAAGTCTCAAAGAACATTCACAGCAACAGAGTGGAAGGATGTGTCCCGTGATGTGGCGCTCAAGGCACCTCTGTCATACAACTGAATGATTTCTGATGGTATGATGAGACCAAGATGGAGTTGTTTGCATTCTTGAGCCACGTTGTCAGTGGCCTGCTGCAGCACACATGCATGTCATCAGCACACACGCATGTCATCAGCACACACGCATGTCATCAGCACACACGCATGTCATCAGCACATTCAATGTCTAGTATGATTATGTTAGTAATTTTTAATGTAATGTTTTGTTCTAAGATTGTGAGAGGAATCTCACTCTGGATGTTCTTGAATTGTCACAGTTCAATACTGCTTCTTGAACCAATGTGTATGAATTTAAGCCTTGATTGAATATAGTACCATTGGTAAACTTGGCAAAACTCTCATTGTTGATCACAAACTCTTGGTGACGGGTGAACTGCAATGTGTATCCTGCAGTACCTGTCTGGTCGCTTACAAAAAACTGTGATTATTTCATCATGATGCCATGTTTTGGTCAAGAAAAACTGATCCAGCCAAAGCATGCAAGAAATGTGTACAAGCAACAGTGGCCATGACATAAGCAGTAGTTCATTCAGAGAATGCACCCAGATATATAAAAACATCCATTATCGTTCTTTAAAACCATGTAGCTGAAATTAAAGAGGTCAGGTCTATGGTGATGCATGACAGATGATGACATTAGAGCATGATCAAGATCCACTGTAGACGGATCGAAACATTGCAAGTTTCAACTACAGCAACAACCAATGTAAGTTTAATGGTATTCAAATTTAATCTTGGAGCCATGAACAGTATCTTCCATATAATTCCAGAACAATACATGAGTTGTTTAAATGGAGCAAGATGTGGAGGCACAGTTTGTATCAATGCTCCGGAGAATGTACTTTGTACTGCGACTGGATGGATCTACACCTCCAAGCAACATGGTACTTCTTATGGCATTTGCCTGATCTGCGAGTGATGGTACTGATTAGGAAATGTTGTTTGAATAAATCCGTAGCAATAACAGGGGGAGACCATGTCCAACATGCTGGCCTGTAGGCTGGGTGGTTCAGAGTTGTCCCCCCAGCTGAAGCAAGAGTTCCACTTGACGGAAAAGAGTTCTGCTTTAGCAGACCCCACAATAAGGGGACGGGAGGGGCGTAGTTGTATTGTGCAATGTACCTGTGTGATCTTCCAGGGATGGGGCTCAATGGTGATGTGCAGGGAAGAATACCTCCCCAAATCAACCACGCTATGGAGTGGAACATGGCAACTGAATACATGGAAGACAAAGTGATTCTGCTGTTGTGACAGCAGTGGTGACTGGTGGACAACCAACAAGGTTAACTGACCTAACGAAAAACACAGAGCACGATTCACATTCATTTGCATCATCACAGGTGTGAGAAGATCTCTTCATGATTCTTTACACACTGTCATGAAGACAATCAACAAGATCAAGAGTTGCTTGTTGAAAGACTGGGTTTTCTGGTAGCTTTGCCATGAGAACGGTGAGGAGGTCATGAGAATGCTTCTACACACAGAAGTTAAGTGGCTTTGAAAGCTGATTTGTTTGATGTGGATAGTGAAACTGTTTGGTATGATTGCTGAATTTCAATAAGACATGTGCAACAAACTGAATGCAGAAAAACAGGATACTTTCTGAAAAAGTTGTTTATTTATTGTTTAGCCCACAATGATGTTACAAACTGCAGGATAGTGAAGTATCACTTTTTTTGCATTATATTCTTGAAGACTTGACAGTGCCAACCCAGAAACAATTGAACACCAAATTGGAAGGAAGAAGTTGAGCTGGTCATACACTCAGGAAACCCACACATCACATATCAAGACATGCACTCACATGGAACCTGTAGGACAGAAGAAAAAGGGAACGGCAAAGAAACACTTGGTGCAATGAAATGGAAAGAGAGAGGGCAAAAGCAGAATGTAAATGGGAACAACTAGAAATACATGCCCGAAACCTTGTCTGGTGGAAAGAAGTCATTAATGGCCTATGCTTCGACAGGGCAGGGAAAGGCTTATGTCAAGTAAGTAAACTTGTAAGTTGACATGTGACAGTGAGAGAGGACAATGGTTGTAGACGTGTCTTGTTGTAGACTCAACTTGCAGCACCCACTGGGTGAGGACAGGACCGATACTCAATTGGCGGGCTGGCAGTGGGATCTGGCCCATACGAAAGACGTAATCCACCGACTAAAGGTACAGGCCGGGAATGGGCCAGAGATCTGAGGCACCTACAACTCCTTGAACAAGAGGCTTAAGGGCTCAGCACACTGTCAGTTTTCCCATTGGCGACCATGTTAATGTTTTGTGTGATTATAAGAAAACGTGACCTATAAAGTTTCTTAAACTTTCCACCTGCTGTTATTATCATCTCATTGACATGCTGGTCGATTTGAGTCAAAATCTAATATCTCTAGCTCTTGCAAAATGCCTGTATGTATGACACCCATCAATATTTACAAATGCATGCAGGCAGTAATCCGGCTAAAGTGTCAACTAGCCAAATTGCAGCCAGATACCCTTCCGCTTAGTAAAATCAGCTAAAAAGACACCATTTTACTGTCAACAGCTGCTACAATCACATCTAGAAATCTGACTACTCAAATGCACTTATGTCAGAGCAAGTGAACATTGTAAAAAATTATTTCTCAAAAATATAATGCACTTTTTTTCGTCTGTAATCATGCAGGAAGTCCAACAGTGTGCTGAGCCCTTAAGACATGATATGCCGCCTTCAGTCGTAGTCTCGTCTGACATAGCCCTCTGGTTTATTCAAGTTATTGAATAACAAGTTATTGAATAACCCCACATTTTAATATGCACACTCATTTAATTAATGTGTCACTGCCAACGTTGGAAAGTTCCGAAATACCCAAAGAAACGAGGGATAAAATCATCTGGGAAAAAGATGAACTGTGTGCACTGGCGTTTTCTGCCCACTGAGGGAAGGAGTTGGATGTGTTCCACACAGTGGATTGTTATAATATTACATACCTGTTTGTAATAATCACCACTGGAAACTTATTGAACAACCAAGTGATGTTTATACATTTAATGCATTATGTCTTCCCAAAATGTGAGGGTTCTTAAACAGTTTTAAAAATTGTGTAAAGGTTGGCATTTTCAAGAAACCAAATTTGGATTTGGCCATTCTGTAATCATACACATTTTATTTAATAGGCTCCTAGAAGTGCTAGAACAAGTCTCTCGTTTAAGACAAAACTCATCGCCTTCAGCCTTAGTCTCACCTGATGCCATGTTACCGTTACTTGTTACAATCTAAGCTGTAACGAGATCACAGAGGCGGGTGTGCTCCAAAATAATTGGAGAGACTCAGAGAGACATCACTCAGTTTTGTGCACAACAGGTGCTTAGGAAGGCACGTTCTATTTTAGCCAATGATAGTCATGCTCTATATCCCATGTTTGAGACTCTGCCGTCGGGCCGCCGTTTTAGGTGCCCCTTGTGCAAAACAAACCGTGAGAAACTATCTTTTATTCCTCTTGCTATCAGTCTTTTTAGCGATGTGGAATGAATGTAGTGTGTGTGTATATTCTACAAATTTAGCAGTTACAGTGTGAAGAAATGCACTCCATGTGTTCATGTCATAAATCTTTTTGTGACAATGATGAAGTGAGCCAGTAATACGCTGTTACCTATGTTATATTTTAATATTTATATATATATTTGTATACGCTGTGCCCGTCCAAATGACAATGTAATTGCCCTTACAGGGATGGATAAAGTTGTATTGATTGATTGATCTTAATGTTGCGTCTTAATATTTAATGCATAATATTTATTTATTGTATTTAAAATTTTGTCATTTTTACATATATTAAAAAAAAATCATACTATTTATCTATTTTTGTATACTATAATTACTTATTCACTATTTTTTGAGGACCACTTTGGTATTATTATTATATATATATATATATATATATATATATGTCATATTTCTTCTAATTATGTAATGCATGTATATAATTTTACTGAATAAACTCACTCACTCACATTCAGTGAATGATGACATCCCAACAGAGGGCGCCACAGTGCAGTATGCATCAATTCAAGACACAATTTCATTCATCAAAACAGCCAATAGTGTTTATGGCTAAAATAATATAGTCGGCTTTTAGAATAATTCTGGTAGCACCACAAGACACTTTTGTCTTTCAAAACATACTTGAGGGTAGGGGAAATGGTGCCTCGATCAAGCGGGATGGTGCAGGGCTGTCTGCAGTTCCAAGATGTGACAGTAAATGGTGACTTGATAACAGTCTCTTTTAGGCACTTTAAGAATAGTGGTAGATGTGGCCCACAATCGTTGCCGTATTGTATTAAGCACATCCATTCACCCAGCTAGGTTGCTTAGGGAGTTCCAGCAGGCTAGGGGAACAATCCAGGCACCTCTATTTGCATATATAGATGGCACGCCCATGCTGAGTAGGGAGTTTGATGTATCACTCAAGTGGCTGCTCGAGTTTTGTGGACTCAGCTGCAAGGTTTTTAAGGGTCATAGCTTTAGAATTGGGGCTGCGACATCGGCGGCATTATGGGGGGGGAGGAGTCTGATGCGCAAATTAGGGCGGCAGGTCGATGGGCTTCGGATGCATTCAGAAAATATATTAGGATAACATGATGGGTAGATAGAAAACTTGGGTTTTGTTTTTTGTTGGTTAAGACAGTAGCAATAAGAATTTGGCCATCTCTCTGACAGCGGCGGAGACAATGGCTGTATCCTAGTAGTTAGTATGGGCTCTGACAGTGGCAGGGTTTTAGGGGTGTGTTATTAGTGATTGTTTGCTAGGTCCCAGGTTAATGGCTGGGGGTCGGTCACATTTGATTCTGGGTGACCTGGTGACGAAGTGACCCCCACCGATACAGTGTCAATTGTAAATATAGTGTAATGATCTAGTTAGTGGTGGATGGTTATACTGCTAGGATTTGTAGGTATTGGTTAGCAGTACCATTGGGGCCGGCATGCTGGCTGTGAATATGTATTGATGTATATGTCCTGGTGTTATAACCTATGAGAAACAATAAATTTAATGTCATTAAGTTGACCTATTTCAATCTACACTTGACTTGCATTGCTGCTTTGCATAGGAGGGTGTATGTGACAGTGGGCGCACACATATAAAATCATGTTACGTTTGGTCATAACAATCATCTAAAACACCCTTATTGTATATAATAACCATCCTCATTGTCATATAATGCAAAATAATCAATGTGGGATTAACATATTTCTCAGAATAATAATTATTGGAAACGTATGCCAATTGTTTCAGGATTTTCGGTTACCATGGCAACCATTATGAAAATGAGTTGTGATTTCAGATTTTGTCTTGTTTTCACATTGTAAACAAGTATAGCAAATCTGGTCAAGATTTGTTGAATATTAAGGGAGATATGGTATATGCCTCTTTTCGATCAGCCCCTAGCCTTAAGCGAGTCAAAACACCATTACAAAAGTACACGGGATCTCCAATTCGCCCTTGTCAATCCATTCTTTTCAATTCCAGTTCTGTGCGCAATAAGACAGCGGATATCAGTGACTATGTAGTGACCAATGGCATTGATGTCATTCTGACGATGGAGATTGCTAACACCTGTGATGCGGTTAGATGTGTTGAACTAATGCCCGATGGCTATAATCTGATGGACAATCCGAGACCGTCCAGCAGAACTGGTGGCAGGATTGGTAAACTGTTCAAGACTGGTATTCCGTGTAAAGTGATGTCATCTGGCAAACTCACTTCCTTTGAGTATGGTTACTATGAGTTGTTTGAAAAAAAAAGTTTATGTGCACATTTTATACTGACCACCACCCTCAGAAAAACTTTGTGCCACACCTGCTACTTTCTTTGAGGAATTTCAGTCGTGTTTGTCACAATAATGGTGTTGGGATATCCTTAATACTGTTTACTCATTCTGCACCATATTGATATAATGTATGTTGAATGCAATGAACTAAAGAATGCGAATATATTACTCCAATTGTCTTGTTCGAGGGTTGGACTCACTCCCAACACCAGGAAGCCTGTACAAAGGGGCAGATTACCTCATGGCTCCACAGGACAGTGAAATAACGCTGCCTGTCTTTATTACCATTTCTGAATTACCTTATAAATGCTTAAATTATATATATGAATAATTACTCAGTATGCATGCAATAATAAAGTACTTTCTTTGTTATAAACTGTTTCCAGCCTTCTAAATATTAAGACATTCAGACGGACATGTGACACATCAGATCTGTTCTCAGGCTCAACGTCATGGAAACAACACCTTATGAAAAAAAGACCTGGTATCATTCAGTGTCATTTTGTGCACTATCAAACACTTCGGACTCTACACTGTCAAAGATACAGACAGGAAGAAGCAATGGATTTGATTGTTCTCGTAGGCGGATTTGTAGGGACACATTCCTCTACCTATTCGTTGAATCTAAACGCTGTAAAGAAGCACATCAAGGAGAGCGGGCTGATGCTGAGAAAGAAGAAGTCTGGTATGCCCCAATGTCGCATATTCAAACATGACATAATTTGGGATATTATCACTTCTGATTATTGATTCATCATTAATGAGCTAAATTTTCTGCTTAATTAATTAAGCAATAATCATGGCAATACTTATTATGTGGTAAAGTGGATAACTTTATGCATTCAAATAGAGATAATGTAGGGTGGTAGTCACCAGTTGGCAGCACTGCACATCTTCACCGATCCTCTACCCCATTCACACGTCACTGCACACCAATAACCCAGCCCTGTATATATACTCCAACTTCGAGGGCCACACGATTCACGAAGACAGCATAGCGTTACACGTCCCTGAACGACACACAGTGCCCGGCTGCCAGATCACTGTGTCAGCCACCGTTGGACATCTCATAGAGCAACAGCATCAATCTACCTTCATCCACTGACTGGTCACACGATCCACGAAGACAGTACAGCGTTAAACGTCCCTGAACGACACGCAGTGCCCGGCTGCCAGATCACTGTGTCAGCCACCGTTGGACATCTCATAGAGCAACAGCATCAATCTACCTTCATCCACTGACTGGTCACACGATCCACGAAGACAGTACAGCGTTAAACGTCCCTGAACGACACGCAGTGCCCAGCTGCCAGATCACTGTGTCAGCCACCATTGGACATCTCGTACAGCAACCACATCAATCTACCTTCATCCACTGACTGGTCACAAGATCCACGAAGGCCACACGATCCATGAAGACAGCACAGCGTTACACGTCCCTGAACGACACGCAGTGCCCGGCTGCCAGATCACTGTGTCAGCCACCATTGGACATCTCGTACAGCAACCACATCAATCTACGTTCATCCACCGACTGGTCACAAGATCCACGAAGGCCACACGATCCACGAAGACAGCACAGCGTTACACGTCCCTGAACGACATGCAGTGCCCGGCTGCCAGATCACTGTGTCAGCCACCATTGGACATCTCATAGAGCAACAGCATCAATCTACCTTCATCCACTGACTGGTCACAAGATCCACGAAGGCCACACGATCCATGAAGACAGCACAGCGTTACACGTCCCTGAACGACACGCAGTGCCCGGCTGCCAGATCACTGTGTCAGCCACCGTTGGACATCTCATAGAGCAACAGCATCAATCTACCTTCATCCACTGACTGGTCACAAGATCCATGAAGGCCACACGATCCATGAAGACAGCACAGCGTTACACGTCCCTGAACGACACGCAGTGCCCGGCTGCCAGATCACTGTGTCAGCCACCGTTGGACATCTCGTACAGCAACCACATCAATCTACGTTCATCCACCGACTGGTCACAAGATCCACGAAGGCCACACGATCCACGAAGACAGTACAGCGTTAAACGTCCCTGAACGACACGCAGTGCCCGGCTGCCAGATCACTGTGTCAGCCACCGTTGGACATCTCGTAGAGCAACAGCATCAATCTACCTTCATCCACTGACTGGTCACAAGATCCACGAAGGCCACACGATCCATGAAGACAGCACAGCGTTACACGTCCCTGAACGACACGCAGTGCCCGGCTGCCAGATCACTGTGTCAGCCACCGTTGGACATCTCATAGAGCAACAGCATCAATCTACCTTCATCCACTGACTGGTCACAAGATCCACGAAGGCCACACGATCCATGAAGACAGCACAGCGTTACACGTCCCTGAATGACACGCAGTGCCCGGCTGCCAGATCACTGTGTCAGCCACCGTTGGACATCTCATAGAGCAACAGCATCAATCTACCTTCATCCACTGACTGGTCACAAGATCCACGAAGGCCACACGATCCATGAAGACAGCACAGCGTTACACGTCCCTGAACGACACGCAGTGCCCGGCTGCCAGATCACTGTGTCAGCCACCGTTGGACATCTCATAGAGCAACAGCATCAATCTACCTTCATCCACTGACTGGTCACAAGATCCACGAAGGCCACACGATCCACGAAGACAGTACAGCGTTAAACGTCCCTGAACGACACGCAGTGCCAGGCTGCCAGATCACTGTGTCAGCCACCGTTGGACATCTCATAGAGCAACAGCATCAATCTACCTTCATCCACTGACTGGTCACAAGATCCACGAAGGCCACACGATCCACGAAGACAGTACAGCGTTAAACGTCCCTGAACGACACGCAGTGCCCAGCTGCCAGATCACTGTGTCAGCCACCGTTGGACATCTCGTACAGCAACAGCATCAATCTACCTTCATCCACTGACTGGTCACAAGATCCACGAAGGCCACACGATCCACGAAGACAGTACAGCGTTAAACGTCCCTGAACGACACGCAGTGCCCAGCTGCCAGATCACTGTGTCAGCCACCGTTGGACATCTCGTACAGCAACAGCATCAATCTACCTTCATCCACTGACTGGTCACAAGATCCACGAAGGCCACACGATCCACGACGACAGTACAGCGTTAAACGTCCCTGAACGACACGCAGTGCCCGGCTGCCAGATCACTGTGTCAGCCACCATTGGACATCTCATAGAGCAACAGCATCAATCTACCTTCATCCACTGACTGGTCACAAGATCCACGAAGGCCACACGATCCATGAAGACAGCACAGCGTTACACGTCCCTGAACGACACGCAGTGCCCGGCTGCCAGATCACTGTGTCAGCCACCATTGGACATCTCATAGAGCAACAGCATCAATCTACCTTCATCCACTGACTGGTCACAAGATCCACGAAGGCCACACGATCCATGAAGACAGCACAGCGTTACACGTCCCTGAACGACACGCATTGCCCGGCTGCCAGATCACTGTGTCAGCCACCGTTGGACATCTCGTACAGCAACCACATCAATCTACCTTCATCCACCGACTGGTCACAAGATCCACGAAGGCCACACGATTCACGAAGACAGCATAGCGTTACACGTCCCTGAACGACACGCAGTGCCCGGCTGCCAGATCACTGTGTCAGCCACCGTTGGACATCTCATAGAGCAACAGCATCAATCTACCTTCATCCACTGACTGGTCACACGATCCACGAAGACAGTACAGCGTTAAACGTCCCTGAACGACACGCAGTGCCCAGCTGCCAGATCACTGTGTCAGCCACCATTGGACATCTCGTACAGCAACCACATCAATCTACCTTCATCCACTGACTGGTCACAAGATCCACGAAGGCCACACGATCCATGAAGACAGCACAGCGTTACACGTCCCTGAACGACACGCAGTGCCCGGCTGCCAGATCACTGTGTCAGCCACCATTGGACATCTCGTACAGCAACCACATCAATCTACGTTCATCCACCGACTGGTCACAAGATCCACGAAGGCCACACGATCCACGAAGACAGCACAGCGTTACACGTCCCTGAACGACATGCAGTGCCCGGCTGCCAGATCACTGTGTCAGCCACCATTGGACATCTCATAGAGCAACAGCATCAATCTACCTTCATCCACTGACTGGTCACAAGATCCACGAAGGCCACACGATCCATGAAGACAGCACAGCGTTACACGTCCCTGAACGACACGCAGTGCCCGGCTGCCAGATCACTGTGTCAGCCACCGTTGGACATCTCATAGAGCAACAGCATCAATCTACCTTCATCCACTGACTGGTCACAAGATCCATGAAGGCCACACGATCCATGAAGACAGCACAGCGTTACACGTCCCTGAACGACACGCAGTGCCCGGCTGCCAGATCACTGTGTCAGCCACCTTTGGACATCTCGTACAGCAACCACATCAATCTACGTTCATCCACCGACTGGTCACAAGATCCACGAAGGCCACACGATCCACGAAGACAGTACAGCGTTAAACGTCCCTGAACGACACGCAGTGCCCGGCTGCCAGATCACTGTGTCAGCCACCGTTGGACATCTCATAGAGCAACAGCATCAATCTACCTTCATCCACTGACTGGTCACAAGATCCACGAAGGCCACACGATCCATGAAGACAGCACAGCGTTACACGTCCCTGAACGACACGCAGTGCCCGGCTGCCAGATCACTGTGTCAGCCACCGTTGGACATCTCATAGAGCAACAGCATCAATCTACCTTCATCCACTGACTGGTCACAAGATCCACGAAGGCCACACGATCCATGAAGACAGCACAGCGTTACACGTCCCTGAATGACACGCAGTGCCCGGCTGCCAGATCACTGTGTCAGCCACCGTTGGACATCTCATAGAGCAACAGCATCAATCTACCTTCATCCACTGACTGGTCACAAGATCCACGAAGGCCACACGATCCATGAAGACAGCACAGCGTTACACGTCCCTGAACGACACGCAGTGCCCGGCTGCCAGATCACTGTGTCAGCCACCGTTGGACATCTCATAGAGCAACAGCATCAATCTACCTTCATCCACTGACTGGTCACAAGATCCACGAAGGCCACACGATCCACGAAGACAGTACAGCGTTAAACGTCCCTGAACGACACGCAGTGCCAGGCTGCCAGATCACTGTGTCAGCCACCGTTGGACATCTCATAGAGCAACAGCATCAATCTACCTTCATCCACTGACTGGTCACAAGATCCACGAAGGCCACACGATCCACGAAGACAGTACAGCGTTAAACGTCCCTGAACGACACGCAGTGCCCAGCTGCCAGATCACTGTGTCAGCCACCGTTGGACATCTCGTACAGCAACAGCATCAATCTACCTTCATCCACTGACTGGTCACAAGATCCACGAAGGCCACACGATCCACGAAGACAGTACAGCGTTAAACGTCCCTGAACGACACGCAGTGCCCAGCTGCCAGATCACTGTGTCAGCCACCGTTGGACATCTCGTACAGTAACAGCATCAATCTACCTTCATCCACTGACTGGTCACAAGATCCACGAAGGCCACACGATCCACGACGACAGTACAGCGTTAAACGTCCCTGAACGACACGCAGTGCCCGGCTGCCAGATCACTGTGTCAGCCACCATTGGACATCTCATAGAGCAACAGCATCAATCTACCTTCATCCACTGACTGGTCACAAGATCCACGAAGGCCACACGATCCATGAAGACAGCACAGCGTTACACGTCCCTGAACGACACGCAGTGCCCGGCTGCCAGATCACTGTGTCAGCCACCGTTGGACATCTCGTACAGCAACCACATCAATCTACCTTCATCCACCGACTGGTCACAAGATCCACGAAGGCCACACGATCCATGAAGACAGCACAGCGTTACACGTCCCTGAACGACACGCAGTGCCCGGCTGCCAGATCACTGTGTCAGCCACCGTTGGACATCTCATAGAGCAACAGCATCAATCTACCTTCATCCACTGACTGGTCACAAGATCCACGAAGGCCACACGATCCATGAAGACAGCACAGCGTTACACGTCCCTGAATGACACGCAGTGCCCGGCTGCCAGATCACTGTGTCAGCCACCGTTGGACATCTCATAGAGCAACAGCATCAATCTACCTTCATCCACTGACTGGTCACAAGATCCACGAAGGCCACACGATCCATGAAGACAGCACAGCGTTACACGTCCCTGAACGACACGCAGTGCCCGGCTGCCAGATCACTGTGTCAGCCACCGTTGGACATCTCATAGAGCAACAGCATCAATCTACCTTCATCCACTGACTGGTCACAAGATCCACGAAGGCCACACGATCCACGAAGACAGTACAGCGTTAAACGTCCCTGAACGACACGCAGTGCCCGGCTGCCAGATCACTGTGTCAGCCACCGTTGGACATCTCATAGAGCAACAGCATCAATCTACCTTCATCCACTGACTGGTCACAAGATCCACGAAGGCCACACGATCCACGAAGACAGTACAGCGTTAAACGTCCCTGAACGACACGCAGTGCCCAGCTGCCAGATCACTGTGTCAGCCACCGTTGGACATCTCGTACAGCAACAGCATCAATCTACCTTCATCCACTGACTGGTCACAAGATCCACGAAGGCCACACGATCCACGAAGACAGTACAGCGTTAAACGTCCCTGAACGACACGCAGTGCCCAGCTGCCAGATCACTGTGTCAGCCACCGTTGGACATCTCGTACAGCAACAGCATCAATCTACCTTCATCCACTGACTGGTCACAAGATCCACGAAGGCCACACGATCCACGAAGACAGTACAGCGTTAAACGTCCCTGAACGACACGCAGTGCCCGGCTGCCAGATCACTGTGTCAGCCACCGTTGGACATCTCGTACAGCAACCACATCAATCTACCTTCATCCACCGACTGGTCACAAGATCCACGAAGGCCACACGATCCATGAAGATAGCACAGCGTTACACGTCCCTGAACGACACGCAGTGCCCGGCTGCCAGATCACTGTGTCAGCCACCGTTGGACATCTCGTACAGCAACCACATCAATCTACCTTCATCCACCGACTGGTCACAAGATCCACGAAGGCCACACGATCCACGAAGACAGTACAGCGTTAAACGTCCCTGAACGACACGCAGTGCCCGGCTGCCAGATCACTGTGTCAGCCACCGTTGGACATCTCGTACAGCAACCACATCAATCTACCTTCATCCACCGACTGGTCACAAGATCCACGAAGGCCACACGATCCATGAAGACAGCACAGCGTTACACGTCCCTGAACGACACGCAGTGCCCGGCTGCCAGATCACTGTGTCAGCCACCATTGGACATCTCGTAGAGCAACAGCATCAATCTACCTTCGTACACTGAACGTAAAGAGCAAGCCACATAAGTTACAATCATGTTTGCTCTTTACCACATTGGTACCAGAAGTTTAAGATACATGTATGCAACGCGCCTTTGTAGGCCTACGGGAAGAGTTGTACAAATGTAATTTGGCAACTAAGTCCTTAATTCCAAATGTCAATCTGACTATACTATGTACTATTTTTGCGCATTCCCGTTTATCCAGTTCCACCATTCTGGAACTTTTCCATCACAGTTCATATCAATAATGAATATGCCACAAAATTTAAACTTATTATGAGATACAACATAGTGCGCATCAATTACTGATATTAGACTATTGGCATATATTGACTGTTTGTAATCTGTCCTTTGAAAGTGAACGTTTAGAAACTCAACAGACATGATACATGTATTGCCTAGGATGTGCTGTGTTCATAATATGCGTACATGTTTGCATTAATGTCACGAAAACTTAATTTATAATGCCCTCAATTAATTTTTTTGTATGTACTTTACAATACCTGTGTAATACCACTGAAAATGCCACCTAAAAGGAAACAACGAAAGAAAACTCAGGGTAATGGAAAGGAAGAGACAGTCGATTCTGAAATCAACAATGAAACTACTATGGAGGATGACAAACAAAAACATGAATATGATTTGGGTAGCCCTAGACGAAGAGACTCACCAGAGGAAAATTACAACAGCATAACCAAGTCTGGGGTCAGGTTTTCACAAACTGAGGACAGACTGGATAAGAATGACTCTACCATGAAGTCAATACAGGATACATTGTTATGATTTGCAGAACGATTAGATTTAATTGATATAGCAATGCGTTCCATACAGACACGTACATATGGTCCAGAAAAAGCCTCAGCTCTAGAGCTATGTGCTGGGCTCTCTTCTGGAGCCCGACCAAAGCATGGTAAGCCCGATGTTACACCGAGTGCTTGGGGGAAGATGGGTGAAGCTGGTTGTCGCGATGAACGCGGGCCCGTGTCAACGGGTGCAGTTCACGCTGACACAAATCTTAGGGACGCCTTTCCAAACACCAATTACGATGGCCCAATACAGCGACTACCCAACCCTGACTACGAGTATTTCATGGACCCTAGCGATAGCCAACCAGTGGAATTCCGCCAACGTCCCACTCCCAGTCAACGTTACCATGGCAATAGGAGGGGTGTGGACACGCCATGTCGGCCAAGTGACAGAAATGTCAATGTCGACAAATTTTAGGGTAAACCAGGCGAGTGGAATAATTGGATTCACCAATCTGAGTTTATGGTCGAAGCATACAATTGGGAAGAGGATGAGAAGATGACACGATTGGTGTCATATCTACGAAGGCCAGCTCTAACGGCTCACCGAAGCCTGCCCAGAGAAGAACGCAATGATTATAGAAGATATTTGAATATGGCCACACCAGACCCGTAGCCAAGAGAACAGTTGCAGCAGAGTTGTCTGTTTTGAAACAGGAAGTGGGGGAGAGTCTGGACACCTTCGCAGACATAGTGTACACCCTAGCAGTAGAGGCCTATCTAGATATGCGGAAAGAACTATATGATAGCCCGTCAGTACCAACCTTCGTACGGAGCATCCGTGATCAGAATGCCGGCCAGGAAGCTATGAAATTTAGCGACCCGACAACAATCCGGACAGCAGTGGAAGCGGTACTGCACATCCAATGCGCAACCCGTACATTTGGTGGTCGTAACCTGCCTAATCGACAAATTGCCTTTAGCGATGATTCTGCAGTCAATTTGACCAAAAAAAACTCGGACGAGACAACTTTGGTTGACTAGGTAGTACAGGGTGAAGTGAGACAGCTACAGCAGTCAACTATATCCCTGGGATGCCCACTAAGTGACATCTGCTTCAGCTGCAGAGGGAAAGGTCACAGATCACGTGACTGTGCCAATAAGAGACTATACTCATCCCCATTTCCCCTCAGCTGTTTCCAATGTGGAGGCATGGGACATCTGTCCAGAGAATGCTCAAATACACTATTATGACGTGATTCACCAGTGGAGACGCCGTAGCAGTAGTAGCACCAGTAGCACGGACTCTGACAATAATCACAGGTATTGCAGCCTTAGCACGGCGTGGGAGGTATAAGACTCCTGAGCATAGCAATAGGCACGATGAGAGGGATGATGATATTTGTGGGCAATATAAGAATCATAATCCCTCCAGAGAGGAAAACCGGGATGATACTCGTGGATGGTACAGCACTTACAATCCCCCTCGTGGTGATAGCCAGAGCAGATGTTGTCAGCCTTCAGAGAACAATTACAGCTGAAGCCCCAGTCCTCGCCATGATTTCCCTTTCCAACAGAAAGAATGATGGGCCACATAAACAATCGTCAAACTACATAACGTGAATCCAGTTGGCCGTGGGTCCACCACAACCCTTTGGGGTATTAGTCAACCAAAACACAGAAACAACAAAACAACTCCATGTATGTCCACCATTCAGGACAATCGTAATGGGGTAGATGTCAGAGTAAATATTGGTCAACCAACGCATAGCAGTAACAGCCCTACTGCATGTATGTCCACCATTCAGGACAATCATAATGGGGTAGATGTCAGAGTAAATATTGGTCAACCAACGCATAGTAGTAACAACCCTACTGCATGTATGTCCACCATTCAGGACAATCATAATGGGGTAGATGTCAGAGTAAATATTGGTCAACCAACGCATAGCAGTAACAGCCCTACTGCATGTATGTCCACCATTCAGGACAATCATAACGGGGTAGATGTCAGAGTAAATATTGGCCAACCAACGCATAGTAGTAACAACCCTACTGCATGTATGTCCACCATTCAGGACAATCATAACGGGGTAGATGTCGGAGTAAATATTGGCCAACCAACGCATAGTAGTAACAACCCTACTGCATGTATGTCCACCAGTCAGGACAATCATAACGGGGTAGATGTCAGAGTAAATATTGGCCAACCAACGCATAGTAGTAACAACCCTACTGCACGTATGTCCACCAGTCAGGACAATCATAATGGGGTAGATATCGGAGTAAATATTGGCCAACCAACGCATAGTAGTAACAGCCCTACTGCATGTATGTCCACCATTCAGGACAATCATAATGGGGTAGATGTCAGAGTAAATATTGGCCAACCAACGCATAGTAGTAACAACCCTACTGCATGTATGTCCACCATTCAGGACAATCATAACGGGGTAGATGTCGGAGTAAATATTGGCCAACCAACGCATAGTAGTAACAACCCTACTGCATGTATGTCCACCAGTCAGGACAATCATAACGGGGTAGATGTCAGAGTAAATATTGGCCAACCAACGCATAGTAGTAACAACCCTACTGCACGTATGTCCACCAGTCAGGACAATCATAATGGGGTAGATATCGGAGTAAATATTGGCCAACCAACGCATAGTAGTAACAGCCCTACTGCATGTATGTCCACCAGTCAGGACAATCATAATGGGGTAGATGTCAGAGTAAATATTGGCCAACCAACGCATAGTAGTAACAACCCTACTGCATGTATGTCCACCAGTCAGGACAATCATAACGGGGGTAGATGTCAGAGTAAATATTGGCCAACCAACGCATAGTAGTAACAACCCTACTGCATGTATGTCCACCAGTCAGGACAATCGTAATGGGGTAGATGTCAGAGTAAATATTGGCCAACCAACGCATAGTAGTAACAACCCTACTGCATGTATGTCCACCAGTCAGGACAATCATAATGGGGTAGATGTCAGAGTAAATATTGGCCAACCAACGCATAGTAGTAACAACCCTATTGCATGTATGTACACCAGTCAGGACAATCATAACGGGGTAGATGTCAGAGTAAATATTGGCCAACCAACGCATAGTAGTAACAACCCTACTGCATGTATGTCCACCAGTCAGGACAATCATAATGGGGTAGATGTCGGAGTAAATATTGGCCAACCAACGCATAGTAGTAACAACCCTACTGCATGTATGTCCACCAGTCAGGACAATCATAACGGGGTAGATGTCGGAGTAAATATTGGCCAACCAACACATAGTAGTAACAACCCTACTGCATGTATGTCCACCAGTCAGGACAATCGTAATAAAAAACAAAAAATCAAGCAAGTGTCATTCATTCACCACCCACTGGGACTATTTCATAGCACCACGACTGTCTATAACCACTCATTCATACAGCAGAGTGAACTGGAGTAACGTAGGATGAACAAACTTGTTCAAGGCTCGGCACAAGATTCGAACCCAAATTATCTTGATTGGGAGTCCGATGTTCTAGCTACTGCGCCTCTGAGCTCCTTGTGGCAGTCCCAACGCTGATTCTCCTCGCAGCACTGCCTGATAAATCCCTCACCGCCGAGACGTTTGAAGCTTCAGAAAACATGTGAAATGACAAGAGGCCTGGAGTGTGTTTAAAATAAAAAATAGCTTGCCCAATCGCAGCATGGAACAATGCACTAACCATCTTGCATTCCAATAAGCATTCATTTGTTTCTATCCCATAACCATGCGTTCTTTGGGACGCCACTGATGATTTCCTGACAGCTCCCACCATCTCTCCCAGTTCTCTGCCGCCCCCTAGATTTGCCAATGGTCAAGCCAGTCCACTCCTGGATGTCATCTTCCCACCTCTTCCTCATTCTACCTCCTGTCACAGTGCCTGTCACAGTGGTCTCAGCAAGGCCGGTTGATCTGGTAACATGACCATGCCACTTTACTTTCCATTTCTTGACTGTCGTCAGGAGGCCTTCAAAGGGTCCAATGGCTTGATTCTGTTGCAAACTTCACCATTGGTGATATGCTCCTTGTATAAGATGTTCACGTGCAGTCGGCCAGCGAGTAATGAATGTCTTCTGTACTAAGCACTTTAGTAGCCCGAGATACCCGGGCAAACATTGTGTGTTCGGTGACCATGAAGCTGATGCAGTCGGATCTGTGCATACCATTACCAAGACGTCACATCACGGGGTTGTTCTTTTCTTGGCCTGCCCAGTTGTCGCATGCAACTACACTCTTTCCTCCCCCACACCATATGTTGCCAGAAAATAGTGTAGCCGCGAAATAACCACATCAGCCCCCCCGCCCAATGATGATGCCTCATCTTTAAGGCGGGACACGGTTTTTAAGGTGAGTGATTGCTCTCGCTGTTTACCACTCCCACTGGTCACACTTCATAGATTGAGCCATGCTGCAGTGGGTTCGCAGGGGGATGAAATAATATGAATATGAGTAACATTATATTTGGAAATAATATGAATATGGGTAACATTGTATTTGGAAATAATATGAATATGGGTAAAATTGTAGTATAATTCCCCCTCAAAATGTGGTCTATTTGAATATGTAAGACTAAATTGTCTTTTTCTTGGAGTGAAAATAACCACAGACAATGTGAAAACCACAGCCAACAGCATGGAAATTACAGAGTATCTAGTGTGAAACCGTGGTCAACAGCGTGAAAACCACAGCTAACAGAGTGAAAATCAATGCGGACAATATGAAAACCATGGCCAACAGTGTGAAGACCATGGCCAACAGTGTGAAGACCATGGCCAACAGTGTGAAGACCATAGCATACATTCTGAAAAAACACTGCAGACAGTGTGAAAAATATGGTCAACATAGTGATAATCACAATCGAAAGTGTGAAAATCACAGCCAACAATGAAAACCACAACTGACCAAGTGGAAACCATCATTGACAGTGTAAAATCACATCCAACAGAGTGAAACCTTGAAGCTGTTTTTCTGGAAAACAAACTTTCATATTTTCAACATTCAAACTGCTATATCTCTGGAAATAATGTGAACGTAATTAACACTGAAACAAAGAAGAGAAGAAGAACGAAGAAGTTTATTGACTCCACATATATAAAAAGTGTGAAACATAATTTGTATGTAATTCGATAATTTGCGGAACAAAAATAATTAATATATTTGAAAACATAATATATATCAAACGGGGTCGGTGACTTCTTCTTAAGACAAAATGTCGCTATCACTGAAGCATAATATACCCTCTAAATTTACTCTATTCGAGTATGTGTTGTGTTGGACATACCTGTCGACTGTCACTTGTACTGACACTGCTGGTGTCGTCCGTGTCACTACCGTCAGAGTTCAAGTCATCGATCACTTTGACGTCATTGTCAGTTTTCTTTGACACCTCCTTCAACTCGGTCTGACTGAAGGCCTTGTTCTCATTAGTCCATGAATGCTGCACACGTGGACACACTCGCACACGCACCTCCGTACATCGGTGGCACTCGATGAACGGGAAGTCAAACTAAAACAGACACATCAGTGTAACTGTCATTACAAAGTGTCTTTACCAATAAACTGTAAGAATCAAAATAATCAAAATGTAACACGTTGCTGTCAAATGTGTCATGGACATGCGTGGCGATTGTAATCTGTATTGTGTCCGCCAGGTCTCATATTATTTGCTATCATATTTCGTTTATATGTGCGTGCATGCACGTATGTGTGACACTGTGTGTGTGACACTGTATGTGTGACACTGTGTGTGTGACACTGTGTGTGTGACACTGTGTGTGTGACACTGTATGTGTGACACTGTGTGTGTGACACTGTGTGTGTGACACTGTGTGTGTGACACTGTATGTGTGTTGGTGCGTGTAAAATCAAGGATGTGCAACAATACCATCATACCCCTCGGCTCTTTGTGTTTAAATTATCCCACAGGATCACATGACTATTACCAGCAAGCCACGCAACTTAACCAGGAGGTTGTAAGATATACGAAAGATGCAAAGGAATTATACATGAAAGATACAAAGAAATTATATGAAAGATGCAAAGTAGTTATGAAACATGACGAAGACTGACATAAATGCAGTAACAGTTGCCAAAAACCTATATAAATGCCAAGGCATCATATAAATGCTTAAAAATAGAAAGAAACGAGATCACTGACAGCAGTCATGGCACCAAATGGCAAGAAAAGATGACATCGATTTATATATAGGGGCGTATTATACATGGAAACTTGTGGTAAAAATGGCAAGAATCAATGACATAGACTGACCTGGTTCTTGGAGCTGCCATGTCGGCGGAGGTAGCGCACAAACTGCTTGCGGTCAGTGTTCTTGACCAGTATGAGGTCGACGCAGCCGTCGGCGAGGTGGGTATAGCTGCCCATCCCCAGTGGCGCCAGCTCCGACATCCCAGCGACGCTGAGCACTGACACGCTGAGCACCTCAGCCTTGATGACATGCCACCGACTGTCCTCAGCGTCCGTGGTACTCAGTGCTGGCACACAATAGTAAAGTTAACTACCAGGTGCGGACGTACATATTACGATGAGAATCAAAGAACAACTATAATAAGATTGATGAAAATTGTCATGCATTGTGCAGTGTTACTGGGCAAAATGTTGATCAATATAAGTTTCAATTTTGTAATTGAGATATAAAGAAAATTTCAATTAGAACAAGTTGTTTCCAAAAATCAAATACAAGTTACAGGGGTTCAAATAAATTAAATACAATGCAAAGACATTCAAAGATCAGTTTAGTGATTTGTTGTGGGCCACTGCTAACATCTTTATCCATGATGATGACAGTGTTAAAGGTGCTGTCACGGCAGACAGACCATAAAATAACCAGATCAAAGAGGACACATTAACCCTCGAATCCATCTCAGATGTCATCAGACACAGAAGACTGTGGTAATTTGGGCGTGATTGCTGAAACCACGTTAACCAAGCTTTCAAGTAAGAGTTTACAGGACAAAGAAAACGGTTACAGAAGAGATTGAGCGACCAAATCAAATACGACACTGGACTCCAGCTGTTAATGGCAGAGCAGTGTGCTAAAAATAACACAAGATGGAGGGGGTGCCAGATCCAGGAGGACAGCGAGAGATGAAGACAGATAAGTGAGTGATAGATGTGTAGTTAGGGTTTACGAAAAGAGTGCTGCAATTCACCTCTGATGCCACTGCTTGTGTTGGACACAGTAAGAGGCTCCAGCATTGTCGTCTCTGTCTTCTCAGACGAACACATGGCACAACTGTAACACACACAACGGTCATGAGAGAAATGGACACAGAGCGGTATTGTTCCCTCCACTGGAACCAATGCTAATTTAAGCCTGTCATACAATTCCACGCTGTATGCAAAGTTATGATTCGATGAGATGTTTGTCCTGTCATTAACCTGCAGTAGCGTATACGTCAAATCCTGCAATTTGTTTTTTTCTCAGAAAAAATGACTATGTACGATGCTGCCCATTTGTCCACCAAACTACCACACCAATTGGATTACATCTTTATAGTTGCACACAAGATATCTTTTCATATTAGGAATGAAGAAGTGTATGCTTGGACATAGCAGAAAGGTTATAGCCTACAAATGTGCTGTTTTCCCTGTTAATAAAAAGTGAGACAAAAATTACTTATTGTTTAAAAAATACATCACTAAATTATTGACATGAACTCTCTGTGTACAGGGCATATTTTTACAAAACACTCTAACCAGATCTGCAATTTTTCAACAATTATTTAATACCTGTTTAGGTATCAATAGGAAATATCTGTATGCTAATTAATAAACCATTGGTAAACATACAAATATACTCATAATGACAAGACATAGTATTTATCTGAGGTCCAAATATATGTGGTATTCTACAACTGACAGGTCGGTGTAGGTAAACTGTCATCTTTATATATTCGACAACACCACTGGCAGATACACTGCAAAGTTTGGATTTTGGAGTATTTAGGGAGAGATTACCTACCTAGAAGAACACATGGTATAATCGAACGGTTGGTCGTCTTCTTCACTCTCAGTGGGAATGTAGGCAATCTCACAGTCATACGATCTTATAAAACAAACACCACAAGCATTTATCATATGTTGTTATAACCCTCTGTCATGTTTAAAAATGGAACAGTTTTCCCCATAAATTTTCTGTCTATATATCTTGTGTGTGTGTGCGTGTGTGCATGCGTGTGTGAGTGCAGCTAGTGAGCCTAGTGTAGTGGTTAGCACATCCGCCTGGCATGCCAGCGCTCTGAGTTCGAAACCCGGACCGGGTAGGCATGATATTTGGTGTAAAAACCTGGCTCTCAACATTGTGGACTGTGTATCCCTCATGACTCGGAGATCACGTTAATGTCGGTCCCGTCTCAATTTGGGTCATAAAAGAACCACTGAGGACGACAAGCACCCTCCTTCGGTTTGGCGATAATGTTCTGAAAAAGGCTGACTAGTTGAATGTGACCTCATTAGACCATAACATCATAACCACAATAATACAGACTAATCAGTTAATAGAATGTTGCGGAGCACTAGAAACAACTAGAACTAAAAGTGTGTGTGTGCACGCGTGGTGTGTGTGTGTTGTTTGTGTGTATGTTAAGCTTTTCCTGTCAGCCACTTTGCATCTTGGGTGCCAAACACAACTCCTGGGAAGAAAATTGTCTAATTTATTTTGCAAAAATTCCCAACAGATTATCGGTTCTTACCAGTTAAGGAAATCATACAAGACATTGGATGATTGTTCAATGGATTACGCATATTTTCTACGATTGCTCAAAATTATATAAACCAAAGTAGTAAGAAATTGAAGGTCAGAAGTACAGTAGGAAGTATTGAACTGACCTGAACAAGGAGGTTAGAACAAAACTAGCATGAATATGGAGGTTAGAACAAAACTGACCTGAACTTGGAGGTTAGAACAAAAAACGACCTGAACTTGGAGGTTAGAACAAAACCAACCTGAACATGGAGGTTAGAACAATACCGACCTGAACTTGGAGGTTAGATTAGAACAAAACCGACCTGAACATGGAGGTTAGAACAAAACCAACCTGAAGTTGGAGGTTAGGATAAAACTGACCTGAACTTGGAGATTAGAACAATACCGACCTAAACTTGGAGGTTAGAACAAAACCAACCTGAAGTTGGAGGTTAGAACAAAACCAACCTGAACATGGAGGTTAGAACAATAACGACCTGAACTTGGAGGTTAGATTAGAACAAAACCGACCTGAACATGGAGATTAGAACAAAACCAACCTGAACTTGGAGGTTAGAACAAAACCGACCTGAAGTTGGAGGTTAGAACAAAACCGACCTGAAGTTGGAGGTTAAAACAAAACCGACCTAAACTTGGAGGTTAGAACAATACCGACCTGTCGTTGGAGGTTAGAACAAAACTGATCTAAACTTGGAGGTTAGAACAAAACCGACCTGAACTTGGAGGTTAGAACAAAACCGACCTGAACTTGGAGGTTAGAACAAAACCGACCTGAATTTGGAAGTTAGAACAAAACTGACCTGAACTTGGAGGTTAGAACAAAACCGACATGAACTTGGAGGTTAGAACAAAACTGACCCGAACATGGAGGTTAGAACATTACCGATCTGATGTTGGAGGTTAGATTAGAAGAAAACCGACCTAAACATGGAGGTTAGAAGAAAACCGACCTGAACATGGAGGTTAGAAGAAAACCGACCTGAACTTGGAGGTTAGAAGAAAACCGACCTGAACTTGGAGGTCAGAAGTACAGTAAGAAGTATTGAACTGACCTGAACAAGGAGGTTAGAACAAAACTAGCATGAACATGGAGGTTAGAACAAAAAACGACCTGAACTTGGAGGTTAGAACAAAACCAACCTGAACATGGAGGTTAGAACAATACCGACCTGAACTTGGAGGTTAGATTAGAACAAAACCGACCTGAACATGGAGGTTAGAACAAAACCAACCTGAAGTTGGAGGTTAGGATAAAACTGACTTGAACTTGGAGGTTAGAACAATACCGACCTAAACTTGGAGGTTAGAACAAAACCAACCTGAACTTGGAGGTTAGATTAGAACAAAACCGACCTGAACATGGAGGTTAGAACAATAATGACCTGAACTTGGAGGTTAGATTAGAACAAAACCGACCTGAACATGGAGGTTAGAACAAAACCAACCTGAACTTGGAGGTTAGAACAAAACCGACCTGAAGTTGGAGGTTAAAACAAAACCGACCTGAACTTGGAGGTTAGAACAATACCGACCTGACCTTGGAGGTTAGAACAAAACTGATCTAAACTTGGAGGTTAGAAGAAAACCGACCTGAACTTGGAGGTTAGAAGAAAACCGACCTGAACATGGAGGTTAGAAGAAAACCGACCTGAACTTGGAGGTTAGAAGAAAACCGACCTGAACTTGGAAGTTAGAAGAAAACAGACCTGAACTTGGAGGTTAGAAGAAAACCAACCTGCTGAATTTGGAGGTTAGAACAAAACCGACCTGAACTTGGAGGTTAGAAGAAAAATGACCTGTACTTGGAGGTTAGAACAAAACCGACCTGAACTTGGAGGTTACAAGAAAACTGACCTGAACTTGGAGGTTAGAACAATACAAATCTGAACTTGGAGATTAGATTAGAAGAAAACCGACCTGAAGGTGGAGGTTAGATTAGAAGAAAACCGACCTGAACTTGGAGGTTAGAAGAAAACCGACCTGAACTTGGAGGTTAGAAGAAAACCGACCTGAATTTAGAAGTTAGAACAAAACTGACCTGAACTTGGAGGTTAGAACAAAACTGACCTGAATTTGGAGGTCGTGAGGGCCTTGAGGACTGCTGCCTCAATCTTCCTCTCTCCGATGGCCGTGTAGCGATGGAGAAACCTTGTCGCGTTGCCAAAGAAGCCGAAGTGAGAGTTGAATGCAAATTGAAGGAATTTTCCTTTCTCGTAGACAGAACAGATGTCCACCGACACGCGATGTCCTGCAAGAGATGGACTGCTATCAGTGAAATTGGTCCAGTTTCACTATAATCAAACTATTTCATCTTATATACCAGGTTTTTGCCTGGAAATGGCACTAATGGTGTTTACTCTAATATCAAAACAACTCTTGGCAGCATCTAATGCTATGAGTAGTATTTATTTTGTAGACTTAGATTATTGGCTCAGTTAGTCCATGACACATTTATTCTAAGTCCCGGCTTTGACAAAAGCTAGAAGCCTAAAAAGGACCACTTCTGCAACACAGACAACGGTATTATAACCTGGCAGAATCTGCTAAAACAGTATCCTAACACCACACATTATTTTATACATACTACAGCTTCACAAAACCTAGCTGATCATCTAGTTTCTGGTGCAAAACATGAGAAGTATTCTAGCCCACACACTAACTCCACATTCATACATTTACAGTGTAATTAAATTCAAAACAGTGGTTATTATTTGAAGCCAAATCAATGGATTACATAACAATGTGCAAAAAATTAAACTGCATGTATCAATTGACAGAAAGAAATCAATATACACATTTCTGTTTATGGAATTTGTGACATAACTAAACATATAAATTTCGTAGGATTACTTTTTAGTAAGTTCAGATGAAAACCAGCTGTTACCTTCACCTTTGGTGAACCTATAGTTTGGTGAAATTAAATTTATGAAAAAGCTTCCTTTCAAAATTTATATTTAAAAAATATTTTTGATGCCTTCAAAATGTAAGAATCAAGTTCAGACTTATGTACCTGCCATTGGTCCTGTTGTATAAGATAATGAATAAGGAAGCCTCAACTTACCTAAAATGATATGTATGACGGCTGTTGTGATGTCCGCCACACCTTGCACAGAGTGAACAATTTCATTTGTTGTTCCTGTATACAACAGAACACACTAAGTCATATATTAATTTTTGTATAATGTGTACGAAAATCTCAAACAGTGCCCGTTATCTATCTTGGTGCAATCGCGCACATAGTATTTTAACAATTATCTTAAGTATCCATATAATTCGATCGTTGTATTAATAATAATGACACATCGCAAATGGAAATTTGGCAGGAAACAGTTGAAAACGATTACGTACCAAGTGGTATGATTCCTACTGCGACAGTGGGTCTGATGACGCAACAACCTGGCTTTAGTGACACGTCGTGGTCCTTCTGCACTCGTGTCAGCAGCTCGTTGACTATCTTGCCCACTGTGCCGTCCCCTCCCACGCACACAATGCTGCAAGCAACAACACGTCTCAGACTGCACACCAGAATCTAGGTACAAGACCAAATAGACAACTCACACAGGCTTGTCTGCACTCACGCGCACACACAATGCCGCAACACACAGTTAACATATCTTAGACTGCATGTCAGAGCCTGGTACGAGATCAAATAGACAACACACACGCACGTGTGCAGGCGTGCACACCCGCGCGCGCGCACACACATGATGCTGCAACACAGTCAACATTTCTGATACGACATGCCAGAGCTTGGTACAAGGCCAAATAGACAACAATACATGAGATGCTGCAAGCAATTGTGTGAACAGAATGAAATGTCTGGAGTCACGAGTGCAGTGTATATGCACACGTGTGGGAGTGAGTGTGTGCATGCGTGCGTGCATGAGTGTGTGTGTGAGTGAGTTTGTGCGTGTGAGTGTGTATGTGTGTATTCATGTTTGACATTCAGATGGCAGTCTCACCTGTCATACTGGGCCAGGTCGAGATGAACCATCTCCTGCTTGATATGTTCATTGTGTTGGAGGTCTACAGTAATATATACAATCAGTTGGTGAATAAGATCACTGTTGGATGATGACACTGAAGCCACAACGTGAATGGGTTGATTTAACCATATGTAGCCCGTCACAGCGAACTCGGTATTAAGTTACGCTGGTCTATCCTGCTCACGAGAGACATGTACAGCTGTCCAGGTCATGTCCCATCAATTTTATGATACGGGCAGAAATACATCGTCATACTTAATAATCTCATCTCTCAAAGTCCAATTTATATTCCTCGATAGATATTCCTAAATTAACAAAATCCACACGCATCACGCGTCAAAGCATCACTTTTTAAAACGTTGCTTCAATTTTAGCAATAAATCAAAAACTACTGACGATATCATTAATTTTTTAAGCTGTTGAATCGAAAATGATACACAACTCCATTTTAATTTTTTTTTACTTAATACCCACTTTACTGTGGTAGGTTACATTTAACCAAATGTATGCACTTTTTATTAAAACCCAACTGCATAATTAAGCTATACACACTACATATATGGAAACCGGATTCATCATGGGTTGAACCAGTTGAGGAAGCAAGTTTAATGCAAAATAAAAGCTAGAAGAAGATAGCATGTTACCTGTCATGTCCAACTTGATTTTGGCTGCTTCAAACAATGGCAACACCTTCTGATTATAGAGGAACCTAGTTGCTTTAGTTCCTGCATATGGCTGCAGGAAAACTTTAATTGACCGCGGCCTGTCTTTGAACCCTACAAAGATAAGATACTTTATTAAGCCTTGGTATACAATTCATGGGCAGTTCAATACAAAACATCATATACACAAATCATAACTTATTTAATACTGTCTCAGTCAGATTATCTCAAGAGATAATGGTTGTTAATGGCTGCTATGGCCATTGGCACAAAGGAACACCTCATTCGGCTCGTCCTTGCCTGCCGTCATGAACTTGAAGCACTTGGACAATGGGTGATCTGTCTTTCATAACTGATTTTGCTTTAGCCAGGACAATTCCAGCGCAGATATTGTCCACTGATGTTAGGCTGTTGCCTACGATTTATCAGAATGACCGAACAATTTCAACTTCTTCCTCATTGATTTTCCCTGTTGTAGGAGGCGCAGCATTTCACCTGAAATTAATCACGGTCTCTTTGGTTTTCTTGGCGTTCAGTATCAAATGGTTGTTGCTGCACTGAGTCAAAAGCTATGGAATTTTATTTCTGTAGGCTGCCTCGTCTTCACTGGAGATGAAGCCTACGCAGGCAGTATCATCGACGTATTTCAAGAGGAGGCATGTTTCAGATGTTGCAGTACAATCATGTGTGCAGATGGAGAAGATTGTCAGCGAGAGAAACGCTCCTTGAGGTGCGCCGGTGTTCAGGGGCAGCATGATGGATTGGTGATTTCCAACGGCGATGTACTGCATCCACAAAAAGTCAAGGATCCACTGTCGGGTGAACGCATTCAGTGGTGTGTTGTTAATTTGTCATGTAGCACTGATGGACATATTGTGTTGAACGCCCAACTGAAGTCCACAAACAGGATTCATGCATACGTCCCAATAATTACAGTCACAGTGTCAGCAATTATTGCTAATCAGTCCGAACATAATATTATAGTGTGTGTGTATGCCTGTGTGTGCGTGCATGTATCAGTATATGTGGTGTGTGAACATGTATGTTAATTGTATATGTATATATATATATATGTATATTGGTTGGTGACCAGCTTCAGCCAGAAGTTAGTGGTTTACATGTTAATATGATACAATCACTAACTATTATCAACAGTCATCTTTACCTATCACTTTAACTTAAACTTAGGAATCCACAATTTTTTAACAGTCATGTTAGGCACTGTAATTTAATGAAAAAATATACTGGTCTTGAGGACTGGCCCTATTTAAAAGCTGTTTGCATGGGCCAAAGTTGCCGGTTTTGGGCCACATGGCCTACATACCGTCTATGACCAGCTGCAGCCGAGAGATCCAGAAGAGGCAGAGTTCTTCACTGGGATGCTCAAGCAGGACCACTCGCGATTCGAGACATTTTATCCTGTTCTTTGTTCGGTACGTATACACGGCCACACCCACACATACTCCTGTCTGAGGGTTCGTGTTGTACCTCCTCTTCACAGTCACCCCTAATATGTCACTCAAGTCCAACTTTGAATCATCCTCAGCTTCCTTTGCTTGGCCCTCGCCCTTCCCTTTAAGTCGCCTGAAAAACCCGGCAGATTTCTTTGCTGCAAAAAATAGAAAAAATGCAAAATTTTCAAAAATGTTGCACAAAATAAACAAGAAAATAGGACCACGCAGAGTTTTTCAATTTCTTTTAAACTTTGTATATATATATATATATATACTAGTACATAATTCTGATTGCTCTTGTCAAGTAATGGGTCAAATATGAAGCCATGTCAGTAAGCCCGTTCTAACAGCTCATTTGTGTGTCACAAAACAGCCAGCAAGTTACTACTTAATCAGATATTGGCGACAGCATGCTAGGAGATGGAGCTGAGTGAGTGTAGGCCTCTAACATGGGGAGCGGCGGTGCGGCTTGTTGTTTCAAGGTATACATGAAATTGCAGTCGCGGTATTTAATATTTTTTTATACCAACCTAAAGATAATAATGTTACCTACAACTTTTCTCGCCAGATGTACACAGGAATTTTCTTAACCTTCTGAGTCATTGCTGTTTAAACATTGACATCATGTATGCATTTTATATGCAGCTGTTTGATAGCTATGCGCCGATTAAGGTAGCTGCACTGGCTATCATGTCAGTTGATTTCTTTATTTTTTCTTCATAGAACATTAGTAGGTGTCAGTATGAACATGTGTACTATTAAAAAAACCAAGGCACTATCACCATATGTCACCAATCAGACCATTTTTAGTGTGTCTGTGGAAAGTCCCTTCAGATTCTTGGAAACTGACCATGTTTCCATTGTGACAATCACGTGTGCATCAGCCCAGTTCAAACTTAAATTCATTCACCATGAATGCAGATCGTAATAGTCTGGTTATTCTCATGCCACTATGCTGTTGTATTATAATTACCTAAATACATCACGCTGTCAAAACCTCAGCTGCCATTTGCAATGACACCTGGCTGACCCCAGCAGGTGTCAATCAATCTTGTCTACCACAATAAGTTCAACACATGGCCCTTCATGTAACACAATATCATGAGACAACTTGGCTGGAAAACCTTGGGGGGAAATCTCAGTAATAGAAGTGTCTGTCAAATTGTGTTGAAATAAGCCAAATGCCAGTAAAAAAAGTCACATTTCTAAACAAAAAACAAGCATCTGGTGACAGTTGTATTATTGGTAACAACCAGGAAGTATTGCTTAATGTAACGTTTTATAAAAACTACAATACTTACAAAGCCATAACTTGGCATAAAAGAACTCGATCTTGTGTTTACCCAAAATTGCACAATTGATGAAAAACTGTGTATTTCATATTTTACATTGGCGAAAAATTAAATGTATACAACGGATTGGTGGTAAAAAATTGCTTTGCATTATGTTATGACCAACTACGTGAAACTATAAGATGATTAGCAAATAAATAGTTGATTTAGAGCATATTGTGTGAAGTTTTGTCATTTCCCGCCATTTTCTCGATTTAGGGGGTAGGTCTACATATATGATGATATCTTCATTAATATTGAATATTTCTCGCCAGTTGTTTTTCCAAGTAATAGTACGTGGATATTGGAACATATTGATATGAAAGTATCGGGTCAATACACTATGAGTATGAGTGTAGAACAAACGGACTCACTACACGTATAGATTTTATTGAAAAAAGGGAGAAATTTGTACACAAAATTATCGAACGTATCATACTAATGATTGAAAGTTAAACATTTTGTGGTACAGTGCTGTTGTACATTCACTTATGTATCTACCTGTGAATTTATAGTGAGATTCAACTAAAATTATTTTATTCAGGGGATATTTTGTGATTTTAGCTATTTCTGTGAATTTTTGCCAACCACTCGTGATAAATGTCACGGACACCTTAATTTTTGGTTAATGTTTGGAAATTATTAGTTTATAGTTCAATTAAAAAGAAAATATCAAGAAACCTATGTTGGCAGGGGGGGTGCAGCCAACTCCTGTTTTAAGGCCCTTTTGGAAATCAGCACCAGGACTAAACATTCTAGAAGTGCTGAGAAACAACCCATCTTGCTTAGATTCACTATCAACTATTCACCCCTACCCTCTTGACACTATCATGCCAAATGATTTCGGTTTTCTCTTTCTACCACACATGTTTTCCTTGCTCTCTTTGTCAATATCAAATGGAGTACCAAGGTGTACCTGTATCAAAATACCATGTTGTACCTGTTTCAAAATACCTGTTTCAGTATACCAGCAGATATGGGTCAAATACATTGACATATATTTAAATACAAATAACCTTGAAGGGTTAAAATACGATAAAATGAAAAAGTATATATTTCAATACAAATATGTATTTCAGGTACTTTTCAGAATTCTTTTTTATAAAACCACCAGTAGCAAAAATAATGGCAAATCTTATATTGAGATATGTTGTTTATCAACATAATTTGATGATGTTATGTACAAAAATGACATGAGATGTCGCTTACTGGCTGGCAATCTTAGGTGTTTGTACCATGTATGAAAATACCATGTTGTACCTGTTTCAAAATACCATGGTAGTATACCCGAGTACAGTGTATATCAAGTCACTGGCATTGGAACAGGGAAGGGGGCATTTAAAAAAAACACCTTGTGGTTCTCCAGACATCTCGATCTGCACCCCCTTGAGGCTCGCTGAAAAAACCCACCTTAAGGCACTCTGAAAACCTAAATTTGCACCAAAAATGCACCTCCATTCTCCAATATTTAAGGGTAATCCTATCTCCAGCCCCCATACACCACAAAATGCACACCCCTTCCTAAGTGTTGGGAAGCTAAGCTCCTAATCCACAAATATTACAGACTAAGCCCCCCTGGCAGGTTCCAATGCCTATGTAAGTAAGTAAAACAAGTATTACCATGTTTAATTTGTTTTCTACATGGACGTTAATTGATGTATATTTTAGTAGTAATATATTTAATGTCTCGAACAATATTTTTTTTGCTATCCCTGTTGTGAATGTCATTGTGACATGTAGTCTGTGCTGTTTCAGATAATTGCTCATTACTGTACACAAGTATTTAAGGATTAATTTCTTAACATGTATGCTCAGTAGTCTATTTGTTGTATTTATCATATACTTAATTGTTCATATTGTATTATAATATATACATAAGGATTTGAGAAATGATTTGTGTCATCATTGGCATTGCTTGCATATATGTACATGTATGCTCAATACACTTTATTTTGTGTTTTATTTGGTCATTCAATATGCTTGGATATTAGTTATTACTGTAGATTGCCTGTATGATTAATGTATTTGAATATATAATATAATAAAAATATCTGAAGATTAACATGCACCTCTGTTAATGAGTATGTCATACAGAATATTTTCTACAGGATATATTTCTTATAGTTTCCTATAGAATATTCTTTAAAAAACTATAGAAAATTTCCTATAGTTTTCTATTGAAAACTGTGCAAAAATCCTGTAGTTTTCTGTAGAAAATTTCCTATAGAATATTCTGCAAAAAAACTATGGAAAATTTCCTATAGTTTTCTATAGAAAACTACACATAAATACTGTAGTTTTCTATAGAACATTTCCTGTAGTTTTCCATAGAAAATCTATAGTTTTTTTGCTAAGGGAAGCCAGGCCCAGGGCTAGTTTTGCATGGTAAACAGTCCTGGCTTGCAAGGATGATTCCGACCAAAATTGGTGCATTTTGCGACCAGCCGGTTGACGCATTGCGACTGGTGCATTCAGGCAGCAGTGCATTCCGACCATTTAGTAATTTACCGTATAATTTGGTCTTATTACTTGAAAACACACACATATGTGACCCATCTTAACAAAATGAGTCGGATTTCAGCAAATCTGATTTTCCGTAAATGCCGTTATGTGAACAAATCGTGAATCCATCAATTTTGAGATTTCCCCTGAAAATTATTCTTTGGTATTCATTTTATCAATTGCTACTCTAGCTACCCACTAATTAACTATGTTTTGTGTATTTTAAAGCGATTTTTGTAGAGCTGTGCAAAGTGTTCCGCTAGATTTCCTTAAAATAACGCCGAAAATGCCAGTAATTGCATTCGCAACTGCTAATTTTGGGACACTTCTAACATATGGGCTATCACCACGACGCTTGATAGGTCATCTTCCCATATATGAGCATACATATGCTAATAACTACATTCTGTGACCTCCAGAGAGCTTGGGAGACGGTAACTAAGGTACACTTCAAGAAACATAACGAATAATTTGCATCAACTTTGACAACCGTTTTCTGGGTTTGAAGGTTTCTACCCCACGTGTTTGTTAAACCATAACTTCAGTTAGATTTAAGATACCTTCTTACATGATACACCATGTGAAAGCAGATATTCTGCTCTTTCCAAAGCTACTAATAAATCAATATTAAAAATTTCTGACATGCGACTCATTTTGTTAAGATGGGTCACATATATACTCACATTTAGCAAAATTAAGCACAGTCAGCATCCGACTATGTCGATTATGAGTCGCCCTCGGGCCGATGCAGACAGCGGGCCGATGACTTTGCCGCTGTCGGCCCACTGTAGACAGTGTAGTGTAGCCCGTGGCTGTGTAGGTGTGCTATGCCCATGGCTATGGCCGGGTCGGGGTTACCATATTATTCAGAAGGAATGACAGGTATATAATAAATATTTCCTAGTTGTTTCCAGCACTCGGCAACGTTCAATATAATTAACTGACTAGTTATAGGAAAGGGGCCTACCTTTTCTTTCTCCGGAAAGAGGTGTCCATGACAAATGGCCTCCAGTCAGCACTACGTCGTACCCGCATCCGTCAATTTGGAATATCGCCGTTATTCTTTCAGCCACGGCCTCGCCGCCAGCCGTGTGTCGTCTCGTGTTCTTCATCGGCATCGCTCGGTCAGTCTCGCGAACTTTCGTCGTTAATTTTGTTAGACTTTTTATTTAGCTCGCCTAATTGCTAGACTAGTTTACCCGCAGCAGTCCGCACACCAATTACCAAGCCCATTTAGTGGTTGAAGTTTACTTGCGATATGTCCGAGCTGAATTACTCATTAAAAGACATGTTCTGGCTTGCATGGCGACCAAAAATGCTTCGCAACCGGACAAGCCGACAAGAATCGAAGAAAACAATTAGATAAACACGGATAGGACAATATCATTACTAAAGTACCCAATCATCCAATGACGTTGACGAGCTTCGTTGGTTCTGAGCAACCCGTTACGCGGCGCTACCGCTGCAATAAAATGTTTGGTTGATGTCTTGCCTACTATATGGCGCCACAATTATCAACCTGTTACCTTACATTTTTATATAAAATTTTTTACTTCGTAAAAATAATAATAGATGCTTTAATTAGTTGGCTTCACTAGCGCTATCTCAAGTAAAATTAAATATATATATAACAACATACAAGCAATATTTTACAAATGAAAGTTTCAGTGCATAAGTTAGCCTATGAGATGCAATGCAATTGGTCACAACTAGATCCAATTGATATATTCATTGCCTTGGTTTTAATGGTGATTATTGTAGAAATGCTAGTCTTCCACGGCAACACCCTGTGACTAATAGCACAGGCTTCGGAACGTGATGAGTATGGGAACGGGGAGCTGAGGGAACCACAAAACACTTTCAACTGCACCCCCGTTGATGCTCATAAAAACACCAACTACACCCGCCTTGATGCTCACCAAAAATCTTCAACTTCGTCTTACAAATTCGAGAAAAAGAAACAAGTTAATCCGAAGATATAAAATTGTCAATTAATTAGGCTAAACAGTTCCAGCAGTAATTTATACGGAGTAGTAGTACTAATACAAATGTGAATCTCTAAATCTGCCTTGAAAGATTCAGTCGTCGATGTGATGTTAGTTGGTATTGCATTTAATACTACAGCAGGTGCGTGAACGAACACGCAGTCTCCGGGATCTATAGTTCGTCTCTGTCTCAAGCATACGTACATAATGTACACATGTAGATAGACTGTATATATATACATACAAACACACACGCACACACACACGCACGTACGTACGCACGCACACACACACACACACACACACACACACACACACACACACACACACACACACACACACACACACACACACACACACACACACACACACACACACACACACACACACACACAATATACACAAAAACATTCTCAGTTGGGCCACGTATATATACACATATAGATGAGGGAAATAGTGATTGCTGCATGTTATCATGTTGAAGCGGTAATGATTCGGGAAAGGGGAGGTGCAGGCCCTTAGCTCACTGAACGGATATATGTTGGCCAGGAGCTTCCACAATCATGGCTAGGGGCCTGGGGAGGGAGGGAGGGGTGGGGGGTGGGGTGGAGGGAGGGATCCAGCAATGGTAGTTGTATATTAAATGTTTAATCTTTACGGAGAACCAACATTGACACTTGTCTAGTTGGTAATTAGTCTATTCGGAGAAACAACAGTGATATATGTCTGCAAGAAGTGTAATTTATACGGAAAACCAACACTGAAATGTGTATACATGGTGTGTAGTGTTTGCGGATAAAAACAGTTGTTCACTTGGTAGTAGTATCTACGAGAAACGACAGTGATAGTTGCCTTGGGAGTAGTATATGAATTTATACCAAGTTACTTGAATAAGTCGAACACTACTACTTCACGAAAGTTACGTCGATAAGGGCAGGATATATTACCAGTACAGTATTCTGTTCTTAACGTCGTTCCCGCTGACCAGTTAACGCGACGGCTGAGCTAACGTAAAACCACTCTTACCCACTGACCTCTATTTATATATGGCATAGATACATACATTCACGTGTAGCTGTTGCTAATCGTTACAGGGATTAATTGTCACTTCTGAGCGTGTTGAATTTAATTGACTCTGAAGAAGTACTAACATCTATTAGCGTCCTTTAAATTACAAGAGTATACTAGGGAAACATTGTATGACTTTATTACCAAGACTGATCTGTCTACTCTGACTCTCTGACAGTGTAGGCAGTGTGATTACCAGCCCTATCCACTAATGAATGGTCCTAGTCAAGATGGCCGCTAATGGGGTCGGGTGCCTAAAAAAAACTGGCTGGCTAGCTATCCAGTTATAAATAGAGGTCAATGCTCTTATCCAACACTCACTTCATGGTCTTCCCGGTGAGGGTGACAAAGGTTCAACTTCCTCACACCTATATATAGGTAACCTAGGCTAAATCCCACAAATGGCGCCCTGCGGATACAGCAATTTTAGAAAGGGAGGGAGGGAGGAAGGGAGGGAGAGAGGGAGGAAGGGGGGGAGTGAGGGAGAGGAAGTGGAAGAAATGTCGTTTTGCTATCTTTATTATATCTTTAAAATGGATTCAGTTAATAATCACCGCAGCATCTATGCGATGTTAACGAAGTTCTCGGTGCTTATTGATCAAGCATCGGGGGCGTGTCTCAGTATGTCAGCAGCCGGGAACTGTGAGATGTATCGGCCCACACAATTGCCTTTTGTTTCCCTTTAAATTTCAAATTGCGGGTCTGAACTCTTGCGAAAAGAGTTTTAGTTGTAGGCATGGTTATTATTATGATAAACACGTGGTCTGCAAGTTGGTAGAGATTGTGATACTTTTTCCTGAATCGTCGGTATGTAATGTTTATATACAACCATTCCCACCCCACCATTCCCATGTTGAGTAGATGTTACTTGTAATTAAAAAAAATATTGTTCGGTCATATACATATGTATATATATAGAGAGAGAGGGGGGGGGGGGGGGAGGGAGAGAAAGAGAAAACTGTTTCGTAAAAAGATACTTCTCTGGGAGATACTGTAGATACTTGCGACACATGACAATGTAACGACACACTTGCTGACATGGCCAGATGCCAGCATTGTAAAACTATATGTATTGATTTGTATCGTGTCAACTGTCTGTAATAAAGTTCTAGAAACGAACCAGGATTGAATGGAGTCTTCTGTGTTACTTCGTGAGTGGTGATCTAGTTTATATGTGCTATATATATATATATAGCACATATAAACTAGATCACCACTCACGCTAGCATGCCTTCAGAACATCAACTGACGGAATCTACCTCCACACTAGGTCAGATGGCAAACTTTACAGCTTGTCCAGATTGGAAGCAAAGACCAAGATCCGTGAGGTTCTCATCTGAGACATGCTGTTCGCAGATGATGCTGCCTTGACAGCTCACGAGGAGCAACATCTTCAAAATCTTATGGATTGCTTCTCCCAAGCCTGCGAGGACTTCAGACTGACAATCAGTCTAAAGAAGACAAATATCATGAGCCAGGACATCGGAAGCCTGCCAGCCATCACCATAAACAACTACCAGCTGGATATGGTGAAGGAATTCACATATCTCGGCTCAACAAGGACCGACAACCTCTCCATGGACTCCGAAATCAGCAGACGGATTGGCCGAGCCACATCAACGCTTGCCAGGTTCTCAAAGAGGGTCTGGGACAAAGCCAAACTGACCCTGAACACCAAGATGACTGTCTACAGAGCCTGTGTCCTCAGTGCCCTCTTATATGGCAGCGAGTCATGGACTCTGTACTCGAGGCAAGGAAGGAGGCTCAACACTTTCCACATGCGCAGCCTGAGGCGGATTCTGGGCATCAAATGGTCGGACCGCATAACAAATAACGAGGTCTTCCGACGTGCTGCCACACCCAGCATCTATTCTCTGCTGCGACAACGTCGCCTTCGCTGGCTGGGACACGTCCGCAGGATGCAGGACGGCAGGATCCCCAAGGACCTACTATATGGCGAGCTCGCAACAGGCAAGAGAGCTCGGGGCCGCCCCCAACTCCGATTCAAAGATGTCTGTAAGAGAGACATGAAGGCCCTTGACATGGGCATTGACGGATGGGAAGACCTTGCCCAGGATCGCTCCCGCTGGAGACAGGAACTGAATCGCAGCCTGCGCAGAGTGGAAAAGAAGTTGCAACTTGCGTCAGACGAACGGAGAGTGAGACGCATAAACGGCCAGCAAGCTCCACCTACAGACACAGCTTTTAAGTGCAATCGCTGCGACAGGGAATGTCACTCTCGCATCGGCCTGCACAGCCACAACAGGCGCTGTTCCAGTGCCAACTGACTTTTCAAGGCGCAGAACCATGGCCACTTGTGACCGACGGATGCCACTAAGGATATATATATATCTATCTATCTATCTTTATTCTACATCTTGCTGTCACGACGTCGTTATGCTGACCACGCAGTAGGCGTTATATGACTTTAAGTGAAACGAGACAACGAGAATAATAACTGCAGCCTGCAGGAGCAGGTTAGATCATTGCTTACGCGAAAGGCATGTTTGGAGTGATTAAGCGATCGAATCCACAAACATGATCTCTCCCAACGGGTTTAATGTATTCGTTTTTCGTCGTGCGTGTAATGAGGCTTTGTGTGCGCTGTTACTGTTGAATTTGTGGCCAAGGCGATGGCTACGGTAGAAGCAGTCACTCGTTATCTGCAGGCCGCATATTCCCTTCATTGATCTAAAAATAATCTGGATCGAGCTTTGGGCTTGGTTGGGAGCCGAGAAGTGAAGCCGGCCAGACGGCCATATTACCACTCCCAAAACAAACACACGTGGTGCACTGATGAAAGCGGGCTGCCGTGTTTAACATAGGGACACTGTTTTATTGTCTTGCACCACGATGTGCTCATTTCAGAACTATAAAGTCAACCAAATACTTAAACTAAGCACACATTGAGTATATTTTATACAATTAATCAACATTTTAGATACTCGGTGGTAATTAAATTAAGTTAACTGTAGTTGTGTTTTGAAGAAATGTAGTGTGCATTATCAACAGCATATATATATCACTCAATCACACAAAAACACGCATTCTACACCAGTCTATAATAACCAACCATTGATAATACTATTTTATTGATAACTGAAAACACTCGAGAAAACACTTGACAGCTCATATACATGATTATTACGTAAAATCTTCAATGTGTCCTGGCACGATCACATCGTCAACCAGGAGTTGTGGGGCAGTCTACCACACATCTTCACCACCGTGAGGCAACGACGTCTACGTCTGGCAGGGCATGTGATGCGCCATGATGAAATTACCAACCGAGTTCTCCTTTGAAAACCCTAGGGTCTTTGGAGAAGAGGTATACCTAACATTACCCCGTGAGACACCATTCAGAGGGATACCGGCGTCAGTTCGACTAGTCTGGCTGTCACAATGTCTGACAGAAAACAGTGGAAAGAACTCATGAAGTCACAATCTTAAGTGGATGACGTAAGTAAGTTCTTAGGAATTTAGAACCACCAAACGCCGCCCAGTTGAAACACGCCAACGCCTTTAACTGCGTTATTTACAAGACGCTGCCAATATCTTATAAATGCGCCAGTCAGTTGTTATGTGTGTATTCATGTTGTAATATTCATCACATAGACCTACTTTTACCAACATGATTCAAGCATAGATCATTTTTATAACACGAGATCAAGGGTATGTGAATGTACACACTCAGATGGTAAACTCCTGAAGGTGACAAATGCAATGTAAAGTATAAGTACAGCTCAAAGGAAGATAATGAAGAGGAAACATAGTTACATGTTGGTCAGTGCAGTGACAGACACAGGAGGGACACACACAATTTAAAGATGTCAACACAACACAATTCCGGATTGGAAAGGCCATGCACGGATTAACACAACATTTTTCTCAACAATAAATACTATAATTAGAAAACTACATTAACATTCCCTAACATTTATTAGGTTCAAAACTATCCTTACTTTGTTACAACGCTATAAGCAAAGTTATACAAACTGCACGCCATCAAAAACCTAAGCTTATATATTAAACAATACCATCACAGTCAAAGTTTTAGTTCTAATCATAAGTAATTATTTTATTGACCATCAAACTTTGTCAAAAATAATAATGCTGGTAATTCAGTAACAAAAACCGGTATACCCAAGATCACAAAACAATGTCAATCTCACGAACTACTAGGAACAGGGGAATACAAAGATTTGGAAATGGCTGAGTGAATTGTGAAACCAGTTTCAAAATCGGGTTCAAATCCCTCACAGTAATTATTTTTCGAGATACGATTTTGAAGACGACAAATTTAACGCATGTTTTCCCATAGCGACACCAATCTCTAGAGTACAATGTATCAATTGACCAGAAAAGGCCGCAAACTGGGGCATAGTTTTATTTAAGCGGTAATACAAACAATGGCAGTGAGTTTTAATAATTTATTATAAATAATAAAACAGTCAAAACTAACACCAGACGAACGACTAACTATAAAACTAGGTGGCAATGCCAAGTCAACTGGACAGGAAGCCATAGTTTATCGAGTCCGAGAGTAGGGGAGAGCGAAGTAAGTTGGACCTCAAGCTAAGTTGGACCACCCCACCTATAGAGCAGCACAAGTAACATAGACTGCTGGCGTCACCTTTATTCACGTCTCGGAGCTGTCCCACACACTAGCCCAAACGTTATCCTTCACAAGTGAATGGTCTGGAAATTATCCGGAAAAAATAGAATTTTGATAGTTTCATTGACTTTCTTCCGAAACTACTTAGATCTTCTATGCAAATGTATGCTTAGGAAATGATATATCTGAGTTTGGCCGTCGGCTCATCGTCTACCAGCCTATAGTTAGCGGATATTGACATAGGTTAGTCGGCAAATATTTGGACACAGAGGACGAGAATATCCAAGATGGCGACGCCGGGGCAAATTGGGCGATCTCTCAGGCCAAGTTGGGCCATACAATGTACATTCGGAAGACTAAGCGTGGTAACGTTCCACTGGCAACGTACGAAGAAACTGCAATCGCCGTTCGCAATGGACAGAAGGTGCGCAAAGTTGCGCGAGACCTATGAATCAAAAGAGCCAGTCTTCAGAGCTATTTCAGCAAAAATAAAGTGACCGAGCAAACTAACATGGGATATGAATGCACAAAAATGCTCATCAAATACTGACTAAAAATGGAGAAAGATCTTGCGAATTATATCAAGATTCTAAGTGAACAGTTTTACGGCCTGAGCAAACCGAAAGTAGCCTATGAATTCGCCGTTAAAAATAAACGCAATGTACCGGAAAGCCGGTCACTATTTATGACATCGCAACGCTTGTGAATGAAGATCAAATGGCGGCGATGACACCAAGGAATGTCGTCGCGGGATTCAAGAGAACCGGACTATTCCCATTCAATGATCAGCTGTTTTCGGAAGCTGATTTCGAGGCAGCCTGTTCAAGATGAGCTACCTGGGAATACGCCACACCGGAACGGGGCGGCAACGTTTTGCAACCGTCAACGTCGGCTGCTCTCGACCCCGCCGTTCAAGACCTACATAATATCTCCGAAGATGAGAATACCAACCGCCCAGTTCAAACTCTTGAGCATGTGAATCCTTCAGCAGCTTCGAAACCTTACGCCTCTCCGGCCGATCTTGTACCTCTCCCGAAAGCTGGGCCCCGTAAAACGCAGGAAAGGGAAGAAAGAAAGGACAAAGTAAGATACTCACCGCCACTCCAGTTCGGAATGACATCGCTCAGATGCTCGAAGAACGTGAATTGTGGAAAGAATCAGGCACCGCGAAGTTTAATATGTTCCCGACGAATAAGAAGGTTCAGAAGAGGACGAAAACCAAGACCATCAAGTGATGTAGAAATGACGCTGTTGGATTCTGACTCAGATGGAAACTCGCCTGAGGTGATGGAAGATGACTTTGTTGCCGTGAAAGTCAGGGGAAAGAATATAAGCGTGAACTTCATTGCGCGCATTGATAGACTGAATAAAGAGTCTACTGCTGAGTTTTCTAAAAAAAATTGGAATGCGTTTGCCAAACCTACATTTGCAATCGACGAGAATGAGATGTAAGTAATAAAATTTTCTACAATATCGGATTCCAATAATCTTCACTTGTTTGTCATGTTGAACACTCCGCCAAAATTCATGTCAAAGTACATGATGCTTTGTTAACCTTAAGACAACTAACAACTATAGTTAAGCACGATAAATGCCAATGAATGCAATTAAAATATTCTGTTGGAAATTTCGTTTTGTTCTGTTTAGAGATAATTCGTACACATCCCAATATTAAAAATTTTGCGTGTAAATTATCGTTTTCTATTTATGGCCCAATTTGCCTCCATGATTAGCCCAATTTACCTTCATGACTGGGCAAGTTGGGCAGTTCGACACTTTCCAAACACCCACCATTCCGTGGTCCTCTCCAATAGAAAGCTAACTAACCAAAACGATAAGAGACACGTTTGACATAATGATGGTAATTAGATGCTTCTAAGTTGCGTCGGGCAGCTGTGTGAAACAGAAAAGGCAAAACTGACCCAACTTACCTCACTCTTCCCTACATATCATTTTATATTTATGAAATATCTCACCCGATCAGAGATGTGCCTTTTAATTTATGTTAAACTGCATCATCTTTACCCGGATTTGGGGTAAAGCCATCTACGGGATAATACTATAGCAATTGTAACATTATAATTATTATTATTAGAAGCCGTTGTCGCGCTTACATTTATCCGGGCGTTAAATAATATCCGGGTGACGTTTCTGCGCGTGCGCGTATCTAGGGGAATGCATTTAGCACCAGCTAAGACTGTCGCGTTTTCATATATCCGGGCGTTATGTATGTTTATATGTACATATATATATATATATATATATGTATATATATATATATAATTACATATATGTATATATACATAAATTATAAAACGCTTGCTTCGCACAGACATAAATACTTTCTGTCGTATAACAGTATCCTCTCCACGCACACGTCACCTGACTTACTTTTATACTTGGTCACAAATCTGAAACAGCAAATTATCATTATGGGATGAATGTAAGCGCGACACCGTCTTATCGTCTAGACCGAAGTGAAGGGGCGCGCAGTGCTGCCGCCTCACGGCGTCTCGATAATCTAGGCCAATTAACAAAGCACGTACCTGTCAACGTTATTTTGGTCTATGTACGTCCCTAAGACACAACATTTTTACATATCATTTCCTTTTTGTGTCTGCACAGATGGGGGGTCATGGAAAGAAAGCCTCGAAAAAATAAGGTAAAGAGATCGTTTAATCGCGTTAATAATTTCGGACAAACTGTTACCATTGTTTGTTCACTAAATTATGCAACTGGCAGATGAAACGTTCACGTACACTGACCCAAATAAAATTTAAATTAAGATAGTTGTCATCTAGGAGTAAAACCACATTTACCAGCTTACGTTTTTACAACAAATGTCTGTCTCGATCCATTTTCTACCTATTGGAGAATGATGGAAACAGTGGCGGATTAACGAGTGAACTATCTATACGCCAGAGTGCGCCACTTCAAGAAGAGGAGTACGAAAAACCGCGGTCCTATAATATTTACAGACAGGCTTGTTTTCGATTTTTGGGGGTATATTTGGACCATATATGTTCTTCCTTTCTTGTGTCAAATGCTCTAGCTCTTACCGTTATGTAGTACTGGTGACATTCTGGGTATTGAATATCATATAACACATTTTGCTGCCATTTCCGTTCTGTCCTCCGGGTGTACCAGCGGGGACCTCATGGTGATGATAGGTTTGTGGTAGCAGAAGGTGAGGTCCAGACCAGTGAGGTGGAGCACATCAAGAGAGTACAAAAAGCGAACGGCTACAAACAGTGGATGTTTAACATCACTCAACCAATGAGAGAGAAGGAGAAAAACACCACAGAAACAAATAGAAGATAGCACGTCATAAGCCTGCCCTATATCAATACACCATCAAAACAAAAGACAAGGACGTCCAAGTCCTATGATATACCAGTATACCACAAACGTTTCAACATATAGGGGAACATCCAGAAGCACAAGAATGAAAGATCTATCACGTCGCCAACCCCTATCAGCCATAAGTAAATATATAAACTGAACATAGGCCAACAGTGTTCGATGAAAGATGTAACATTTCTAGATCACGAGGAGAACTGTCACCGAAGAAAAGTAAATGAGACAATCAACATTTACAGAGGGAAAGCTCTCACCAGTACTTCTCCAGCTTGTGTGATATAACAACCGACATGTGACACACCCATAACGTCATTCTGCTGATGAAGACCGCTCGAAGTGGTCATTGTAATGTTCAATCATGCGGTGAGATCAATAAACATTGCATTATTCCCATACAGAAACTCTACCTATATATCAGGTCACTATGGTAGAAACATTACCGCCATTTCCACAGTTTGGTGTCAGCCTCAATGCGGGTGATATCTCACTTCGATGGACCAAATGGGTGGCTCGCTTCAAAGACTTGATGATGGCTATTAACGTCACTAACACTACTCGACAACATGCACTGATATTGCATTACGCAGGAGAGGAGACGACTGACATATTCGATACACTCCCAAACACCGACGCTGAAGGAAACGAAAATGCATTCGACAAAGCAGTGCCAGCGCTGACCGCCTACTTTGCCCCAAACGCAACAGGGAATATGAAGTGTACAACATTAGACAAGCTCAACAAGACAAGGGTAAATACATCACAAGGTACTACACACGTATGAAGCAGTTGGCCGTCACATGCGAATTTACAGACATCGACAAAGAAATTAAAAGCAAAATCGTGCAAAGTTATATTTCGAATAAATTGCGTCGAAAAGCATTGAGTGATGCCGACACGACTCTAACGAAAATGTTAGATATCGCTAGAGCAATGGGAACATCGGAGACACAGGCTGCAGGTATAGGCTGTTCCAACCCTACCAGTTCGGTATATGTCTAGTTCTAGTTGTTTTCAGCTCTCAGCAATGTTCTATTAACTGACTAGTCTGTATTATTGTGGTTACAATGTAATGGTCTTATGAGTTCTCATTCAACTAGTCAGCCTTTTTCAGAACATTATCGCCAAACCGACCTTTATATGCTGGCACTGAGGGTGGTCACTGCCAGGTTGCTTGTCGTCCTCAGTGGTTCTGTTACATCTCAAATTGAGACGGGACTGACATTAATGCGATCTCCGAATCACGAGGGATGCACAGTCCCCACTGTTGAGAGCCAGGTTTTTACAACAAATATCATACCTGCCTGGTCCGGGTTTCGAACTCAGAGCGCTGACATGCCAGACGGATGTGCTAACCACTAGCCGCGCTCCCTTCGGAATGATGAGAGGTTCCACAATTAAAAACGCCAAGTTCACCAACGTGAGCGACCTGTAAACAAATGCAGAAACTGTGGACAAACATTGCCACACGGAGGAGGCAAGACAGCATGTCCAGCCTGTGGAAAACGTTGCAGGATTTACAGAAAGCTTTGCTTCGTTCTGCATGTCGAAAACCATCGAAAACAAGACAACTACGCATAACAACTCGTAGAAAACTCGCAAGACAAATGTGAACGGACTGGAAGCTCAATACAGCCCGAGTGATAAGTCGTACGTATAGACAGAGTCACTGTGTATCACAAAGACAGAGAAACGTGACTCAAGACCACAATTCTGGGTGAGAATAAAATGGATAAGAACTGGACATTATAGCTGACTCTGGAGCCGAGATCAATATCATGGACGAACATGATTACTCGAGGTTGACACCACGACCAAAACTGTGCTATGACAGCACGAAGATTTTCCCTTATGGTTCTGCAAAGCCATTTCCTGTCAAAGGAGTCTTCAACGCTGCTGTCAAGTTAACGACACAAGTATGGTTCCCTGTAATTGACAAATTGGTTGAGCAGTGTGTAAGATCATGTACTGCGTGTCAAGCGTCTGTGCCAGAAACAAAGCGAGAACCATTACAGATGACAACTCTACCCAAAGCTCCTTGGAAAGAAATCAGCGCAGATTTCGCAAAGCTACCGACGGGAGAATATTTGTTAGTGTTGATCGATGACTACTCTAGATTTCCTATCGTTGAAGTTATATCGTAAACTTCTGCAAGCACTGTGATTCCACGCATCGATAAGGTATTCTCCGAATAGGGTATACCGGACACACTACGCTCTGACAACGGACCACCATTTAACAGCCGTGACTTTACAAACTTTGCACAACATCTAGGATTCCATCATAAAAAGATCACACCTTACTGGCCAAGAGCCAACAGAAAGGTAGAGAGGTTCATGAGGACCGTAAAGAATACCATCAAGGCATCTGCGTGCGAGAGGAGAAACTGGAAGCAGGATATGTTTTCTACGAAACTACCGCGCAACCCCATATGGGACAACAGGATATACCCCAGCGACTTTCCTATTCTCACGTTGAATGAAGGTCAAGTTACCAGAGATTTGCGGAGAAGAAAACAGTCAATCTCGAGTACACAGATACGACGTGTAGAGTAGAGATAATAGACAAAAACAGAAAATGAAAGAGTATGCTGACAGCAGAGCATATGTCAAACCATCAACACTCAGAGAAGGAGAAAAACCAATCCTGTTTATGATGAGCGCCCTTACCGCATCACATCACGTAAAGGCTCGATGATAACAGCCCAACGTGGAAACGATCACGTAACGCGAAACTCGTCGTTTTTCAAGGGCATGACTCCTGCAACTCCAATTCAAGACTGCGATAGCGAAGAAGATTCCGATGATACAGCTGGCGTGGCAGACGAAGCTGATGAGGAAATACCAGGTGAACCCCCTTAAGTTGTTGCATCGCCGATGCAGGACAACCCCAGACAACCAGTGAGAATACGTACACGACCATTTTAAAGGACTATACGTGCTAATTCACTTAAAGTCAGACATTGTGGGCAGAATAATCGCCAGTCTGTCTAGGTCTTGTCTAGGATAGGGCAGTCTACCCCTGTGCCTAATATTTTGACACTCAGAAAACTGTCTAGTTATATAATGGTTACGAAATTGTAATTTATAGTTTTTGAACATGTGACTGAGTAGAATGTTTTTACAAAATCAGTGAACATTCTGCTTGGACGAACTCTTTCTATCCGAATTAGGAAGGGATGTAATGTTCACTGTAATTATTATTACAGCATAACTACACTGTGAAATGCTGCCGTCTGGCGGAAAAAATCACGTAGTAACGCGTTGATCGAGTTGGTGTAATCAGGATGTTTTGTGGTAGTGAATAAAGGTTTCTGTTCGCGTCTTTGCGATTCGCTTATGAAAAGCTAACAGGCGCTTTTAAGCCACGCCCAGCGCTCTCGTGATTGGTCGCTAGGGCAAGGAGCGTTTGACACATGTGTCACGCGCGTTTCATTTAGTTTTTCGCGGGGAGACGTCAGGGCTTGTTATATAGGGGCTATAATACACAGACTAATTTTACGAACACTGAACAGGTAGGCAGGGATATATGTACACAAACTAATTTTACGAACAGGTAGGCAGGGCCCTACGTATACGTACGTTCATCCAGATTATATAATTTAGCATTCAATTTGAACTTAAAAGCGCCTGTTGGCTGTTCATAAGTGAATCGCAAAGACGCCTTCCGTTCAAGCCATGTGCTCGAGTCTGGTGGTTTGTACAAACACGACTAAACATGACTGTAGAAATACTGTAGAAATATGACATTAGTCCCATGTCTCCAGAACAGTGGTCTCTTATAAGACTTTTTCTGTAGCTGAACCGCTAAAGGTGATCTACCTCTTCACCGTCATTATATTTGATCTAAATAATAGGACGTTCTCGAGACTAGAATACGTATTTTGAAGAAATGATACCAGCCAGTTTGCAATTAATAAGCCTGAAACGGTGTTCGCAAATCGAATTTTCCTCCTGCAAAGAGTAAGCAAAACGCTTAGACCATATACAGTACAACGCCTGACGGATGGTTCATCCATAAAACTCTCTGATGTTTAGCAAGGGTCCGATTTTCTCTCACACACATGAAAGGCAATTTAGCCAACTACCTGTTAATAACTACCAGCTAGCTGATTGCAGGCTAATGAATAGACAACGAATATTTAACGAATAAACAGTGATATGATATAAGCCTTGCCGATTGGATGTTTGACCCCCAACATTACTTTAACCCCTAGTATATTTGTTGATTTACAAGTATCCTTTGGAGGATATGCTGAGACAAGCTAATTGTGAACGTACGTTGTTGACAGCTTCAACTTGGTCTGACTTGTGTTCTACAATTTACCTCTTTCCATACCTGCCCAGTGTAATCTCAGTCAGGGTAAGTGTCGATTCATTTATATTAATTACTCGAGTTGACGCAGTAGGCGAGGTACGTGAAGAAGGTAGTTTACACCTATTAGCAAAAATAGATAAGCGAGCGAAAAATGAACAACTCGGAACACGTCCAAAACATGAAATTCTACGGTCACTAGCACCGTCATGGTTCGTCCTGTCCCGACGATTTTGGTATAATTTGAATGGATGCACTTTTTGTTATTCTAGCGTCATTTATATTTCCCGGTAACCGTTCGTAGAACACCTATAAACGGACCGTTTTCGGTGTTCTGTACGGTTCCGAACGATGTTGGCGGCGGGTACTCAGTACAATAATCTTCGGATTGCGGCACTGTTTTATTTATTTGCATAGGTTCAGACATGCACACTTAATAATTTCTTGATTTCACGTTATAAGCTCCACCCACTTTTTAACCTCAACAAAACTGATGTGCTTTGATCGCAGCAAAGCCGATATATATATTTACGTCGGCGTGACGTCACAATAACGTACGCCAACCAACGGGTCAAAATTCGTTGCGTTGGTTGGTTGATATACGTGATTGTTACGGCACGCCTACTTCGCGTATGTCATTTTAGCAGCCGTTTGAAAGTGGGTGGAGCTTATACCATGAAATCAGATAGTGGTGCCTCAATCGGTAGATTGGTGAACTGTATCGACGAAACAACATCGCTCGCAGTGTCTAAGACACTGGAACCGGCACCGTTGTATGTCCGTTTATAGTTTATTTTAGAAATGACTATCAGGAAATCATTTATATATTTGAATAGTAGAGATCGTAAGCTTTCAAACGATATCACAATTGTTTGGATCGGACGAACCGTAATGATACAAGCAATCGTTCAAAAAAGCAATTTTAGGACGTGTTTTCAGTTGTTCATTTTTCGCTAGCGTATCTATTTTTGCTATTAGTAATGTTAGCACGCACACACGCTTGATAAAATACAGTATCACATTTCTACTGTCAAGATGTTCGTCAAAACGTTAAAAAGCCCGTCATCGAAATGATAACTTCCACCTGACACATATGATATCTTTGTAACGTACATTGGTGCATGGATGCACTTAATTTATCTACTAGTGCACATGCATTAATATACACATGTATGTATACGCGATACATGTCTACAATGATCAAAACGCGTAAACAAAATGTCTTACCTTATTTACCTTTTTTCCAGACCTCGAGGCCCACAAGCCTTCAGTAAATCTTCTCCAGTTTGCCCTGTTACTGGCTACTCATTTTCAATTTTTACCAACCCAATTGTATTTTTCACATTGTTTGCACCATATTTAATATTTTGTATTAATAAGTTTGCAACTCTACATTTGTTTATAATTCTATGTGAAGCAGAACTAATAATGATTACCGCGTCATATATAGTCATAGGGAGGCTTGTATGATAGCGAAAAAGCTGCAATGTTAACAAATTGTACTATTATAAACCGGCAGTGAAAAGTTTATAATATATAATTAAGAACCAGCAATGATTACCTGTTGTACAAATGAGTAGCCACAACAACAAAACTGTGTGCGGTAAAGAACACGTATCAACAGTAAGTTGTACAATTCAGAACATGCAGCAATAACACTGCATAATTAAGAACCTGCAACAACAACATAAAATATGTGTATAATAAAGAACCAGCAACGACAAAAGCATTGACAATCATATTGTCCAGCCGTCCCGAATTGGTCGGGACAGTCCCGATTGTGTGCCCTGGGTCCCGATTCCCGGCCTTCCCATGGTCGTGACCCGGAATGTCCCAATTTTGGGGTCAAAACCGACGAAACTCGATAAAGTGCGCGAAAAACACTGAAAATAAGCGAAAACGTTGATTTCTGCTGCGCTGATACAAATTTGAATAACACAATAATTGTGTTATTTAGATCCCACAACAACCAACTATGTACAATAAGCATCTTGTTATGGGAACGTGTCTTAGACGTACTGGAAATAACGAAGACTACAGCATTTATAAAGACGCACTAAACCAAGCTACAACTGAAATTCGAAATTCGAAGAGAAGCTATGAAAAAAATTAGCTTGTAATATAAAACAAGACAACAAGAGTTTTTATGCATATGTTTGGAGCAAACAGAAAGTTCAGGTTAAGGTCGGTCCTTTAGAAGATAGTGCTGGAAATATAATATCAGAGGGATTCTTAATGTCAGAAGACCTGAATGACTATTTTAGTTCGGTGTGTACCAGGGAGGATATTAGTTCACTGCCAGTACCAGAGGCTAAGTTCAAGGGGCATATTCAGACTATTTAGGACAGTTAATTGTAACCCCAGAAATGGTAGCTAAGAAAATAAAGGCTATGAAGGATAATAAATCACCTCGAGTGGATGGGATTCCGCCCAAACTACTACTGGAAATTGTAGAACAAATTAGCGTCCCGCTTGCTACAGTTTTCAACTTGTCTTTAGAAGAGGGAATGGTTCCTTTAGAATGGAAAGAAGCAAACATTATACCGTTATTTAAAAAAAGGTTCCAGAAACAAGTCAGAGAACTACAGACCAGTGAGTTTAACGTCGGTGATTTGCAAATTATTAGAAAGACTAATTAAATATCACATGGTGGATTTTCTTGTTAAATATAACTTGATAAACTCATCTCAACATGGGTTTCTAAAAGCGAGGTCATGCTTAACAAATATGTTATGTTTTTTGGAAGACATCACTAAGCGGGTAGACGAGGGATCACCAGTTGATATCATCTACTTAGATTTTCAGAAAGCTTTCGACAAAGTGCCACATCAAAGATTACTGCTTAACCTAAAGGCCCATGGCATCGGAAACGGTATAAGAAACTGGATAAAAAAATTGCTGATTGACAGAAGACAACGTGTAGTAGTTGATGGGGAGGCTTCAAACTGGAAATCAGTTTTGAGTGGAGTACCACAGGGATCAGTACTGGGAACTTTATTATTTTTAATATATATATCAACGATTTGGACAGTGATATAAGGTGTTGAAATTTGCGGATGATACAAAAGTGTTTAGAAGGATTAAAGATGTTGAAGATAGACAGAATTTATAAGATGATCTTGACAGGTTGATCAAATGGTACTGTACTAAGTACTACTGTAAAAGAAAAACAGCTTATCTATTAGTGTTGATATGAAGGTTTCAGAGCAGTGCGGCGTTGCAGCTTCAAAGTGAAATCAAATCCTTGGATTAATTAGGCGAAATATAGCGTATAAAGAAAACGAACTAACAATACAGCTGAACAAAACAGTAGTTAGGCCTCATTTAGAATATTGTATACAAGCGTGGAGGCCATATCGCAGGAAGGACATAGATATGCTTGAGCGAGTACAGAGGAGAGCGACTAAAATGATACAAAAACTTAGGGATCTTAGTTTTGAATACGCCTAAAAGAATGTGGTCTAACAACATTAGAGACCAGGAGATTGAGAGGAGATCCGATAGAAATGTTTAAAATATTGAATGGTTATGAAAATATTTATAGAAATACTTTTTCTCAGTTAAGAAAGATAGAAGGACCAGAGGACATGAAGTTACATTAGTAAAGGAGTAGCGTAGATTAGATATAAGAAAGTTCTCATTTTCACAAAGGAGTGTGAATGAATGGCACAGATTATCTGCTAATTGTGTGTGAGCTAGTAGCGTGAATATGTTTAAAATAAAATCGCCGCACACCTCAGAAGGGCGGGATACAAGTAAATAAAAGGGTTGGACTCGCGATAAGCCAAAGGGCTTCTTTGTCCAACTGCCATCTAGAGTTAATTCTGTGGGTGGCAATCTTGTTAAATCTTGTTAAACTATTAGTCGTTAGTTGGCCCTCGACAAAGAGATATGGCTGTATGCCACCTGCATGTATGTAGCTGGTGTGTAATCAATTTAATGCAGTCTCTATTACCTTATGTAAGTGTAGCATTTCTGCTATTTCAAGATGGTTAAATCTACTTGCCTGAGGTTTAATTTGGGAAATGAGGAAGGTCAAGCCAGTAGATAGACATATTGTTGACCAACCGCCTTGGTTACGTAATTACGGCAACTCGGTTGCAGATGCGCTCAGTGGAGCGTGGTATTCTGTTGCTAGCATTGCCAGCAGGTGGTTTCACTGTAATCTTAGAGGGTGTTCCACAATGTTTAGTTTGAATTGTATACTGCTTTAGCCAATAGAAATGATGGAAACCTGTCATATGATGTGTAATTAGGTCCGCTTATATAAACGTTTATTGTACGCATTTCGCCATCTGGGCGCTGGCGAAGGACTGGGACAGATCCATGGTTGAACGTGACAGGTTGCCCTGCTGCCAAGAGAATGGCTAGTCAAGTCGTAAAGCGTGGTGGGAATCGTTAACGTGGGTTACGTTCCCACGCTTTTGTGTGTGTGTATATTCAGTGTCCAGAGTAACTGTTTGATCGAGCTTCGAAGAAGCCATGCCGCCACGTCGGCGGTATTTTGAGACAACGTTCCGGTTGGCCCCAACGTATTTGCGTCGATGAGCGATAATCGCGACGCGCTCACCCAGCACGGGCCATCCTCGAACAGCGGTCTCACAGCGACAACGTCAGAAAGATTGACCGAATACGACTCGCAGCGGCCGGCGGTAAACGTATACTGCCAGGCGTCGTCATTTGCGCGAACCCGTTCATTCGACTTCTCGATCGTTCGCGACAGGGCAAGACCTCTCGATCGAATTCGTAGCGGCCGGCGGTAAGCGTCTACTGCCCGGCTTCGTCTTCCAGTTGAACGTATTCAACTGACTTCGCAATCGTTTGCGACCGTGCGATCATTGAACGTACGCGACTCGAGAATTCGCGGCGTACGACGGCAATCGTCAAGTGCCCGGCATCATCACTCGTGCGGCCGAGATACCCCGTTCTAATTGTGTTCGGAGCTCGGCGTGTTGACTTCAACAAACGTTCATATATATTCGAGATGGGATTAGCCCAGTATCAATGTCTGTTTTCTGATTGAACGTATATATTATTTGCTGTATTATGATTGGTAGTTATCTGTTTGAAGTGAGGTATTTTTACCCTTGAAGTATTCACATATATATGTATATATATGTGTGTGTTGTAACAGATTACTGTAATGAGAGTCCGCGAGGACTAGCTTATACTGTGTATTTATATTAAGGGAGTTATTCTTAGATAACACTTGGCGCCTAGTGTAGGGTCGTGTAGCGGTATAATCCACCTTAGAAAGGGAGTGGAATTTGATAATCGAAAGATTCAGTGTTATTGTTTATTATGTTCTATTAAGTTTTGGTTACGGGATTTCATTATTATGTTTATATTGTTAATCGAGATATTTACCAAAAGAAGGATATCTTGTAATAAAGTTATTACATTTTCCTCGTTCTTTGTTGCTTGTTCACGAAAACCGTTCTTTCTCATATGCGTTGACCTTGATATATAAGAACCCTACTAGACTGAGCCATCTAGTGTACGGAGACCTCGCTAATCCGTGACATAATTGGGGGCTCGTACGCGGGATTCCGGCGAGGGGGAAATTAAAATAACACCTTCGGTCAACGCTATGAATTGCGGGTAACACGTGACGGCAACATAGAACATGCCTGAGAACTTAGCTGCACTCTGGTTCCGTGGAATGTCAGCGTTGTTCCGTGGCTAGAGACGAAACCTACATCTATTCCAGTAGCTGTAGTGTAGGGTAATTCACATGCCCCTTGTCGTTTCTGCCCGGACATAATTCTGAGTCCCATATTTCTCGTTACATTTATAGTGTGTCATTCACGTTTTGAGGCAGTAGACTTGTTTATTACAGCAGGAAAGGACCATGAATTAATCGTCGAATTAAGGGCAAGTAGGAGCTTTGTTATTTTTCAGCTGTATGAGGAAGTTGATTTACTTGTTGCAATTGCCGAGTTGGCATTGGGCAAATTGAAGTCCTACAGAATGTCCGTGTGTTGATAGTTGACACGGCGTGGTTGAAATCGTATAGTGATTTCATTATTCCAGTCTTATGAGAAGATTGGGTGGAGTGTTTTAGCGTAGCTAACACTTTTGTGGTTTACAGGTGATTGACCTTGTGTATTACTTAAACGTGATATCCGTTTAATGATTGTTTCTTGTGTTGCACTAGTTTGCAAACATGGATCTTGCTCAATTGATTGAGTTAGGCGAGAAGTTAGGGTTAACAGGTCCCGAACTTCAGGCATTTGTTCGCGATGAACAAGGAACCGCCCGGGCTGAGCGACAGGCCGCTCGCGAGGCGGAGAAAGAGAGGCTCCAGGCCGAGCTCCGAGAAAAGGAGGCGGCAAGGCAGGCCGATATGGAGATGCGCGCGCGCGAAATGGAGCGTGAAGAAAATATGGCCAGGCTCCACAACGAGGCTACGACCGTAGAGAACCGAGATTCGGTGAGTAATGCTTCAGCCATTACTAAGGGAATCCGTAGTCCTCCGTTACCCTGTTTTAACGAAGACAGGGATTCGATTGATGCATATCTCCAGCGATTTGAAAGATATGCTGAAAACCAGGGTTGGGAGCGTGAGAATTACGCTATATTTCTGAGCGCATTGTTAACCGGTCATGCACTGGAAGTTTATTCCCGTTCCCCGATTTCCGTGGCCAACAATTATGACCAGTTAAAGCAAGCATTGCTAGGATGGTACCGACTGACTGTAGGCGATTTTCGTAAGAAGTTTTACACCTGTTCTCTAAATTCGACCGAAACAGTGTCGCAGTATTTTGCTCGTATGGAGCATTATTTGACTCAGTGGATTTCTTTGTCAAACATTAATGAGTCTTTCAAGGGTCTTAAGGAACTCATTCTGAGAGAGCAATTCTTGTTTATGTGCCCTAGGGAACTGTCCGTGTTTCTGAGAGAACACAAACCGACGGGGAAAGAGAATTTGTTAGAGTTGGTGAGAACATTTACAGATGCCCATTCATCATATGGTAAACGGGAAAATCGTAGAGACCGAGTCCGACCCACTCCCGTCCCTTCACCCGTCCCGAAAAGTAGATCAGGGGAGGGGAGATACCCTATTTATAGCCCTACCCCGCGGCCCGTTCCTCCGCCGCGTACATGTTTCCTTTGTAATCGGCCAGGTCACATCGCGAGACAGTGTACAGTGGGAGTGCAGAATAGGAATCCTCCACCGCAAAGGATGAAACCAGTGGTTGGGAATTGTGCAGTTGTGCTAAACCAGAATTCCCCTAGTCACCAATGTCCTGTGGGTGGAACTGATGTCACGTTGCAATGTGGATGTAAGATCCCAGTAATTGCTAGTGCTTGTGTACAACATGAAAACAGTTGTAACTTACCGGTTGTAGAGGGGTATGTGGGGGGATCCCCAGTGAAAGTACTACGCGACAGCTGGTGTAACGGAGTCGGTGTACGACGTAGCCTAGTTCCGGAAGATCAGTTAACTGGGAAAACCAAAGTCCTTATGCTGATGGACCGATCCGTCATTGAAGTCCCGACTGCCCGGTGCTATGTGAGAACTCCCTTTTTCACAGGAGAAATTGAAGCCCTATGTCTAAACAACCCCGTTTATGATTTAGTCATTGGCAATGTTGATGAACTAAATTTGCCCTGTTCCGATAACAGTGAAGGTTCTCCTTTTCGAGTAACCAAGTCAGATGGTGTCCCCGTTACAGTTGAGGCCCCTTTGAATGACATCCCAGTCACCGGTTGTGTTGTAGAAACCCGTGCTCAACGGGAGCGCCTTTCCAAGCCCACAAAACCTTTGATAGTGTCTCAAGTTGTTGGTGCGAGTATATCCGCCGATGATTTCTTGAGAGAGCAAAAGGGGGATGAGACCTTAAAGAAATGCTTTGATTCGGCTGAAGAGACTAAAGGGAAACCTAAGGGAGAACAAACAAGTCAATTCGTGATCAAAAGGGGACTCCTTTATCGTCTGTATCAGAAAGAGAAAGAGGGTGAGACTGTGAAACAACTAGTAGTTCCCCGAGTTTTGCGCAATCGAGTCATGACATTAGGACATGAAACTATCCTATCTGGACATCAGGGAATTAGGAAGTCGCTAGATAGAATCCTCCTTAACTTCTACTGGCCAGGGATAGTGGGTGATGTCCATAGATTCTGCCAATCATGTGACATCTGTCAGAGGACCGTTAGTCGAGGCAATGTCCCTAAGGCTCCTGTACAAATGATCCCCATCGTAAACACGCCCTTTGAAAAGGTAGCGATAGATTTGGTAGGTCCCTTAACCCCAGTGACAGAAAGAGGTAATCGGTGGATCTTAACCCTGGTAGATTTCGCTACTAGATACCCAGAAGCGGTAGCAGTGTCGAATATCGACACGGAAACGATAGCAGAGGCTCTTCTGAAGATTTTCTCAAGGGTGGGTCTGCCTAAAGTAGTACTCAGCGATAATGGCAGTCAGTTTGTGTCAAAAACTATGACCGAGGTAGCTAGGTTACTCTCTATCCAACAAGTCCACTTTTCTCCTTACCATCCCATGGCCAATGGATTGGTAGAGAAATGGAACGGTACCTTAAAACGAATGCTAAGGCGGATGTGCTCTGAACGTCCACGAGACTGGGATCGGTATCTGGAACCTCTTATGTTTGCATACCGCGAAGCACCCCAGGAGAGCATGACATTTTCCCCTTTTGAGTTACTGTATGGAAGGACAGTCAGGGGGCCTATGATGATTCTTAGAGAGTTATGGGAGAATGAGAAACCAGACGAGGAGCTAGTAGAAACGTACCAGTACGTAGTGGATCTCCGTAATCGGATAGAATCAACTTGCGAACTAGCTAGAGAGAATCTGAAGAATTCTCAAGACCGGTATAAGGAACACTTCGATCGAAAGGCCAAGGTGAGAACCCTAGAAGTAGGAGACAAAGCCCTCATCCTTCTCCCCACTGATTCAAACAAGTTGCTCATGCAATGGAAGGGTCCATATGAAGTGATAGAGAGAGTGGGGATAAACGATTACCGGGTAAAGATCGGAGATAATCGTAAACTCTTCCACATCAACATGATGAAGAAATACTATGAGAGAGGTAATGTGGAGATGCTAGGTTTAGTTGCTATTGTCGAAGAACAACCTGAATGTGAGACTGATGAGGATTTTCCCATCCCTGAGAGAGAGGAAAACATTGGGGACGTCCATGTGAGTGATAGTTTATCACCTGATCAGACATGAGACTTGAAACAGCTGATGGAAGAATTTCCTTCCATCTTTTCAAGCACTCCAGGGCAAACTAGTCTCTTGTCCCATGCCATTGAGGTAACGTCCTCTAGTCCCGTGAGATGCAAACCGTACCCTATTCCATTAGCCAAGTTGGGAGTGGTAAAACAGGAGGTTGAGAAGATGCGAGAAATGGGCGTGATTGAGCCATCTCATTCACCGTACTCTTCGCCTTTGTTGCTAATTCGTAAATCTGACTCCACATACAGACCGGTAGTAGATTTTCGCCAGTTAAACAAGGTTACTAAATTCGATGCAGAACCTATGCCAAATCCCGATACTATCTTGGCTGAGGTGGGGCAGGATAGGTACTTGTCCAAACTAGATTTCTGCAAAGGCTACTGGCAAATAAGGATGGAACAGGAAGATAAGGAGAAAACCGCATTTTGTACTCCCCAAGGGTTGTTCCAATTCTGCGTCATGCCTTTCGGTCTAGTCAACGCCGGTGCATCGTACAGTCGCATGATGCGCATACTCTTAGATGGCCTCGGTGGTGTTACCAATTATGTTGACGATGTATTGATTCATACCTCAACATGGGCCGATCACTTATCAACACTGCGGGCAGTGTTCGTCCGAGTGAGACAAGCGGGTCTCTCAATAAAACCGTCGAAGTGTTTTCTTGGGTTTGAATCCGTCGATTTCCTGGGGCACCAAGTAGGACAAGGAGAAGTGAAGACCCAGGAAGACAAGGTAAACAAAATTAGGAATGCGCCCATTCCTACCACAAAGAAACAAGTGAGGTCTTTTCTAGGTTTGGCAGGATATTACCGGAAGTTTGTTAATGGGTATTCCAGAATCGCGGCTCCATTGACTGATCTCACAAAGGCAAAACAGCCTAACAAGGTAAGTTGGAATGATGAGGCGGACAAGGCCTTCATTCAACTGAAGCAGGCCCTGTGTAAGGCGCCTATCCTCAAATTGCCTGACGTCAACAGACCCTTTGTCTTGCGTACAGATGCGTCCGATACCGGACTCGGAGCAATGTTACTCCAAGAGAATAACGGAGTCTTATTCCCAGTCGCGTTTGCGAGCAAGAAGCTCAATCCCACACAAAGGCGATATTCCGTAGTAGAAAGAGAATGTCTGGCAATTGTTTGGGGACTCGAGAAATTTCATTTATACCTATATGGGCGAAGTTTCATTGTGCAGTGTGATCAACGATCCCTGAAATTCCTAAACACTGCGAAGTTGACAAACAATCGCGTTATGCGATGGGCTCTTAAAGTCCAACCCTATCGTTTCCGGGTAGAGTCAATCCCTGGAATAGATAACATAGGTGCAGACTACCTAAGCCGAATGGAATAGATGTAGGTTCCATCAAATTAGTTGAGACACTGAAGTGTCATGAATTTTGTTGTGCAACTAGATAGTTACTAGTTCGGCGAGTGATCGCCAGGTTATTTGTTGGATTAAATTGAATGTATTAAATTAGTGTATTAAATTTATTCCTTAATATTTTTGTTCAGGAAGTAGATTCTTAGCGGGGGGTAATGTAGCATTTCTGCTATTTCAAGATGGTTAAATCTACTTGCCTGAGGTTTAATTTGGGAAATGAGGAAGGTCAAGCCAGTAGATAGACATATTGTTGACCAACCGCCTTGGTTACGTAATTACGGCAACTCGGTTGCAGATGCGCTCAGTGGAGCGTGGTATTCTGTTTAACAAGATTTAACAAGATTGCCATCCAGAAAATTACTCTGGATGGCAGTTGGACAAGGAAGCCTTTTGGCTTATCGAGAGTCCAATACTTTTTATCTACATGTATCCCGCCTTTTTAAGGTGTGTGTCGATTTTATTTTTAAACATATTCACACTACTAGCACCAACACAATCAGGAGATAATCTGTTCCATTCATTTACAGTCCTTTGTGAGAATGAGAACTTTCTTATATCTAATCTACACTGCTCCTTTACTAATGTAGCTTCATGTCCTCTGGTCCTTCTATCTTTCTTAACTGAGAAAAAAATGTTTCTATCAATATTTTCATAACCATTCAATATTTTAAACACTTCTATGTGATCTCCTCTCAATCTCCTGGTCTCTAGTGTTGTTAAACCACATTCTTTTAGGCGTATTTCGTAACTAAGATCCCTCAGATTTGGTATCATTTTAGTCGCTCTCCTCTCTACTCTTTCTAGCATATCTATGTCCTTCTTGCGATATGGCCTCCATGCTTGTATACAATATTCTAAATGAGGCCTCACTATTGTTTTGTACAGCGGTACTATTAATTCTTTTTTCTTATACGCTATATATCGCCTAATTAATCCAAGGATTTGATTTCCATTTGACGCTGCAATTCCGCACTGCTCTGAAACCTTCATATCAGCACTAATGGTTAACCCTAAGTCCTTTTCTTTTACAGTAGTACTTAGAACAGTACCCCCTATTTTATATTTTACCTCTTCATTCCCATGACCTGTGTGGAGGCATTTACATTTCCCAAAATTGAACAGCATTTGCCACTTTTCAGACCATTTGATCAACCTATCAAGATCATCTTGTAAATGCTGTCTGTCTCCATCACTTTTAATCCTTCTAAACACTTTTGTATCATCCGCAAATTTCAACACCTTGCTTGTTATATCATCGTCCAAATCGTTGATATATATTAAGAATAATATAGGTCCTAGTACTGATCCCTGTGGTACCCCACTCAATACCGATTTCCAGTTTGAAGCCTCCCCATCAACTACTACACGTTGTCTTCTGTCATTCAGCCATTTTTCTATCCAGTTTATTATACCATTTCCTATGCCATGGGCCTTTAGCTTAAGGAGTAATCTTTGATGTGGTACTTTGTCGAAAGCTTTTTGAAAATCTAAATAGATGATATCTACTGGTGATCCCTCATCTACCCACCTAGTGATGTCTTCCAAAAAACATAACATATTTGTTAAGCATGACCTCGCTTTTAAAAACCCATATTGAGATGGGTTTATCAAGTTATGTTTAACAAGAAAATCCACCATGTGATCTTTAATTAGTCTTTCTAATAATTTGCAAATCACTGATGTTAAACTCACTGGTCTATAGTTCTCTGACTTGTTTCTCGAACCTTTTTTAAATAACGGTATAATGTTTGCCTCTTTCCATTCTAAAGGAACCACTCCCTCTTCTAATGACAAATTGAAAACTGTTGCAAGCGGTGCGCTAATTTGTTCTACAATTTCCAATAGTAGTTTGGGCGGAATCCCGTCCACTCCAGGTGATTTATTATCCTTCATAGCCCTTATTTTCTTAGCTACCATTTCCGAGGTTACAACTAACTGTCCTAAATAGTCTGAATCTGCCCCCTTGAACTTAGCCTCTGGTACTGGCAGTGAACTAATATCTTCCCTGGTAAACACTGAACTAAAATACTCATTCAGGTCTTCTGCCATTAAGAATCCCTCTGATATTGTATTTCCAGCACTATCTTCTAGAGGACCGACCTTATCCTGAACTTTCTGTTTGCTTCGAATATACGCATAAAAACTCTTACTGTCATGTTTTATATTACTAGCTAATTTTTTTTCATAGCTTCTCTTTGAATTTCTAATTTCAGCTGTAGCTTGATTAAGTGCTTCTTTATAAATGTTGTAGTCTTCATCATTTCCAGTACATCTATATGACTTCCACATCATTTGTTTATACTTAATTTTTGTAATGGCTTCTTTCGATAAGTGTTTCTTTTTAGACCGTTTCCCTTGTTTTTTGAAAGGTACAAATTTATCGACTATGCACTTAATTTCACTATTTAAGATATTCCAGCATTATTCTTCAGTGTGTTATTCCAGTCTATCTTTGCTAAATATTTCCTCATGTCCTTATACCTTCCTTTGTGGAAATTTCTCCTATACTGCTTTTTACTATTCCTTTCTGATTTTACTTTGATGGTAAAATGTATCTGGTTGTGATCACTACTCCCCAGTGGCTCACATATCTTGACATTGTCAACTAATTCTTTCTGTGAGGACAAAACTAAGTCTAACACATTCTCTCCCCTGGTTGGTTCTAGCACATGTTGAGAAAGGAAACTATCTTGTACTAAAACTAAAAACTTGTGGTCCTCACTCCCCATACTCTGTAGAGATTTCCATTGTATATGCCCATGGTTAAAGTCCCCCATAATAATACAGTTCCGTTTGCTTACTTCCCTTATAGCGTTTTGTATTTTTTCATTCTCTTCTATGCTTATGTTTGGACTTCGATAAACTAACCCAACTGTTAACGTTGAGTTTCCTGTAACTATGTTACACCAAACAGCTTCTCCGCAATCTGCTTCTCTTTCTAATTTTATTTCATAAGCCTGGATAGATTCTTTAATATATAAAATAACTCCACCTCCCTTTCTTCCTATTCTATCTTTCCTAAACATTACATATCCTGTTAGTCCCAATTCGGCATCTGATATATCAGTGGTGGCCCACGATTCGGTTATACCTATTATGTGAGGGTCAATATCTTCTACCATAATGTTTAGTTCACTTCTTTTGTTTACTATGCTCCTTGCATTTAAACAAATGCATTTATATCCTGATTCAGAACAGTTTTCCAGGCTGTTCTTTGCCGATTTATTTCTGCTGTCTTTATCTATGCCTCCAGTTTCAGGCTTCTCTGTGAATCCCCCCTGCGAATCTAGTTTAAATAGATGCAGCCTGTCCCACTGTCAACAGATTGCAGCAAGTTCTCTGAGAAAACTGCTGCCCCCTTTCCACTTAGATGTAGGCCATCTCTCATGTACATATCTTCCCTCCCAACAAAGTATCCCCATAAATCTACGAATCCCACCCCCTCTTCTTTACACATATGCTCAACTAGTGCGTTGATCGCCACCCTCTTGCAGTTTCTACATGTCGGCCCCCTTCCTCCCATTACTGGCAACATTCCTGATAGGATAATCTGTTCTACTCTTGTCTTCTTTAACTTCTTCACTAACTGTCTGTACTTCTGAACTATCCCAGTTGTTCCCTCCCTCTCTGCGTTATTTGTCCCTACATGTACTAGTATAGACCCTCCCTTGCCATGCCCCAGTACCTTCTCTACCCTTTCAGTTACATGTTCTATCCTAGCCCCCGGTAGACAAACAACGACGTCCTCCCCCTCGCTTAGAGTCTTATCTGTCTTTCTCATAATCGAATCGCTCATAAACACCCTCTCTTTCCTCATTGCCCCCTCAATCACTGCCTCAGTGTAGCTCTTTCTACGGTTTGCATCTGTCTGGTTGTAATCTTGTTCCCCTGTCTTCTGCTCTCCCGTCACAATCTCGTCCGTTCCATTCTTTCCTGACGCTGTTTCTCTTGTCACCTTTCTTCCTGTCATCGTCCCTCCCGACTTCTCTTCTGTCACATGTACTCTCACTTCCTTTCTTCCCGTCATCTTTCCTTCTCTCCTCTCCCGTCTCTTTTTCCCTCCTACCTCTTTCTCTACGGTCACTTTCTCTCCTGCCACCTTCACACCTGTCACATTTCCTGCCGTCGATCCTCCACTTTCTTCCCCTCCGATCACCTTCCCTCCTCTCAGTCTCCTTTCCTCGGTCTTGTTGCCACTACTCTGCTCCTTCAGTTTCACAGTATTCCCAACTTTATCCCTGTCGTCTCTCTCCATTCCGTCTGTCTTCTTGCTGATTTTCATCTCCATCCCCTTCACAATATCTACCAACCTAGCTACCTCTTTCTCCAGACATTTCACCTTCCAACACCCCATGCACTGAAAGGTGAATCCCTCTTCCTTGGTTTCTGTCCATGACTTCGTATAGCCGGATAAGGCAAAATCTACCCAACTGTGGCAGTCGTCGCACACCAAGTGTCTCTTTGCCTTGACTTGCCGCTTGCAAGGCGCCATATCAGAATTTATTTAATAATAATAATCTAATTAGCTATTTAAAATAGTTTTGTCAACTGTGTTTACACCATTCACTGTCTATGTAGTCTTTAAGAAGACTGTTTTCTGTGCACAAATGTTACACTTTTCGTAAGATTGCGTACGCTAGACTGCCTTATTTATTTAGGTTATACAGCGCCCTAGCGAATAAGAGAGACACTAGCTACATAAACTTAGTTCGCCCGATTATCGCAAATGCTTAATTTTAACAACAAAGCTACCTTATCAAAATGTCTAGCAGGTACTGACTTACACAGATATTATCTTATGTAGGTAGTTTATGGTTGTTACTTTATCACCTATATATTCTACCACATAACGAGGTTTGTTAAATCTTGTTTACAAACTTATCGTAGCCGTAAGCTAACGTACCCTATTATCACTCACTAGACTAAAGTGTCCTAAAATACTTTATCTAACTAACTTTAAGCACAACTGCTACTCAATATATGTTTACTGCTACTTTATGAATGATATTAAGGCAAGAATAATACTTATCAATCAGTAATTCCACTTGCTTATGAACTTTGATACACCACCAATTTCAACGTTCTATCTCCGCCAAATATAACCCAGTTATACATTGTGTGAAGTTAAGACGTACACGACTAACTGGAATTGAAACAAGACATCGTTTCTCGAAGCGTATGTGACAATACCTTCCATTAACTCCATTCTGCCTGACAAAGATGAAAGTACGGCAAGGAAGTCAATGAGGTCTGACGGAAGAGACCATGATCTCGACCGCCAGCACATGTATACCGTCTTGTTTCACCACTGTTAGATCTTGCTTTCAAACAAACTGACTTGTTATGACAGACTTTTCCAAAGTGTGCGCGCACAATAAAACAGCCGACAGTTGGTTACGAAATTTTATGAAATCCAAGGCAATTCGGCTTTGTATTCAGAAGGAACACAAAACATTCAAAGGTGTTCCCCTTTCTAAGCAGTCAGGAACAACAACGGTACCATTGCCCACTAAAACGTTCTGATATTCCTCAGTCGCTGAGCACAACACCTTCCAATTTCTTCAATTTGTTGTCCATCGTGTTCGATGATGACATCAATCAATATCCTTGTATTTCGCTCACCGATGAGAGTTCCTTAGTAGTTGGATGCAGAGGTTCGCATTCCAATATGCCTTACAGCAAAAATAGATAAGCGAGCGAAAAATGAACAACTGTCAAACACGTTCCAAAAACGCCTTTTGAATGACTGCTAGTACCATTACGGTTCGTCGGATCCCAACAATATTGATGTTGTTTGGAAGTTTAAGCTTTCTGCAATTCAAACATATAAATGGTTTCCTGATAATCATTCCTAAAATTAACTAAAAACGGACCTACAACCGGGCCCGTTCCGGTGTCTTAGACACTGCGAACCATGTTGTTTCGTCGACACAGTTCACCAATCTACCGATTGAGGCACCACGATCTGATTTCATGGTATAAGCTTCACCCACTTTCAAACGGCTGCTAAAATGACATACGCGAAGTAGGCGTGACGTCACAATCACGTATATCAACCAACCAACGCGACGAATTTAGACGCGTTGGGTGGCGTACGTTATTGTGACGTCACGCCGACGTAGCTATATATCGGTTTCGCTGCGATCAAAGCACATCAGTTTCGCCGCGGTTTAAAAGTGGGTGGAGCATATAACATGAAATCAAGAAATGGTGAAGTGCGCATGTCTGAACCTATGCAAATGAGGAAAACAGCGCCGCAATCGGAAGATTATTGTACTGAGTACCCGCATCCAACATGGTTCGGAACCGTACAGAACAACGAAAACGGCGTGATTGTAGGTCCATTTATCGGTGTTCTTTGAACGGTTACCGGGAAATCTAGATGACGCTAGAATAACAAAAAGTGCACCCTTTCAATTGATACCAAGATCGTCGGGACAGGTCGAGCCTTGAGGGTGCTAGCGACCGTAGAATTTCATGTTTTGGACGTGTTCTGAGTTGTTCATTTTTCGCTCGCTTATCTATTTTTGCTTACAGGTATATATACTCTGGTTATTTGTGTTGCAGTTATTTGGTTACGCGTCACGGGCAAAGACAAGGTGTATACCTGATCCTGATATATATATTCTCACTGATGGACAAATGGTCACCATCGGCTATACCAGCGGCTCTTTACACAAGAGATTTATCATTTCTAAAGTAACTCAAGAAAGTAAACGTTTGTAATTTGATCGAGTCACGACTTTCGATGTAAACGAATGATATCTTCATTAAGGCGGATAAAAGAATTAGCTGCATGTGAGCGTATATACGTACGGGAAACCACCGTTCCAGTATGTGGCACATATTGTTTAACTTTCAGCTCGAGAGCGTCACATACATTTTCACCTCACATACGGTAGCGCTATGAGAAACACAACTAGAGCTAGAGTACCGGGCATTAAATATTGTATATTTTTCTGAATGGGTTATATAACCAGCCCTGACGTCTCTCCGCGAAAGAGAAAAAAATAAACGCGCGTGGCACGCGTGTCAAACGCTCCTTGCCCTAACGACTAACCACAAGCGCTGGGCGTGGCGTAACAGCGCCTATTAGCTTTTCATAAGTGAATCGCAGACGCCTCCGTGTACGCGGACTTTCCATTTTAGCCCCACCTGTATTATCCGCATAAGGCATGCTCATGAATATTCGGGACTGTCCGTTAGACTTCGATTAGCTATGCCCAGTTAATAGATGCAAGAAAAACGTCATCAACATGTGTGTGTGTGTTTGGATTAGCTACCGCCATGCGAATGAGTCGTGAACGATAAAATTATCAAAATAAACGCAAAGACAAAAAGGTGAAATACATGGTATAAACGGAGAATGAACATAACGACAGCTCATGACAGGCGTTCCCTTTCCACTAGGTACATATGGCTATACATTTATAAGTTTAGTTTTAATGAAATGTTTATATAACAGAAACTTATTGAAGCTTAGAAACATTCAATAATTAAACCATTTTGTGTGCACCATAAATCCAGCTGCTATTTCCATAAGCAGTATAAATACAACATTATACATCACATGAAGTAATGTACAATATTAAAATATTATAGGTAGTTATCTACTTACCTATGTACGTGTGGTTTCATTTTAGTTTGAGAAATGTAGATATATAAAGAACATAATAACATTATTGTCGACAATATATTAAAATATATTGCATCAGTATAACAGCTAGGGACATAACTCAGCTAGATACACCTTCTTCATTACTGTGTCAGTTAACACATTGTCCAATTAATAGCACTGCTATGCATTTTCATACACAAGGTTATCAGATGCACACATCCATTTGAAACACGGAGTGATGTACAACTTCCCAATAGATCGCACAGAACAGACTGGGGCAGAACAAAGTCAGGCACCATCTTATGTCAGATGACCCATTGTCCAATCAATGACACTGTTGAGTAGAGCTCTTCAATTTCCTCTTTCCATCAGCTCGGTTATTTCGAATGTTCCTGCAAATAAACAAAGTTGAATTTAGGAAACTGAACCTAAATATGAGTTAACTAATTCAACACAGAGCATATTAATTCAGTTTAGTTATTGGATTATGGGACTTATCACCAAGCGTACAGCTGGCTAAATGGGAATGAAATACAAGAGAGGCTTGTTATGCTGATTCAGTCAGACTAAAATCACAATCCATTACTTTGGGTAACTTTTAATTTGCTTCTACATAATTACCTGTATGCATTGGTCATTTACAGTGCACTCCAGATAACTCAAACTCATATAAATTGATTTTCACTAAGTTAAGTAAATGTTTTTCCACGGCCCTGAGCATAGGTGCCAATAAGGGGACCTTCTGATAACTTTCTAGTTATCAGACGTTCCACTTATTAGTTTTGTCATGGATCCTTGGAGGGTCGACCTTATCCAGAGTACGTTTTCCTTTATTCTTGCTCTAATAATTAATGCTGTATTTATACACATGGGCCATTCTCGTGAAAAGTGTACAGTAACGGTAAAGTAACATGTCAAAATTAAATGTTTAATTTGTATGTTTTAGCGAGTACTATTAATACCAAATATGCTATTCACATGAAGCAGCACATCTTGATCTGATCTACTATTAGATTTTTAAAAATATATTCATGGATAAAACTTATGTATATTAGAGTGCAGATCTGCTAGTGTCCAAAGTTCGTGCATCGCAAAATTCCGATGCAACACGGTATTGTGTACTTTTTAACAAACCTAAAACTTGTATATTGAATGACGACATGCCAGCCAGGTTTACAAACAACTGTAGCTGTAGCATTAGAAACTATCTGTGAACGAACGAATCTTACATTTTCATGTTTCGGTTCAAATAAATGGGGAAACGGCGACTTTAAAAAAAAACGGCTGACTGGAAAGGCAAGACCCGTAGGCGTAGACACACATACCCAATCCGAAATATGCCAAAAATCCCAGATTTAGGCAAGTAAATTACACCCACGACCAGGTTAATCCTCTTGCTATGGTTGCTTATACTGATATTTTAGTGTGCATTTTCGTTCACTGCATGTCAAATACTGGGCAATGTAGTTTTACTAACTGGAAAGGCGAGACCTTTGCCTAGTAGTAGAGGCTCGACTCTGACCCAGTCCCAGCTGACACAGATTGCAGCCGTCGCCGTCGGCGGACGTTATAATTCTACTTAATCGAAACGTTGCTCGGCTGACGGCATAGATAAGCAGGATAAATAAACAATGCATATGCTTCCTACATTTATAAAATTGCTTAACTATACATATGTCTACAAATTGCTTATTTAAAATGTCATTGCTTAAATCAACTCACCTCGGAATCTGACATGTTGACTGTGTGTGACGTCAACAGTCTTTGCGTGCTTCACTGCGCGTGCATGAATATTCATTATATTCGGGCTGCATAATTAATCATCCACGTGACTGCAAGCTCAAACTGATTCGCGTAAACACAATTATTTATCAGCTTTTTGCACAGATAACACCCAAATTATGCATAAACATGCAATACATAAGTAGCAGAGAAAGTACTTATGGGAAATTATCATGTTTTGATATAGTACATCTCGAATGTATATCAGCTTACAAAGAATCGCTTTAAGTCCTGCTTTCATTATTCTGATTTAGAATATTATTACAATGTTATGACAATTATTACCCGTGGTGCGATCGTTTCCACAAATGTTGTATTTACAAGATACTTGTTGTATAGGATCCTGTGATATGTAGATATGATATATATATATATATATATATATATATATATATAAAAAACAGGTTTACACAATAATAAAGAGCGTTCTTTAAAGCGCAATTACAATTACATATTATTAACAGCAGCTGTCAAAGCATCAACGCATAACTAGCGGTCATCATGTCAGGCTGTCGACGTCCCCCTTGTGCGCATCGCCTCTCTCCAAGTACAAACACGCCAATAATGTAATCACAACGGCGTCATATTACAACATCTAGTAATATCCATTTTGTTCGTTTTACAAAAACCTCACTTTGAGTTTCATCCTCAATGTTTAAATCAAAATGTGTATATGAAGGTGGAGTATATATATATATATATATATATATATATATATATATATATATATACATACATACACACACACACACACACACACACACACACACACACACACACACACACACACACACACACACACACACACACACACACACACACACACACACACACACACACACACACACACACACACACACACACACACACACACACACACACACACACATATATATATATATATTAAGATTCCAAAATCATACCGAATGGTGGCAAAGGCTAAAATGGTTTTCGCATATTATTTTGTGATGTAAAATATGATATTACTTTTTCTTCCGAAATTCCTAATTGGTTAAGGGTGTTATTGGTTTTAGGGTTCGTAGACATTAAACATAATTCGACTTCTCATAATGCTATGTTGCCACTAAAGCGGATATTATGATTGAAAAGAGTTTAATTGAGAGATACGAAATGTTTAGCTTTACAATTGATACAGAATTTGTGGGGACAGAAAATCATATGTTTTCCCTCCAATTGCACACACCTAAAACAGTCAATACAAATACACATTAATCATCTCATAACATTTATCTTTCCAACCGTCATTGACACTCGCTACAAAACAAAAATTCAGGCTCACCTTTTCACACATTTTATTGCGAGGGGGGGCAGAACCATGTGTTTGCCCCCGGAGAAATTCCATGGGGGCAGCTGCACCCCCCTGTTCCCGCGCTTATGGGTGAGACCTTTGTATTCAAGATCTCTGTTCAAGTTAACTTATACTGTCGCCGTTCAGGTAATTTTATGTAATGATATATAAAGAAACGTTGCGGTTTTAGCAACGTATGTGAGAATGCCAGCAACTTTAAAACAAAATAATTACCTGTTGGAAGGTTTGCGGAAATCGTTATTTTGTGATTTGCTAATAATGGAATTTTCTGAACCCATGTTCGTCTTTAAATACATCTATTGAAATTACTGAACGGAAAATAATTGGACGAACTTAGTGATTGTTAACTGTTAGTGATATTGCGAGAAGCTAACATCGTTCAGCTCTATAATGTAGGTCATGACAAGGAAAGCACCCTAACAGCACTGAGATGGATTATTATGTTGGCTGACCATCCTCGCAAGCCAGGGCTGTTTGCCGTGCAAAATTAGCCCTGGCAGATCTCCAACGCGAAATGCGGAATTTAGCTGAATCAAACTAGTAATTGACTTCACCAGTCGCGACTACGTTACCCGTGAGAACAGCGCAAATACCCGTCCCAATTTGAAGACAGATAAACGACTTCTGGGAATCCCAATATATGATGACCCGTTCGCCCATTAGCACGAGCAGCTGAGCGGTATTGTGTATTCGAATAATTCCTTCTACTTCCTAAACACTACATGTAACACGAGCCACGGTTGGTTGAAATTAGTTTTATTGTGACCACCTGACCTGCCGATAACCACTGATCTAGTGAGCGATTTCATAGGCTGAGTTTAAATTCAGAGTTTCGCAAAGCGATCAGCCAGGGGTACTGCTGGTTGGCACAGACGTAATCACCAGCAGCTAACCCTGGCGTGCGAGGATATGGCAGACTGAACTTCGTGTTTTTGAAATAGTGGTCCATTGAAGGGCAGACGCTCTTCAAGTGAGAACAGGTTTCAGGAATATTCGTGAACGTCCACATTTATAACATCACGTCGTGGGGAACATTGTGGTCGTTTGAGTTTAGTCAGATTCCGACAACATCGATGATCTCATGTCTCTGTGTGAATTATGTTGGAGCAGGTGACGTGACCAAGTATGAGATGAAGGAGACGAGTTACGGTTCGTCGTACAATGTCTACGTCGATCGAGCTCAGGCGTCCAGCAGACGACAAGCTGCGAAACAGGCGAAACGCGGAGTCAGTCAATACGACAATAAGATGAAACAGGCGAAACGCGGAGTCAGTCAATACGACACGCAAGACGATTTCAGTTCAAATATACCTATACCACCACTACCACCACAACCACCACCACAACCACCATCACCACCACCACCACCACCACCACCACCACCACCACCACCACCACCACCACCACCACCACCACCACCACCACCTTCATCATCATCACCACCACCACCACAACCAACACCACCACCACCACCACCACCACCACCACCACCACCACCACCACCACCACCACCACCACCATCCCCACCACCACCATCATCACCACCACCACCACGACCATCACCACTACCACCACCACCACAACCAACACCACCACCACCACCACTACCAGTACCAACACCATCACCACCACCAACACTACCACTACCAACACCACCAACACCACCACCCCCAGTACCACCACCACCACCACCATCACCAACACCACCAACACCATCGACACCACCGACACCACCGACACCACCGACACCACCGACACCATCGACACCACCGACACCACCAACACCACCAACACCGCCACCACGAGCACCACTACCACCACCACCACCACCACCACCACCACCACCACCACCACCACCACCACCACCACCACCACCACCACCACCACCATCACCACCGCTACCACCACCAACACCAACACCACCAGTAGCAACACTACTACCATCACCACCACCACAAACACCACCCCCCACCAGTACCAACACCACCACCACTACCACCACCATAACCACCACCAACAACACCATCAACACCATAAACACCATCAACACCACCAACACCACCTACACTACCAAAACCACCAACATCACCAACATCACCACCGGTACCAACACCACCGTCATCACCACCAAAACCTCCAACACCACCAACACCACCAAAACCACCAACACCACCAACATCACCAAAACCACCAACACCACCAACACCACCAACACCACCAACACCACCAACACCACCAACACCACCAACACCACCAACACCACAAATACCACCAACACCACCAATACCACCAACACCACCAACACCACCACAAATACCAACACCATAAACACCACCTCCAACAACACCACCTCCACCAACACCACCACCACTAACACTACCTCCACCAACATCATCACCACCACCACCACCACCACTACCTCCACCAACACTACCAACACCACCACCACCAACAATAACGTGGTTCATTGCAACACAAACGGGCGGTCAATAGGTTATAATAATATAATAATATGTGAGGAAGTTAAGCCTTTGTTATCCTCACCGGGAAGATCATGAAGGTGAGTGAGTGTTGGGTAAGAGTGGTTTTAGGTTAGCTCAGCCATCGCCGTAATTGACGACAGGTGAAATTAATTGGTCAGCGGGAACGACGATAAGAACCGAATACAGTACTTCTCAGTATGTTATAATAAATATAATTTATACTGTATAACATGACTTTGAAATAAAGGACATTTACGGCGGTTTGCGCTGACTTACTCGGACGCAGCTAATAGCGATGTTTCGTATGACTGCTACTGCTGAGTCGCAGTTTTCTTCACTTATGAATCACACATTACATACCAATTAACAATAATTTATATTCTTCGTGTTTTAATATTTGTTGCTGTCGATTTTTAGATATTAGTATATTACAACAATTGCAATATTTAAATTTTCATAACATCGCTTCGATCTTCGTGTACATAGGGTTTAAAATGGACGGTGATGGGAACGCTGGCGGAGTGGTACAATCTGTTGTAGGCGTGATAACATAATTGTAGTGTAAGTCATTTCACGTGTGAGCTCGTATAATGTAACACGCCAGCCATGAGCAATTTGTCTAGAAAAAGAAAAATAGAGAGTCATTCTCCGATTCACTTTATGCCCCATCAAAATTTAGTACGGTGACCATTGATTTTTTGTTGACATTCCCAGTAACACATAGCCATCTTTATAATATGTCAACTTTTCAAGACGTTGTAATGACTTCAAGATTCCTGTATTCAAATTTAAAGAAAATAATAAATTAATGTCAAAAACTCAAATGTATTTAAAACCCTTAAAAATATATTTTGAGTATCATAGTCAATTTATCTTTGTTGCATTGTAAGGAAAATAGAGATGCATTCTCACGTTACACCACGTGGACGAAAATTTAGCACGGTGACCTATGCATTTTTTTGACACACAAACAAACACACAGAGAATGAGTGTGTGATGAGAGAGAGAGAGAGAGAGAGAGAGAGAGACAGAGGGAGGGAGGGAGGGAGGGAGGGAGGGAGGGAAACAGAGAGAGAGGCAGGCATATCTACAGACAGACACCCGCATGCACACGCGCATGCATGAGTAAAATTAATCCGTGTTACCGTTCGACACGACTGCATCAATTGATCATTTCAGGAGCTATATTTTGACAGGGTTAAGTCGGTGTCTCGTCATGAGAGTTAACTAAGGACAATTGGCGCTTTTTATGAACAGCGCTGAATTCTGTTTAACATTCAACAGGGAACTTATACAATTAAAACATGCAAGAGCATTGCAACATTATCTTTGAGTGCAAGCTCTTTGATGATTCTTTTAGGAACAGCACCCATGGCCACGCGCAAATTTGTAGATATTTAGCAAATGGTTCCTCGTAATTCAGCATTGCCCTCTCTCGAAACTGCCTTCGAAATGTGCAATAATGGCATTATTTGTGAATACATTTTGTCTATCACAATTATGAAATATAATTTACTTCAACGTTTCGACTACAAAAATGTACACATTAAAACCTTCTCAAAACCCTATGGGGAAAATTACAAGGAAAGTGTACACAAAGTGTTGGTCATTAAGTATTATCAGTAAAGCAAATAACATTAATTACCGCGCCATATTGACAAAAACAGCAAATACCATAAACGTAGGACCAGTGTTACGGATTGCATGATAGGTTGAACGTAGTAAACTCGTGTCTGATTGGGAGCGTACCGATACTGTGCGTATGATGACGACACACACTCGTGGATCCGAGTCGATCCAGTGCTGCCATCTTATGTTAACACACACAAACTGCCATACGCACACAACACAATTCACACAGTACAATCTTTGTGAGATCACACCTCCAGTCCCGTTGTTAACACTTTTGATTGCGTCCGATCTCTCGTGACTACCTCTACATTCTTCCGTGCATTCATGCCAGTTGATGGTCTCCTGATTGCCTCCGACCATACGTCATCACTAACCATTCTGGCAAACTCACCCCATTGCATGGTCGCCTTACCCCCAGCCTCGTGTACAACAGCTATTCTAACTTTATTTCTTCCTGCTCAAACTTCTCGACCAACTCCTTCGACGGCATCACCAGCGCTCTTGTAGTTACGGTTCCTGTGCACTTCCTTTCCTCAAACCGATCTTAACTTGAGGATCACTCTATAATATCTTAGGTCCTCCATTACTCTTTCTTTCGTTTTCTCATGCATATCTTCCACAGTTCAATGACGCCCGCTTCTGGCCCTCCCATTAATTTAACCTTTGCCACCACCAAAACATCTGTAAGGCCACAACAATCAGAACCTTATTCACACGCATATTAAACCCGTTTTCTATCAGCTGACTTAGCGTAAAATCACATCGCCTTCCATCTTCCCCTTTGAAACCCTTTTAGCCGACAAGCAATTCAGTATCCAAATTCTTTTGTAGCATCTTAATATGATTCACAAATATACATATATATGGTGAGTCATATTCAGAAATTGCGACCATTTTTTATAAAACCAGTATGGCCGCCATCTTCCACCCCTCCATGATTGACAACATGGCTTTTCCTATTCCTTGGACTGTATAGACATCAAACAAATAGGTGGGATCTTCTAATTATTTATTGCCCACCGGGTGTTATGTCATGATGCAGTGCCCATGACTATCAGTTTAACGTATGATGCCTCGGTAAATTCCCAAGGATGGTTGTTTTTTGATATGTTGTATTAACGTTGCGCATTTGTATTTGTTAGTTCATTTCACATTACAGAACAGAAAACAACAATCCCCGGTAAATCGGTTCTCTACACATTTGTTGTATCCTTAAAATGACCAGTATTTACATATGGAACAGGTAAAATTAGAATGTCAGCATTCATCATATTTTGTAGAACCTACGTTTATTGCTGGGTCGCTTAAATGGAGAAGGCGTCATAAACAGGGGTTTCCAAGAAGAAGTTGATTCGTTGGCCGTATTTGTATTACTTGTACTTGTTCAAAACTGGAATCGCTAACAAAGATATCGATAGACGGGTCGTTGGTTTAATAGGAACATGCGTGTAGCTTTGAGAAGAGGGGATTCGTTTCTAGAATGGAGTTTGTAACACGTAGTTCGGACAGCTCGCGGCAATGTGGATACGTTGTTCTGCTATCGTGGGGTACTTTGTCTGATACTTTCTTTGATGTCTGATTTTTCTTCTATGAACGGGGATGTGCTACAATACCGTATTTGTTTCCAATTTCGATGCAAGCTATGTAACGAATGTTCGTGTTAACTCTGAAAAACGTATCTAGCATCAAGCCTAATTAGGGCATCGTGGTGATCCAGTTGTATTACGGCAAGTCCTGCAGAGAAGTAGCCATGCCGAGATATTTCCCAGACATACAGGGATAGTAACAATTACACATCTTTCCCGCTGTTTGCTTCGTCACATTACCGATCCTTCTCGTTGCTATAATCATATTACCGATACTCCCCCGGTTGTTTTGTCACAATATCGATCCTGCCCGCTACTTGTTTTGTAACAATGCTGAACATGACCGTTGTTTGCCTTTGTCACATTGCCGTTCATCCCCGCAGTTTATTTTGTCACATTGCCGGTCCTGCTCGCTGTTTATTTTGCCTAACACCCGGAGTGTATTGGCTTCCTTCCGTGACAATATTTCTATGACATAATTCTAATACAGCTGTAACACTGGGGGATGGCCTTCTTAAAAACGCCCTGTTGGTGGTATCGTGTCTTGTCAAAGAAGGTCGTATATATATATATACATATATATATATATATAATATACAATTGAAGAAAGTCAAACATTTTGTTGCGTATGTCAGTTTCAAAAGAATCGACCATATTATATATACATATATATATATAATATGGTCGATTCTATTCGATTATACACACACACACACACACACACACACACACACACACACACACACACACACACACACACACACACACACACACACACACACACACACACACACACACACACACACACACACACACACACACACACACACACACACACACACACACACACACACACACACACACACACACACACACACACACACACACACACACACACACACACACACATATATATAATATGGTCGAATCTTATGAAACTATGCAGCAAAATTGTTGACTTTCTTCAATTGTTTTCCTTTCTTAGATTCTTGAAACAGAAGACTGTCCACAAAGAGTTTTCCGACACATTAAGTTGTGTAATGTGCAGGTTTAGGAAACATGTTATTAATGATTTTCTTTTTTTTACCAATATGTTGTTATTTTACAACAGAAAAGAAGTGTGGAAAATATTGTCTTTTTACCATGAAAGTTCTATGTTTGAGTCGTTTTGTTTTTATAGTATCCTTTGCTATTTTGACACGGAACGTAGCCTAATGAGGCTTGCTATTGTGTGTACAAAAGTTAATTTGTTCATTCATGCAGCGATGTTAATTAACTTGAAAATCATTTTTTTTCAAGAAAATATAGTGTTATGCTGAGGAAGTTATACAGTAAATTCAGATGGTGGACTCAACAAGAAGCATGCATTCCATTTTCCCTTTTTACTGTGAGGTATTAAAAAAAATATTTAACAAGATAGCCATCCAAAGCTGTACGCATTGGGTGGCATGTGGACTAGAAAGCCTTAGGCTTATCGAGAATCCAACAATTTTCCATTGATGTGTAACCCGCCCATATCAGATATCTATCAATTCTGTTTTAAACACATTCACATTGCTAGAATTAACACAATCATCAGATAATCTGTTCCAGTCATTTATTGTCCTCTGCGAAAAATGAGTATTTTCTCGAATCCAGCCTATGTTTTTTATAACTTATCAATATTTTCATAATCATTCAATATGTTAAACACTTCTAATTGGTCTCCCCTTTGTGTCCCATTCTCTAAAGTTGTCAACCTACATTCAATCAGAAGGCTTTCACAACTAACATTTTTCAGCTCAGGAATCATCTTGGTAACTCTTTATTGTATTCCTTCTAGCTTATCTATGTCGTTCTCACGATACGGCCTTCGTGTTGGTATGCAATAGTCTAAATGTGGCCTAACTATTGCTTTGTATACTGGTATAATTAACGGTTTCTCTTTATATGTTATATTTCTTCTGATTAGCCCTAGAATGTGATTACCCTTTGATGCAGCAATCCCAAATCATATATACCCGGTATTAAGAATAATGTATGTCCCAATGTATGTCCCAAAACTGACTCCTGTGGCAATCCACTCCAAACTGTTTTTCCACCAATTTTAAATGTCTCTTTCTGCTATTACTCTCTTCTCTTGTATCTGCCTTTTTCAAGTGTACTGTTTTGAGACATAGCCTCCAGAGATACCAGTAGTCTTGTCTGCATTTTTGTTAGAGTTGATGGCGTTCATCGTCAATTTTTAGATGGTGGCCGTGACCAATAATAATTATTTACATACGAAAAGGGAAATGTTAGCATATCCGTACACATGTATATATACATGCATACATACATACATACATACATACATGCATACATACATACATACATACATACATACATACATACATACATACATACATACATACATATATACATACATATATAAATACATTCCTATAAATATATATTCACGAATAAACGCACACATGTGCACATACACACATACACACATACACACATACACACATACACACATGGACTCATACACACAAGCACACATGCACACAAGCACACATGCACACATGCACACATGCACACATGCACACATGCACACATGCACACATGCTCACATGCACACACGCACACACAAACATATATAATGTATATAATCGAATAGAATCGACCATATTATATATATATATATATATATATATAATATGGTCGATTCTTTTGAAACTGACATACGCAACAAAATGTTTGACTTTCTTCAATTGTATATTATATATATATATATATATATATACGACCTTCTTTGACAAGACACGATACCACCAACAGGGCGTTTTTAAGAAGGCCATCCCACAGTGTTACAGCTGTATTAGAATTATGTCATAGAAATACTGTCACGGAAGGAAGCCAGTACACAGGATTTGCCGTAATACAATTGGATCACCACGATGCCCTAATTACGCTAGATGCTAGATACGTTTTTCATAGTTAACTCGAACATTCGTTACATAGCTTGCATCGAAATTCGAAACAAATACGGTATTGTAGCAGATCCACATTCATAGAAGAAAAATCAGACATCAAAGAAAGTATCAGACAAAGTACCCCACGATAGCAGAACAAATGTATCCACATTGCCGCGAGCTGTCCGAACTACGTGTTACAAACTCCATTCTAGAAACGAATCCCCTCCTCTCAAAGCCACACGCATGTTCCCATTAAACCAACGACCCGTCTATCGATGATAGCCACAAGAAATGTGCACATAATGTGTGCCTGTATGCGCATATCTTTGTTAGCGATTCCAGTTTTGAACAAGTACAAGTAATACAAATGCGGCGAACGAATCAACTTCTTCTTGGAAACCCCTGTTTATGACGCCTTCTCCATTTAAGCGACCCAGCAATAAACGTAGGTTCTACAAAATATGATGAATGCTGACATTCTAATTTGACCTGTTCCATATGTAAATACTGGTCATTTTAAGGATACAACAAATGTGTAGAGAACCGATTTACCGGGGATTGTTGTTTTCTATACTGTAATGTGAAATGAACTAACAAATACAAATGCGCAACGTTAACACAACATATCCAAAAAACAACCATCCTTGGGAATTTACCGACGCATCATACGTTAAACTGATAGTCATGGGCACTGCATCATGACATTGCCAGTGGGCAATAAATAATTAGAAGATCCCACCTATTTGTTTGATGTCTATACAGTCCAAGGAATAGGAAAAGCCATGTTGTCAATCATGGAGGGGTGGAAGATGGCGGCCATACTGGTTTTATAAAAATGGTCGCCATTTCTGAATATGTCTCACCATATATATGTATATTTGTGAATCATATTAAGATGCTACAAAAAAATTTGGATACGGAATTGCTTGTCGGCTAAAAGGGTTTCAAAGGGGAAGATGGAAGGCGATGTGATTTTACGCTAAGTCAGCTGATAGAAAACGGGTTTAATATGTGTGGGAATATGGTACTGATTTTCGTTCAGATGTTTTGGTGGTGGCAAAGGTTAAATTAATGGGAGGGCCAGAAGCGGGCGTCAGTGAACTGTGGAAGATATGTATGAGAAAACGAAAGAAAGAGTAATGGAGGATCTGGGGTATATAGAGTGATTCTCAAGTTAAGATCGGTTTGAGGAAAGGAAGTGCACAGGATCCGTAACTACAAGAAGCGCTGGTGATGCCGTCGAAGGAGTTGGTCGAGAAGTTTGAGCAGGAAGAAATAAAGTTTGAATAGCTGTTGTACATGAGGCTGGAGGTAAGGCGACCATGCAATGGGGTGAGTTTGGCAGAATGGTTAGTGATGATGTATGGTCGGAGGCAATCAGGAGACTATCACCTGGCGTGAATGCACGGAAGAATGTAGAGGTAGTCACGAGAGATCGCACGCAATCAAAAGTGTTAACAACGGGACCGGAGGTGTGATCTCACAAAGATTGTACTGTGTGAATTGTGTTGTGTGCGTATGGAAGTTTGTGTGTGTTAACATAAGATGACAGCACTGGATCGACTCCGATCCGCGAGTGTGTGTCGTCATCATACGCACAGTATCGGTGCGCTCCCAATCAGACGCGAGTTTACTACGTTCAACCTATCACGCAATCCGTAACACTGGTCCTACGTTTATGGTATTGGCTGTTTTTGTCAATCTGGCGCGGTGATTTTCTTTGCTTTACTGATAATACTTAATGCCCAACACTTTGTTTACACTTTACTTGTACGTAATTTTCCCCATAGGGTCTTGAGAAGGTTTTAATGTGTACATTTGTTTATTATATGTACGCATCCCTTTGACCTTTGTAACAATTTACATTGTTTTAGGACTTCCTCGTATATTTCCCATTGGGTTTTGAAACTGTTTTTAGTATATACACTTTTATTTCAGTATGAATACAGTACGTTGCCCTTTATTACTGATTGTCTTCATTTTAAATATAACAGTAATCTTGTTTAAACGATATGTACAATTACTAGGAATGCTTTGGCGTAGGCGTACATTGTTGTACATCTGTAACAACGACTGCTATAAACTGGGAGCATTATTTTTTTGTTTATCTACAAGAGAACCTAAATATTCATGCATATAATCATTACTATAATACTATAATACAGTCTTAGAAGCTTGATGACCATAATAGCTAGGACAAGCTACTATCAAAAGACGCACGTAGCTATATATGTACACTTTTTGTATGCACAGTTTTGCACATCATATAATATAATATCGTCATTACTAATTTATATTTTGACAGTCATCCCACAACACGAACGTTCTGGGTCAAGGAGACAACAAACTAGATTTTCGCTTGCAATGACCAAGGAGCTCTCAATACACATGGCAGACATTGACATGAATTTGAATACTGAAAACAAAACAAAAAATATAAATGCGCTTTACTGATGCTTTACTGATTAGCAGAATTCAAATCAGTATATAATATTGACAAAGATCAGGCATCACTGTAATGAAATTGAACAATTTTTAATTCATGTGATGACAATGAATACCTTGTAAAGAAAAAATAGTTAACATTTTTCACCGTTTAAAATTGGCATATTCTACTAATGTCTGCATACTGTATCAACCCACCCCCTTCCTTCTCCAGAACAACCCCGGTAAAAACTGACTGTTCCTAAGATATCAACATGTGTAGATGTAGCTGTAGTAGCACATTTCTTGCTGCCTTTTTCTTGTGAAATGCTGCAGGTCACACATGAAATATTATTTTATATTTACTGATTATGACAATGAACACTCAATATTTATTTATCCCAATACTACAATGATACCTGTTTTTGTTTACTGAATATATGCTTTTCTTTACAGGAGATTGGACTAGTGTGCTTAGTACCACTAGTTCTCCAAGTAAATATGACATACTGGGCAGTTGTATTTGTCCAGGATCTCGGACAAGATTCTACAGCCATGCAGCATGCTGCATATTAATGGTTTGTCATGTGAATGTCCACCGAGTGTTCCCAGTTGTGTCGTGTGTTGCATCCGTGACAGATCCCCCAGTGCCGATGGGGTGTACACTGATTTCCAGTCAGTCAGACTAAAAACCAATGTAGAATGCAGGTTGCTCGACATACGAATATGGTGACGCCTGACTAGCTCTGCAGTTGGTGATGGAATGGTGGGTGCCAGGATCTGGCAGATATAGCATGACTCTTCGGGCAACAACTCTTGTGAGACAGGTTCAGTGTCGAGCATTCTTCGGTGAACTACATCGGTTTGGATATCGATGACATCACTGTATATGTGTTCGATGTCTTCGATGGTACTGCATACCAGCCTCCTGACATTTTGTTGTACATCCGCTTCTACCTATACCAGAGACAAAGTGACAATTAGCATGGCTCTGACATGTAATATATTTTATATATGATGACATATTTATCAAACGTCAATAACACACGGTATTTGTATTCAATTCAACTTTAACTGTTAGCAGTGTCCATGAAAATATACATACATTATCCAGCATTGTTACGGTGGTAGGGTTTCATTGTCTTTGTGTTGCTGATAGTCAGTGGCAGCCAGCTGAGTTCTTGCAACATACACCAGGCACTTGTTATGTACAACACAAGTTTGTGATGAAGTAATGGTATTGAAAGCCTTTTCACATTTTTCAACAACAATCTGTTGATACAATGACAGCAGCATTTTACTTGTTTAAGTTCTCTATGTATCATGATGACTGTTATTATACTTTTTCATGCCATGTTTAATATTTAATTTTTATTTATTTTTTCACTGGTTTATATTTTCACAAATAATTTACATTATATTTTCACTTCGCATGATGATTATACACCTGTACCCATTGTACTAATTATGTTATAAACAACATTTGAGCAAAGTTAGTTTTGATATGGTGTAGTATCCAGTCCTCGGGATTGCTCAAAGCGCTTTACACATTCCTGGCAGACCTGTTAAATCGAACACTATCTCGACTCATATGGGAAGCATTCAGCCACACTGAAATTAATATGCGAAGACTATTCGTACAAAAATATCCACCGCTGTCTGTAGCCGGTATTCTTCAAACAGCCGAGTAAACCTGAGCAACGTAGCATGTAGTGATTGTACATGCAATTTTCAGCAGGGTTGGGGCGAGTACCCGATTAAAGTACTCGAGTAACAAGTACAAGTACTGTGATATGTACGAGTAACGAGTACTTCATCAGAGAAAGTACTTGAGTAACGAGTACTTTTGAAAGTACTCGTATGGGTACTTTTGAAAGTACTCGTATAGGTATTTTTGAAAGTACTCGAGCACATGTACTTAATCTAACTTCCGTTAATCGTGTGTCCAACTGCTCCTCCTGCTGCGCAGTCACGCATTCTGACAAATGTTGTAACACCAAAACAATTTTGGACTGGTAGAAATCTAGTCACTGGACTGACCTACACCTGAGCATTCCTGGGTCCCCATTCCACCTAAACCTATTTCATTCACTCATGCAGCCTTGAGCCTGTTGACAATGTGATTGTAAACAGCTATGCCTTTCAAGAGATGTGGCAGATATTCAAAGGGAAGCCAGTTTCTGACTGGATGACTGGATTAGACAACACCAGCTGGTGAGGCATACACAGTGTGTAGACTGTTTGAAGCCACTGTGAGTTTATTTGACATTCAAGTGCCAGAATAGATCATTGATGTGATGGTCAGTCCTGTCTCCCAGTCATGTTCAAGTGATCTGAATCTTGATAAAAGTATCTGTTTTTTTTAAATGTACAGTGTACCTAATTTTTTTTCAATCTCTTCGTAATTTCTGTTTTTATTGTTGTTTTGCATTTTATGTGCATGTGATATTAAAAATTATTACATTATACACATCAAGTGCAGTGATTGTACCAGTAGTTGTATTGTGCTTTTCATTATTTTGTAGTCAATTTTATAAAATAGTTTCAATAAAATGTTTTTACTTTACATTGTCACATGTCTGTTGCATCAATCCGATAATCTACATTGCCAAATACGACGCTTTCAAGAAGGGACTGACGATGTTGTTTAGGTGGCCTCGAAATAGTTCGTGAAATCGCAATGTGTTGCTATGTCATGGCATGAGGCGAAGCGTTTTGCGGATAGAATTGTAATTTCCGCATTAGCACTAGATAGTTTAATGTATGTACTTGTTTATATGCGTACTAATGGTTTCACATCTTACCTTGTTAGTGTGCAGGAATTGGGCAAATCCATAAATGTCTGCATGCCGCGGTTAATATGGTTGTATACTATTAATGAAATCCGGCAGTGATGCCTCCAGCCGTTGTTATGTTTTTGGTATATTTACGAATTTATGTTATGCATATATTTCGCTGGATGATCGTGCGATGTTTAAGCATTATTTACGGAGGCCTGTACACTGATTTATCTCATATTTGTTTCTTATGAATAATATACCCGAAAACATGCATCGTTAAAATTTTACCCTTGGTTTTTTATTATATCGTATCACCAAACACTTGCAGTAGTTGCGTCTCGTCTCCATTGTTTAACTGCAGTATCGACATAATTCTACGATGAACTACCGAGCTATGTTATCTTCATATAGTTGCATTAATCACATCTCACCTTTTTTGTGTTTGTTCGATATCTACGCAAACCTGCAAAAATTGTATTTCGCCGCTGTGAAATATTAATTGAATCAATGGAAATTTGTATTTATAGCATCTGGCTGTGGTTATTTGTGTGCAGCAAATACGAACACCCTGCAATGATTGTTGTTGACTTCGCAGCCAACCCGGCCAGCTGTATGCGAAACATAAATGTAGTTCAGTCATCAGAATGTGTGATATGATTATGAAATAATTTAGTGTCAAACGAATGACTGAACGGTGGAATTGTCCATCCTGTAACGTGTACACTTCATGAGGTTTAGCCACTTCAGATATTAATAAACACAGGGGCTCCTGTCACTAAAACAATGAGCTCGTCAGAAAATTCATCTTTAAACAGAAACAATTGTACAATTTAAGGGTATCTTAAATGCAAAAAAGTTGCCGTACCAGCGACGACACTATGTCCGTGACATACCGGCGAAGCAGTCCCGGCTGGAACGTCCTGATGTTGACAGTTTTCAATATACAAGATAATTCTGAAATAGATCAATCTTTTCTAAAAAGAAAAATCGAGTTTATGAGCTCACATGAATGTTTTTAAAACGATCCCCTTAAGTCAATAAACATAACGCAATACATCTACATAAAGTGGTGTGTCTCTACAACCTATTAAATCGGTTTCTACAAGAAAACATGAATTTTGCAGTACCTTTGTTGCTCTGTATGTGAGAGTTATGTGTCTAATACTCGACCCAGACACGATAGGTTTGGTAAAGAAACCTAGCTTTAACAATTGGACACCGTGGTTTGGATAATCAGAACAATATTATTCCAGTCGCCTTCATTGTATAAGTAAAATAACCATTGAGGACGACATGTCCCTGTCGTTGTTTGGCTTGACGATGTAATGTGATGTTTTGTCAGTTCACATGACTTGTTGACATACACGACAAGATGTACATAACCAATCATATCTCTTGTTTCTTCTCCCTCACTATTCCAGTATTCTGCTCATCTCCTCTCGTTCCGTTCTTTAAATGTGCGTTGTTTTCCAATCTGCTTTGCTTCTGCTAGCGTGACGTGCTTGTAGCACAATTGACTCTGCTTTGACATTACTGCGTGTAATGGGTGTATTCCAATGACGTGTTCGAGATTAACGTTCGAATAACGATGACGAATTTGGTGAGACTTCATAAAACCGCATTGTAGTAACTACAACGACCAGTCCCCTGCTAGCAGACCTTTGTCGAGTATTGGAAACAATTATAATTATATGTAGTACCTTCTTGATTCAGCATGTGCTAGTTATCGCAAAACGTTGTATTATTATATATATATATATACATATATATATATACATATATATATATATATATATATACACACATATATATATATATATTATGGATCAAATGAAAAAGCATCGGATATTGTATCTTGTTTCAGTGAGTACAATGTACACTTCTTTGTCAAAGGACGTAGAAAACCAGGCGCATTAATACAGAACGGTTACGTAACACAAACAAAATGTCATGACTAGATCCTAGATTATTTATGTATTTTCCCACAGGTGTGAACATTGAATTTAATAATATTAGATGGTTAATGTGATGTCGTTGTAAGTCACTAGGTCTGTTCCACGTTAATAACAAAGTACCGTCGCTGTACGGTATGATCCACGTTTGGTATTGCTATTTGACTGTATTTGGTCGACACCAAAGTGTTACCAGTGTAAACCATCTGCTTGTACATGGTTCACGCGTGTAATAAACGAGTGTCGATGTAACACATATGTAACAGAGATCCATGTCTATAAGAACCTATTAAGTGTTTCAAGGCAAAACGCTATATATCCATTGTTTTTTGTTTTCAGAAAAAAGCATTTAATATGTATATTTCATCCTCAAAGTTTTAATACAAAACTTTTATATGAAATTAAAATGTTTGTAGAAATCCGAAATTAAAGAGGGTGGTAGCAAAAGCAGTGTTTGCAGATTTGCAGGTATGAAATGTGGTAATAAATGACTTGTTATCAAAACACAACGCATCCATATCCTTTGTGTCAAAACGCGATATATTTGTACAGTGAGAGCCGAAAAGAAAGAAGACGGTGGAACTCCCTGTTCGTGCTAATATTCATAAATGGCGTTTATTGAGTTTTGTCCTGAAACTCTTCATACACCTATCGCTGTACGGCAATTTGCCGTACTTGATCCACATGTGCAACGAAGTTAGTTTTGGAGAAGTTACTCTTCTGAACTTGCCCACGGATGCAATAGATTGGTGTCACAGTGAGCTACATGTATGTGTCCTATATGCGTATCAAATTGGCGTCGTTGCAAAAGAGATGTCTGTACTGGGTCAAAATGTATAATACAGTTGGTGTTGCTGTAAACTATTAGTCGATAGTTGTCGAAAAAGATATGGCTGTACACCACCTGTATGCAGCTGGTGTGTACTCAAATGCAGCCTCTAATACCTTGTGTAGGGTGGGTGTATTCATGATGCTGACGTCGGTTCATCGGTGTCGCATGACCATAACGTTTGGCCGTGACGTATTTGTGAAGTTAAGACGTTCGCGGCTAACTGGAATTGATACAACCCATCGTCTCTCGAAGCGTGTGTGACAATACCTTCCATTAACACCGTCCTGCCTGTCAAAGATGAAAGTATGGTAAGGAAGTCAATGAGGTCTGACGGAAGAGAACATGATCTCGACCGCCAGCACATGTATACCGTCTTGTTTCATCACTGTTAGATCTTGCTTTCAAACAAACTGACTTGTTATGACAAACTTTTCCAAAGTGTGCGTCCACAAAACAACAGACAGTTGGTTACGATATTTTATGAAATCCAGGGCTATTCGGCGTTGTATTCAGAAGGAACACAAAACATTCAAAGGTATTCCCCTTTCTAAGCAGCAGCAGGAGCAACAACGGTACCATTGACTACTAAAACGTTCTGACATTCCTCAGTCGCTGAGTGCAGAGCTAACACCTTCCAATGTCTTCTATTTGCTGTCCAACTGCTTAGAAAGGGGAATGCCTTTGAATGCACGAGTTTTGAGTTCCTTCTGAATAGAACATGCTGTATACCTGATCCTGTTATAGGTTCTCACTAATGCAAAAAGTGTCAACACCGGCTACACCCGGGGCTTTTTATACAAGAGATACATCATTTATAAATTAGCTCAATAAACTAAACGTTTGTAATTTGGTCGAGTCACGACTTTCGATGTAAACGAATGGTATATTCATTAAGGCGGATAAAAGAGTTAGCTGCAGGCGAGCGTACATTCCAGTAAGTGGCACATATTGTTTAACTTTCAGCTCGAGAGCGTCACGCACATTTCCACCTCACACACGGTATCTCTATGAGAAACACAACTAGAGCTTGGAACCGGACGTAAAACATAGTATATTTTTCAGAATGGGTTCTACTTAAATGGCAACAATTCAGACCTGCACTCTCATGATTTTTTTAACAGCCCTATGATACCGTTCTCTTGTTATGCGCCTCATTTCTGTAATGTTACACTTGTGTGGCATTCCCGCTTCTCGCCACTGTCGATGCCACAAGATGCCTTTCTTTTTCAGGTGTTCAACTTCCTTTGACCACCCAGGAACCTTTCTTCTACCACCAGATAAATACCATTATTTGGGGGCAGGTGGTAGGTATGCATTGTGATGCTTCTATGCACATATTTAATATATCATTGTATACTCTAGATAATTCGTTAACATGTTTTTACACACGACAATCTTACACTGCAAAACCTCTTTGTCGTATAGTAACCTGGATAATTTACATTCAAGATCACTACTGTATTGGTTACTGAGTTCAGCACTGGTTTTATGCCATGCTAGTCGGTAACAATAGTTTCTTTCGAACATGTGGTCTACATTTAGACCCAACCTAACTTTAAGTGGTGCATGGACAGAAAACAACAAGTCGTCTATAATAGAACAATCGAGAACCTTAATTTAGCCGTGGTTAAAATGATATAATTGTTTGGGCTTACATAAGTGTGTGGCACTTGCGTATCTGGAGCCTCTGTGCATACCGAAAGATTAAAATCCAATATAAAATTCCGTAACGCGTGTGCATGCGGCGCATTCCTAGCCAGATCTCTGGTCATGTCACCCCCGAATATAGTTCTTTTTTCTTATGCGCTATATTTCGCCTACTTAATCCAAAGATTTGATTTCCCTTTGAAGCTGCAATTCCGCACTGCTCTGAAACCTTAATATCAGCACTAATGGTTAACCTTAAATCCTTTTCCTTTTCAGTAGTACTTAGTACAGTAACCCCCATTGTATATTCTACATCTTCGTTCCCATGTTCTGTGTGGAGGCATTTACATGTCCCAAACTTGAACAACATTTGCCACTTTTCAGACCATTTGATCAACCTGTCAAGATCATTTTGTAAATACTGTCTATCTCCAGCACTTTTAATTCTTCTAAACACTTTTGTATCATCCGAAAATGTCAACACCTTGCTTGTTATATCGTCGTCCAAATCGTTGATATATATTAAGAATAATATAGGTCCCAGCACACTCAAAACTGATTTCCAGTTTGAAGCCTCTCCATCAACAACTACCCGTTGTCTTCTGTCAATCAGCCATTTTCTATCCAGTTAATTATACCATGTCCTATGCAAAGGCCTTTTGTTTAAGCAGTAATCGTTGATGTGGCACAATTTGCAACCAGCCACCGCACGGCATTTATACAATTTTTTCTTATACATATCAGTTGACCATTACTAAGCTCATCTCGTTACTGTTTCAGCGACAAGAAAAGGAGTGCATCGCTGTTGCTGACAGTGTTTCAACTACCTCTGTGCCACGAAAACGTCGACGGTCACCGTCATCTTCATCATCACCATATGTCAACCGATCATACATCCCGTGCATGGACTCAGACCAACTAGTTGGTGAAAGCCTGTTTGAATGTTTTTGTTAGACGCAGGTGTGAAGCTAGCCGACCTGACGTCCGATCACTTGTGTACTATCGGAAGTTGGTTGCAAGAAACGTTTTCAGAGGAGTGGCGAAACAAATTAAAGCAAATTGTTCTGTCAGTAATGGAGGGTGACCTGTAAAGAACTTTCTTTTGTCTTGTACACGATTAAACTTTGCAAGACCCTGTATCAATGTCTATTCTCCGGTTCTTGTAGTTATGGAGCGTGACATGTAAATACGTTTGTGTTGTAATAAACTGTGCAAACCTTATCTTGCGTCTTTTTTCGTGTCTTACACTTCACAAGTAAAGAGACAAGAGACATAAGATTACGAATGACACATCACACGTTATGTCACGACTTCGGATGACACGAGACAAGAGACGAGACTACGACCGAGATGTGTCACGAGACTTCGGATGTCACGAGACAAGAGACGAGACTATGACCGAGATGTGTCACGAGACTTCGGATGACACGAGACAAGAGACGAGACTACGTCCGAGATGTGTCACGAGACTTCGGATGTCACGAGACAAGAGACGAGACTATGACCGAGATGTGTCACGAGACTTCGGATGACACGAAACATGAGACGAGACTATGACCGAGATGTGTCACGAGACTTCGGATGACACATCACACGAGAGTACTGACGAGATAAGAGATGCCGCGAGACTACGGATGACACATCACACATCACACATCACACGAGAGTACTGACGAGATAAGAGATGCCGCGAGACTACGGATGACACATCACACGAGACTATGACCGAGATATGTCACGAGACTTCGGATGACACGAGACAAGAGACGAGACTATGACCGAGATGTGTCACGAGACTTCGGATGACACATCACACGAGAGTACTGACGAGATAAGAGATGCCGCGAGACTACGGATGACACATCACACTAGACTATGACCGAGATATGTCACGAGACTTCGGATGACACGAGACAAGACACGAGACTATGACCGAGATATGTCACGAGACTTCGGATGACACGAGACAAGAGACGAGACTATGACCGAGATGTGTCACGAGACTTCGGATGACACATCACACGAGAGTACTGACGAGATAAGAGATGCCGCGAGACTACGGATGACACATCACACATCACACGAGAGTACTGACGAGATAAGAGATGTCGCGAGACTTCGGATGACACATCACACATCACACGAGAGTACTGACGAGATAAGAGATGCCGCGAGACTTCGGATGACATATCACACATCACACGAGAGTACTGACGAGATAAGAGATGCCGCGAGACTACGGATGACACTGGCTAACGTCTCTATTGAACTACACACAGACATTACCAGCTAACGTCTGTAGTGAACTACACACAGACATAACAGGTGGCGTCGAATGTCGCCTTTCTCATGGACGTGCACAGTTTTTGTGTTAAGGGAAGTCACGTGATGTACGTTCGGTCTGATTGGTTATGCAAATGAGATGACGCCGAAAACTAGTGTATATAGTTTAGTGTTTCGGTCATAGCAGTTTTCAAATTCGTTTGCTATGGCAGCCTATACTAGGGACGCTACGTCGGAAGTGATGTCACACCGGAAGTTACTTGACTGTCATGGCGGCCTCTGTGCTTCGGGTATTCCCGGAAGTGTGTCCACGAATATAGATCTGTCGTGGTCGGTAGATGGCAATACTCTGACTAATTACATTGGTATCCGTTGAGTGATGTTGGGAACCTTGACGGTCACCTCTTTGAATGAAGTCCTGTCAGGTAGTTGGCCTTCGCCATCGTGTGGTGTAGTACTCCGATTATCCACTAGGAGTCGCTATGCCAGATGTGATGTCATACCGGAAGTTACTTGAATGTCGTGACGACCTGTCATGGCGGCCTCTACGGTTTCACCGTTTCCGGAAGTGTGTCGACGAATAGAGATCTGTCATGGTTGGTAGATGGCAATACTCTGACTAATTACATTGGTATCCGTTGAGTGTTGTTGAGAACCCTGATGGTCACCTCTTTGAATGCAGTCCTGTCAGGTGGTTGTCCTTACATGTTATTGACATAGTCGTTTGAGTGGCGTTGGGAACGATGATGGTCACCACTTTGAATGAAGTCCTGTCAGGTTGTTGTCCTTACATGTTATTGACATAGTCGTTTTCGCTCATAGCGGTTTTCAAATTCGCTTGCTATGGTAGACTCTAACACACACACACACACACACACACACACACACACACACACACACACACACACACACACACACACACACACACACACACACACACACACACACACACACACACACACACACACACACACACACACACACACACACACACACACACACACACACACACACACACACACACACACACACACACACACACACACACACACACACACACACACACACACACACACACACACACACACACACACACACACACACACACACACACACACACACACACACACACACACACACACACACACACACACACACACACACACACACACACAAACACACACACAAACACACACACACACCACACACACACACACACACACACACACACACACACACACACACCACCACCACCACCACCACCACCACCACCACCACCACCACCACCACACACACACACACACACATACACACACACACCCCCACCACCACCACCACCACACACATAACACGTCTATTTTCGTGAAAAAGGAGGGATTTGACGCGATAACACGACTATTTTCTTGAAAACGGAGGAGATGGGGTGCGATAACACGTCTATTTTCCTGAAAACGGAGGGATTTGACGCGATAACACGTCTATTTTCCTGAAAATGGAGGGATTTGACGCGATAACACGTCGAACTGTACTCTCGGGTGATGTGTCATCCGAAGTCTCGTGACATATCTCGGTCATAGTCTCGTGTGATGTGTCATCCGTAGTCTCGCGGCATCTCTTATCTCGTCAGTACTCTCGTGTGATGTGTGATGTGTCATCCGAAGTCTCGCGGCATCTCTTATCTCGTCAGTACTCTCGTGTGATGTGTGATGTGTCATCCGAAGTCTCGCGACATCTCTTATCTCGTCAGTACTCTCGTGTGATGTGTGATGTGTCATCCGTAGTCTCGCGGCATCTCCTATCTCGTCAGTACTCTCGTGTGATGTGTCATCCGAAGTCTCGTGACACATCTCGGTCATAGTCTCGTCTCTTGTCTCGTGTCATCCGAAGTCTCGTGACACATCTCGGTCATAGTCTCGCGTCTTGTCTCGTGACATCCGAAGTCTCGTGACACATCTCGGTCGTAGTCTCGTCTCTTGTCATCCGAAGTCTCGTGACACATCTCGGACGTAGTCTCGTCTCTTGTCTCGTGTCATCCGAAGTCTCGTGACACATCTCGGTCATAGTCTCGTCTCTTGTCTCGTGACATCCGAAGTCTCGTGACACATCTCGGTCGTAGTCTCGTCTCTTGTCTCGTGTCATCCGAAGTCGTGACATAACGTGTGATGTGTCATTCGTAATCTTATGTCTCTTGTCTCTTTACTTGTGAAGTGTAAGACACGAAAAAAGACGCACAATAAGGTTTGCACAGTTTATTACAACACAAACGTATTTACATGTCACGCTCCATAACTACAAGAACCGGAGAATAGACATTGATACAGGGTCTTGCAAAGTTTAATCGTGTACAAGACAAAAGAAAGTTCTTTACAGGTCACCCTCCATTACTGACAGAACAATTTGCTTTAATTTGTTTCGCCACTCCTCTGAAAACGTTTCTTGCAACCAACTTCCGATAGTACACAAGTGATCGGACGTCAGGTCGGCTAGCTTCACACCTGCGTCTAACAAAAACATTCAAACAGGCTTTCACCAACTGGTTGGTCTGAGTCCATGCACGGGATGTATGATCGGTTGACAGATGGTGATGATGAAGATGACAACATTGAAACACTGTCAGCAGCAGCGATGCACTCCTTTTCTTGTCGCTGAAACAGTAACGAGATGAGCTTAGTAATGAATGGTCAACTGATATGTATAAGAACAAATATTATATTATATGCTTTTAAAAATTTACTAACAAAATGACATGAATAGCATTTGAACACTATGAGAAATTGAAGCTTACTGTTATCTCTTCAAGTTGTTTTTCAAGTTGTTCTACAAGTTGTTGTTTACGTCGCCGCTGTTTATCTTGCTTCCTTTAGCAGCAGCCCTGCTTCACATGAGCGGGCCAATTCCCTTTATACTTGAAGGTACTGCCACACATAGAGCAAGTATAACGAGGCAAAAGCTTCTGACACTTCGTCGGAGGTGATGGCATCAGGTTGGTGGTTGGGTTGGTTCACGGTGTAAGTGACAGAGACGAAATTGGTTTGATCGTCGAACTGGTCGTCGAACTTGTCGTCAGACTGGTCGTCGGACTGGTCGTTGAACTGCTCGTTGGCTGTTGGTCCGGGTTGATTGTTGGGGTCGAGAGGTCGAGTGGTCCCGTAGCCGGAGAAGGCTGCGCCTTCGGTAGCAAAGTCCCTTGTCGGACGTTAACACTAGTCATGTTGTTCATTTTCCAAAATGTAAGATATAATGACCACAAAAACAGACGCAGGCCTTTTATAATAGTTCGACAGAACATAAAGGTCACGTGGGCGTGCCGAAAGATCTCGGATTATAGAAAATTCAAGAGCACGGACTGCTGAGTAGAATGTACACAAGCGCGAACTGCAGAGTAGTTATATAGTTCACCACTTATCTAACAGGGCTGCTTTCAGTTGATGATGAAATGTGTATGCTTTAACATGGTAAACATTCCCTATGCTTTAACATGGGGAAAATCCCTATGCTTTAACATGGTGAAAATTCCCTATGCTTTAACACGAGGTTCGCTCACTTGTCCACTAGGGGATGATACCTACATCCGGGTACTTTTCCTCTTCCTCTACTCAAACTAATTCCCTATGCTTTAACATGGGAAAAATTCCCTATGCTTTAACATGGGGAAAATTCCCTATGCTTTAAGATGGGGTTCACTCTCGGGCAGCCACTTTCTCCCGGAGTCGGCTCAATGACATCTGTGTGTGTTGGCGCACAAGTGTCTACGCTACGAGAGATAGGCCCTTTGCTGTTTTCTGATGTTCCCACGTTGCTGTCTCCCACGCTGACAACGCGCTTGTGTAGAACTGTCCAGATGCGAGCGTAGCTCACGCGGAATGAACGAGTAGAGGCAATAGTATGCGTACGAAGATCTGCATCACTACGAGTGTTAGTGTTTGGCTTTCCGGAGAATGCACAAATGGAACAGAACACGTACCTTGTATTAACCCACTTTTCGGTACTGCCCACGACGCTGTAAATGTCACTCCACTCAACCAGATGGAGACGGCTAACACGTTCGCTTTAGTTTGTGTGAAGAAGATCAGGTGTTTGAGGGGGTGAAAAATACAGAACCAACGTTCAATGGAGATCGCCACTAGATTGTATGTTGATGAGTTCATCAATCCCCAGAACAATATCAAAGCCAACCAATTTTGGCAAGACCGTTCAGATGGAATTTTGTTTAGCTGTTCTTGTGTGATATTTCTCGTTGTTATTGTTGCCAGAATGAATAACGCAGAAGTAACACTGTCGATGATACTTTGGTTGACGACGAATGTTGTCCGCAAGTTCTGGAAAAGTTTGTTATACTTGATGAATACAATGATAACGACGAGGTTTCCAACAACGCCCAACAATCTGATAATCAATTTGATGACAATTATGCTGGTTGGTATAAGTCTTTCCCCAATAATAAATAAGTCCGTTTGGTTGTAAATATTTCCGGCGATGTCGAAGTCGCGCGCACTGGTGTTTCGTTCCATTGCGGCTTCGGCGGTCATTCATCAAGCAATAAGCGGAAGAAATATGAACAGCAATATGCGTGGCTTTCAGGCGCAGCGATTGGCCTATTAATGTGACCTATAAACACTTACTCATTATGTAACACCAATAGTATGTAAATGGGTCAGCTCTATTTAACGTGCGCCTTAGCTGAACGTAGACGATTTAGCCGCCACCGCTAACACAACCACATGCAGCAGCAACACCAGCACCGGCCACTCTATCACAGTGTGTAGTAATTTCCACTGAAATCAGTCTTAAAACTAATTATGTAAAGGGGCTACCCTCTACACCGTAATACGGCCAGGGGTCATCTCAGAACATCGGTGTGGGATAATAGACAAAATTACTTTCGCTTAGGGGAGAGGGTTCTAGAGGCAGTTTCTTCTCGCGTTGGACATCAATATTTTACGCTTTGGACATTCGCGGCCACTCACTTTGCTCTTGTCCACGAAGAAAATGATCGCTATATCGTTTTTCGTTTTACGCCGTCACGTGATTAGCCTCGACTACCCAGGCGCCGTGAAATGGCATAATTGTTGTGTCCTTCACAACTGCCTGGAAAATGACATGATTTTGAAATGTTCGCCGGTGGACGGCTTTACACTGAATCATCTGGGTGAAAATTGTGACTGGCTCTCAGGTTAACTGTAAAGTAAAACATTACATAAGAGTAAGCGTTTAATAGCAATCACTGTGCTTAAGCAGATGATAGAGTGTGAAGTGAAGTAATTTTAATGTATTGATATCATCAAATCACTGTATACAAATTATAATTTGAAACTTTCCATGTGAATTATAATCACATGTTACCGCGTGGTAGGCAATCAATATTATTATTCACTTGGCCGTCCGGAATCGATGCAACAAGTGCGTGTGTCTGTGTGCGTGCGTGCTTGTGTGGGGGTTGCGTCCTTTGCATCCCTGTTGGCTTCAGCGGCTGGACCTAGAGGGAGGAGGCGTGGCGTCAGGGTAGCCCACGGTCTCCTTATCTACTTCTCGCCCAGGATTCATAACGCCAGCGTCCCTCTTTACGTTTTCACAAGTCCTGTGGCGATTGGCGAGTGTCGCCGGCGGCAGGTATAAGACGGTGCTAAGAGCCGCTAGTCACGGACCTGCACACAGGATGTCAAGGCAGGATGGTCGCTTTCTTCTCACCGATGCAAGGGCAGTGTTCGATAGCCACCTTGGCGAGAGAGCAGCCCTCTTCAGGGATAGCACTGCTCCCCCATTAGTAGTAGTCTACAAAAAATGACCTAAACAAAACTTGCCTCATTCAATTGTTCAGCACACCGCAGCTGAATGGACATCTAAAATCGTGGTCAAAACTCAAAATTCATGAAAACTACGAGACCCACTCGTAAGAAAGACACTATATGTGTTGGAGCTTGGAACATCAGAACACTGATGGACAACAAGGATTGTGACAGGCCTGAACGACGTAAAGCATTAGTGGGACAGGAGCTGCAGCGATACAACAGTGATATTGCCGCCCTTAGCGAAACTCGCTTTGCTGACACAGGGGAAATAACAGAAGCTGGATCAGGCTACACGTTTTCCTGGTCTGGGAAGGCTGTGGACGACGCTCGAGAAGCACGAGTAGGCTTTGCCATCCGCACTACTCTCGTCGTGAAGCTGGAATCCCTCCCCAAAGGTATAAATGATCGTCTGATGGTAATGCGATTACCACTGCAGGGAAAGACCCACCTGACACTCATCAGCGCTTACGCTCCAACCATGATCTACCCCCCGGAACAGAAAGAGCTATTCTACCAGAACCTGCACAATGCAGTTCGCTCTATTCCATGAGATGACAAGCTTCTGTTGCCCGGCGACTTGAATGCCCGTGTGGGCAATGACTCAGAGTCCTGGCCAAAAGTAATCGGAGCTCATGGGTTTGGACGGGATAATTCATACGGCCATTTGTTTCTCACATTCTGTGCCGAACATGATCCGACCATCACTACCATCCTGTTCCAGCTCACAGAGACCCACAAAGTCACCTGGATGCACCTCCGCTCCAAGCACTGGCACCTGATCGACTTCGTGATCACAAGGCACCGAGACATTCAGGACGTGCACATCACGAGAGTGATGAGAGGAGCTGACTGTTGGATACACCACCAGCTGCTGAAGAGTAAGCTTTCCTTCCACGTGGCAGTCAGAAACAGACGCCAGAAGTGTGACACCAAGAGGAAAGTATATGTAAAAAGGCTTGCCGACTCAAAAACAAGGGAAGCTCTCATGACTACACTAGCAGACCAGCTTGAAAACTTGCCAGCAGAGACAGATCCGGAGAGAGTTATTACATATCTAGATGACCCCCTAACGTTGAAAGAAACACAGAAAGCCACCAAACTGCTACAGCCAAGGAACGCACCAGGTCCAGATGGAATCCCCCCTGACGTTTTCAAAGATGGAGGTGAAGCCATCGTCATTAACTTCACCGAGCTGATGCAGCTGTTTTGGGAGGAAGGCTCTGTTTCACAGGACTTCAAGGATGCCAGCATCATCCACCTCTACAAGAACAAAGGCGACAAGGCTTCCTGCGATAACCACAGGGGTATCTCACTCTTGAGTATAGCAGGGAAGACCATGGCTCGCGTCATATCATAGCAGGGAAGATCATGGCCTGTGTCATTCTAAACCGCACCAGACGCCACCCTTGCTGGATGATGTCGTCCCAGAGAGCCAGTGCGGATTCGAAAGAAACCGGGGGAAGGTAGACATCGTTTTCGCTGTTCGGCAGATCCAAGAGAAATGTCGCGAGCAGAACCAAAGCCGCTGTCTACTCTTTTTGGACTTGACCTAGGCATTTGACACGGTCAGCCGAGCGGGCCTGTGGACCATTCTGTCCAAGCTTGGGTGTCCACCAAAGATTACCAGCATCATCACGTCCTTTTACGACGGCATAATGGCTCGGGTGATGGAAAATGACTCCTTGTCAGACCCCTTCCCTGTTTCAAATGGGGTTAAACAAGGTTGCGTACCCGCACCCACTCTGTTCATCCTACAGTTTGCTACAATGCTGTTCGTTGCACTTATACTAGTATCACCACCCTCTACCGATACGATGGTCGCTTCTTTAATCTGTTGGCGCCTGAAAGCCAGAACCAAAGTCCTCAAGGCACTCGTGGGGGACTTCTCTTTGTAGAAGGCTGCGCCCTAACTGAATTCGGCTAACCAGACCTGCAAGACCGTTCGGCCTGACCATCAGCCTGGAAAATGGAAGTGATGCTTCAACCTGCACCCGACCCCTCCAATCCATCCATTGAAATCAAGGGCACCAAGCGGAACAGCTTTACTTACCTCGGGAGTTGCCTGACTTCAACCTGCAACCTGGACAGAGAGGTGTATAATCGGCTGACGTTGAACACAAAGCTGGCAGTCTACAAGGATGTTGACCTGACCTCCTTGCTGTACAGCTGTGAGACATGGACGCTTTACAGAAGACATCTGAAAGTGCTTGATCAGTTCCACCTCCGCTGCCTCCGCAAGATCATGGGCATTTGTTGGAAAAAAAGACCAAATATCGAACACTGAAGTGCTCCGTAGTTCCAAAACATCCGACATCCAGGCACTCATCATAAAGGCCCAGCTTCGATGGGTCATGTGGTCCGAATGGACGATTCGCGACTGCTAAAGACGACCTTCTTCTCCGAGCTGGCATCTGTCAAAAGAAACAAGGGCGGCCCAATCAGACGCTTTAAATACTGTTTAAATGCATCGCTGACGACCTACGGCATCCCCCTCCTGGGCTGGGAGTCAGTTGCAACATACCGCAGATCCTGGCGCCTGGCTGGGCTCAAGGATGTCCTTTGAGGAGAAGCACCTGCAGGACCTGGACCAGAAGCGCCAAGCCCGCAAACAGAGAAGACCAGACCCTATTTCTGCAGTAGCCTGCTCCAAGTGCGGCCGTGTCTGCGCGTCCGAATTTGGGCTGCGTTACTTAAGTCTTCGTTGCTTGCGACGGACGTCCATGAAAGTGTGTGTGTGGGTGGGCGCGTATGTTTCTCAAGCATTGTGAGATAATTTTGAATTGTGAGATCGACCTCTTAGTACTTGTCAGAAATTACACTCGTGGCTCCCGGGGGTGTGATCTCACAAGGAATTTACTGTGTTATATGCGTATGGCAGTTTGTGTGTGTTAACATGAGATGGCAGCACAGAATCGACTGCGATCCGCGAGTGTGTGTCGCCATCATACGCACAGTATTGGTGCGCACCCAATCAGACGCGAGTTTACTACGTATTTTAACGAATAGTAATCTGCTTTGTAAACACGGAAACAGTATCAATGTTCAACTGACAAACCTGAATGAGTAGGCCTATTTGTTATTTATATATCAGACCGATGTTAAGCTATACAAAATGGCGCTCGCTAGCCGATAGGAAAGTAATGCACGTCTTGGGTCGGATGGAAAAAACCACGAAACCCTCGTTGGGTTCATCGATCGTTTAAATATTAGTATGTTACAACAATCGCAATATTTCAATTTTCATAACATCGCTTCGATCTTCGTGTACATCGGGCTTAAAGTGGACTGTGGCGGGAACGCTAGCGGAGTGGTACAATCTGTTGTAGGCATGTTAACATCATTACACTGTAAGGCATTTCACGTGTGAATTCGTATAATGTAACACGCCATGCATGAGCAATTTGTTTAGACAAAGAAAAATAGAGTCATTCTCCGATTCACTTCATGCCCCAACAAAAATTTAGTACGGTGACCACTGATTTTTTGTTGACATTCCCAGTAACACATAACCATCTTTATAATATGTCAACTTTTCAAGACGTTGTAATGACTTCTAGGTACCTGTATTTAAATTTAAAGAAAATAATAAATTAATGTCAAAAACTCAGCTGTAATTAAAACTCTTTTAAAATATATTTTGAGTATCATACCTAATATAGAAAAGTGTACATTTCATATAATTGATATGTATCAGGCATAAGAAATGTTTCGAGACAAGGAACAATAGAGATGCATTCTCACGTTACACTACGTGGACGAAAATTTAGCACGGTGACCTGTGCATTTTTGTTGACACACACAAACAAACACACAGAGAGTGAGTAAAAGAGAGAGAGAGAGAGAGAGATAGCGAAGAGATCGAGAGAGAGGGAAAAGAGAGTAAGAGAGAGAGAGAGAGAGAGAGAGGAAGAGAGTAAGAGAGAGAGAGAGAGAGGGGGAGGGAGGGAGGGAGGCAGGGAGGGAGGGAGGGAAGGAGGGAGGGAGGGAGAGAGGGGGGTGGGAGGGAGGGAGGGAGGGAGGGAGAGAGGGAGGGAGGGAGGGGAGGGGAGGGGAGGGGAGGGAGGGAGGGACGGGGAGGGAGGGAGGGAGGGAGGGGGGGGGGGAGGGAGGGAGGGAGGGAAAGAGGGAGGGAGGGAGGTCTACAGACCGACACTCGCATGCACCCGAGCGCACATGTATGAGTGAAATTAATCCGTGCTGCCCATCGACACGAGTGCTTCAATGGATCATTTCAGGAGCTATATTTTGACAGGGTTAAGTCGGTGTCACGTCATGAGAGTTAACTAAGGACAATTGGCGCTTTTGATGAACACCGGTGAATTCTCTTTGACATTCAACAGGGAACGTATACAATTAAAACATGCAAGAGCATGGCAACATTCTCTTTGAGTGCAAGCTCTCTGATAATTCTTTTAGGAACGGCACCCATTGTCACGCGCAAATTTATAGATATTTGGTAAATGGTTCCTCGTAATTCAGCATTGCCCTCTCTCGAAACTGTCTTCGAAACGTGCAATAATGGCATTAATTTTAAATACATTTTTTCTATCACAATTATGAAATATAACTTCGACTACCATCGGTAGATTTCTCCAAGAATTAAATTGTGGAGTTTCAGTTTTCCTATGTTACACTCTTCGAAACAGGGTTGTATAACTTTTATCATTTAATTTAAATCATTGATTTAAATCGTGATTTAAATCACTAAAAAAATAAAAAATATAATTGATTTGTGATTTTTGTACTACTGATTGTTTTAATTGCTGATTTACATCTCAGTGTAATGCTTTGACTGCCTCGTGCATCTGTAGGTCTAAGTATGTAACATCCATACCCATAAAAAAGTGATTGGTCAAGGAAGATCAATTTGAATGAACAGGAAGCCTTGCATCATAAAATGGGGTCGATAGGCAACTGTTGTGCAATATAAGCAGATAAGCTGATGGGCAGGAGAAGTGCTCCCCAGCTGAAAGACCTCCCCAGCCAGAGGGAAGGGGAGGGGTACTGATGAAAAAAGGCTACCAGGGTCAGTGGGCAATTGTAGCTAACAGCAGTGCCATGGATAATGCCAAAATAAGGCAACCTGGGTCTCAAGCTGAGATCAGCAGGGAATGCACTGAACAAAGGCCACAGGCAGAGCCTAATCAAGGCTGCAAGTCAGAATTCAAGGATATCAAGGCCTTGAATTGGGATTGGTATAATTCAAGGTTTTCAATGAGTTCAAGTCCCTGAGGCTGGCCAACACTGGATTAGAGACCTAGCTTACGAATACTGTCTATTGATCACTGCCGAATTATACCAGTTTGCTTCTGTGTGTTTATTCACAATGTCTGGAAGAAAAAAGATTGTGTGTGACTTTATTTTGAAAAGACTGTGGTTCCAGGAAAGACTGGGTGTAAAGCCAAACGAACATATGAGGACACACTGTTTGTGACATTGTGCAAGTTGAGGATGTAATGTTCGTGTGCATTATTTTAATGAAGCCCATTTTGTAAATACACTGATTCCGTTCTGAATCCAATTAGTACAATAACAGTATTGAAATCATATTTGTTTTCCTAATTTCCAGATGTTTGAGCTATTCCCTTTCTGAATACAGTTAAGCTTCCAAAACCTGTCTTTAAAAGGAAGAATCTTTTCTCTTTTCAAGTCAGAAGCCCCAAGTTCAAGTATAAATAAAGAAATCCTATTTAAATAAAAACAATCAGATCTAAATTTTTTTTTTTTTTTTAAAGAATCACGATTTTGTCAACCCTTCTTAGAAATGTATCGTACAAATTACGGTAAAATGACTGGCAGCACGGGTGCCAACGGAGTACCGTAAATGTAACGGTATATGATTTATGGTGTACTGTATTGTACGGAATAATACTGTAAAATATACGGTAGCATATTGTTAGTGTACCGTATTTTTTGGGAATAATAATGTAGAATATACGTTAACATCTTTACGGCGTACCGTATATTTAGGGAATTGTGCTGTAGAATACACGGTAGCATCTTTACGGCGTACCGTATTTTTTATGAACTTGTGCTGTAGAATATACGGCAGAATGTTTACGGTATACCTTGTTTTATATGGAATTGCAGTGTAGAATATCCAGTCATATTTTTTATGGTGCCATATTTTGTACAGTAGAATATTAGCGAATATACAGAGATTATTAAGTAACGTGATGGTAAAATTACTGGGTGCTCGGGCGCCAGCTAAATAGGGGCTACTACTAATGTAATGGTAGACAGAACACCTCTGACCTTGTCCTATATCAACTCAGAACTCAGAATCAATTTATTTGATCTATAAATACGATACATATACTTGTACAACGAATAACGCAAGTAATAGAAAGGTCGGGAGACTCCCATTAAGATATATAATATCGCTAGCACAAGAGCCACCCCATAAATATAAACAACAATAACATTTACATGACACAAATCAGAATAGCATATGACTTGTTTTTAAAGTTGATAATTACTCAATGTGTCAACATGCATACATAATACAAGGACTGATTATATGTACTCGTGTACACATTGACGTACATATGGATACTTAGGTATACATTCTAATACGTATTACGAATTACAAATAAAGCAATTATGGATACGACAAGTGGATTCATAATTTAAAATAAAAACGTTTTTTTGTGTATGTTGAAAAACCATATTGACTGTGGGTGTAAATTGTATTAATGATAACACTTGGTGTATTGTTAACTGTCTCTACTATGTTGTGTGTAATGCATTTTGCAAATTCATGTTTTAATCTGTACATATACAGATTATTTCTTTCACGTGTGCAGTGCTAATGAATATCATAGATGTGTGTGCTTGGAAAAAACATTGACGTAGTAAGGTAAAAGATTGTTAATTAATTTATAGTAAAATTTTAATTGTTGGATTTTATAAATGTCATTAGCAACTGAAGTCTTTTAAAATAGGACTTGTGTGAGCATTGTAATTACTTAAGGATATTATTCGTATTGCTTTTTTGTATTTTGAAATTTCGATGTGCCTGATGACCCCATAAAAGTATGCCATAATTAATATGAGGGAGATTAAAAGCATTGTACATAACATATAATGTATTAGGTGGTAAAAACTATTTAAGTTTATTTAGTATGCCTATTGTTTTAGATATTTGATTTGCTATTTTGTTTGTATGACTCTGTCAGTTTAAATGGTTATTTATTGTGATGCCTAAAAAACTTAAATCATTTACACATTCAATGTATGCCCTATCTATTTGTAATACAGGGTATTCTACTTTCTTTTGAAGCATATGCAAAATCATGAATTTAGTCTTTTTGGCATTTAGTGACAGTTTGTTATATATATATATATATATATATATATTATATATATATATATATATATATTATATATAATAAATCAGAGTGGCCCTAAAATTGAACCTTGAGGGACACCAATGTTGATGACTATTTCTTTAGACTTAACACTTTGAATTTCTACGTACTGCTTACGATTTTGTAAATAACTCGTACAAAGGTCCAGAGCCTTGTCATGTAATCCATAGTAAAAAACAATTAATTTCTGTACCAATATATTGTGAACAATTGTGTCAAATGCTTTTGATAAATCAAGGTATATATTTATTGGAGTAACCGATTTACCAAGTTCTTGTATAATTCAGTCTATAATTTCGAGTGTAGCAAGCTCAGTAGAATGTTTCTTTCTAAACCCATATTGGCTATTATAGTTAGTATAACGCTTTAGAATTTACTTCAATAGGTTGCAATTTATCCATAGCTGCAGTAACAATTTCACCGAGGATATTGTAGTTTTCATTCGGATCCGCATGAGTATCTGTGTTCAGTTTATCATAAAGATTTGAGTTAATTATTTCAGTTTATATTTAATGAGTGAGTCAGGATTTTGTTGTTTTATTCGTATAAACCTTGGTATCGCATTAGAGGTTTCGACATAGTCCATACTTTGAAAGTACGGAAAGTTATCAGAAATATTGCTCACTAAAATACCAGCTGAGGATTTGAAGAATCCTTTTGTCAAATTGCATAACAAATTATCAGTGAGTGTTCCATGATATTCTGAAAGTCGTGCTGGCTTAGAAACCATGTGAAATGATTGTATAGAAGTATTCACATATTACGGGTTTTTCGTTAAATTTACGCAAATCAATATTGCAATATCCTGCATTTAATAAATATCAATAGTTCTCCCTCCGTTAATAGGCTTATAAGTCTTAATTTAGTTACCGGAGTTGACCCCGGTTCAACATTTTGTAATTAAATAAAGTAGGCTTTATTGTTAAAATTGAGACTCTACTGATCTTGTAAATATAATTTAGTTTTTGACTTACGCCTTAGCCTTAGCTCTGGGCTTAACATTCTTTACTATTTATAATACATATGATATATAATTATATGGTTTTGGTATGTTAATTTCTACTGAATATGCTAATAGTCTAACATAATTATGTCACCATTATTAATTTTTGGTGTAATCCTTGTCTTGCTCTGTTGCTGTAAGGGATATAGATTTTGTTTTATGCAAACCATTGCCATCTAATAATTTTAATGTGCTTTTTTTCAATCACACTAGAATACATAATTATATTTTAATTTTGCATAGCCTGTCTTCATGTTTGTTATATCGATCTTTCGATCTGTACGAGATAAGACAGCCTCACTCTGTGATTGATTAATTTCAAAGAAAATAAACATTATTGCTGTAACTGAGACCTGGCTCAGACCACATGATACACCTGCATGCCTTGCTGACGTTTCCCCTTTCACAATCGACCACGTTTAGTCGGCCGTGGAGCTGGTGTTGGCTTTCTAATATCATGGCAGTTCAAAGTTAAATTACATTCCAAATCTGAATACTTCAGTTTCAAGTCGATCTGTGCTGAATGTTTAGATTTTTCTTTCTTTCTTTGTATCTGTCGCCGTCCAGGACATCCGGCAAATTTCTTTGAAGACTTTCAGGATATGTTGGAAAATCTGGCAATTATTCATTCAGAATTTTACATTCTTGGTGATTTTAATCTGCATTTGGATATACTTTCTACAACTACGTTTGATGATATTCTGGCATAATTTGATTTGAAACAATATGTTACCTTTTCGACACATATACGTAGCCATTGGCTTGACCTCTTGATAACCCGTGCAACTTATACTAATATCCAAGCACCTACTGTTTCAGTTGGGTTATCATACCTCCATACTGTCGTTGCTAATGTTAATATTTCTATAACCACATTAAAGTCGAAATACAATGTGTCTTACAGAGCCATTCACAGGATTGACATTGCAGCTTTAATGGCTGATATCCCTATATCCGACCTTATCACAGATCCAAAAGTACTGTCAAGTACTCAATGCATTACTTAACAAACATGTACCTATAAAATCCAAACCGGCTCCATGGATGACTTCCGAAATTATACTATCTAAAAGGCGTCGTCGTTATTTAGAGCGTGTATGGCGCAAATCGAGCTCGCCACTAGACAGGTCACCTCTGTAACAGCCAAATGGCCAAAGCTAAATCAGTTTATTATACAAATATGGTCATAAGTAAGTCTGATAACCTACGTCAGTTATGGAACTGCATCAATGTAGCATTTCTGTTATTTCTAGATGGTTAAATCTACTTGCCTGAGGTTTTATTTGGGAAATGAAGAAGGTCAAGCCAGTAGATAGACATATTGTTGACCAACCGCCTTGGTTAAGTAATTACGGCAACTCGGTTGCAGATGCGCTCAGTGGGGCGTGGTAATCTGTTGCTAGCATTTCTAGGCCAGCAGGTGGTTTCACTGTAATCTTAGAGGGTGTTCCACAATGTTTAGTTTGAATTGTATATTGCATTGGCCAATAGAAAAGATGGAAACCTGTGATATGATGTGTAATTAGGTCCGCTTATATAAACGTATGTTGTTCGCATTTCGCCATCTGGGCGCTGGCGAAGGACTGGGACAGGTCCAGGGTTGAACGAGACAGGTTGCCTTGCTGCCAAGAGAATGGCAAGTCAAGTCGTAAAGCGTGGTGGGAATCGTTAACGTGGGTTACGTTCCCAAGCTTTTGTGTGTGTAATATTCAGTGTCCAGAGTGACTGTTCGATCGAGCTTCGAAGAAGCCATGCCGCCACGTCAGCGGTATATTGTGACAACGTTCCGATCGGCCCCAACGTATTTGCGTCGATGAGCGATAATCGCGACGCGCTCACCCAGCTCGGGCCATCCTCGAACAGCGGTCTCACAGCGACATCGTCAGAAAGCTTGACCGAATGCGACTCGCAGCGGTAAACGTATACTGCCATGCGTCGTCATTTGTGCGAACTCGTTCATCCGACTCATCGATCGTTTGCGAAAGGGCAAGACCTCTCGATCGAATTCGTAGCGGCCGGCGGTAAGCGTCTACTGCCCGGCTTCGTCTTTCAGTTGAACGTATTCAACTGACGTCGCAATCGTTTGCGACCGTGCGATCACTGAACGGACGCGACTCGAGAATTCACGGCGTACGACGGCAATCGTCAAGTGCCCGACATCATCACTCGTGCGGCCGAGATACACCGTTCTAATTGTGTTCTGAGCTCGGCGTGTCGACTTCAACGAACGTTCGTATATATTCGAGATGGGATTAGCCCAGTATCAATGTCTATTTTCTGATTGAATGCATCTATTATTTGCTGTATTATGATTGGTAGTTATCTGTGTTTGAAGTGAAGTATTTTTACCCTTGAAGTATTCACATATATATGTATATATATGTGTGTGTTGTAACAGATTACTGTAATGAGAGTCCGCGAGGACTAGCTTATACTGTGTATTTACATTAAGGGAGTTATTCTTAGATAACACTTGGCGCCTAGTGTATGGTCGTGTAGCGGTATAATCCACCTTAGAAAGGAAGTGGAATTTGATAATCGAAAGATTCAGTGTTATTGTTTATTATGTTCTATTAAGATTTGGTTACGGGATTTCTTTATTCTGTTTATTTTGTTAATCGAGATATTTACAAAAAGAAAGATATCTTGTAATAAAGTTTATTAAAATGTCCTCGTTCTTTGTTGCTTGTTCACGAAAACCGTTCTTTCTCATATGCGTTGACCTTGATATATAAGAACCCTACTAGACTGAGCCATCTAGTGTGCGGAGACCTCGCTAATCCGTGACAATCAATAACATTCTACACAGACGGCCCACTACATCGCTACCTGATCATGTGTCAATTAAGTGTCTATGTGATTTGTTCTCTAGTCACTTTAAGAATAACATCAGTATTATTCGTTCTGCTTTCCCACGTCATAATTTAAGTAATGTCAGTGCGGACTTTCCATAAGTAAATTCTCTACTTGTATCATTTGAACTTGCAACAGTTGATGAAGTTAGGAATTTTTTTAACAAATGAATCACTTTGCTCTGGCTGTTTTCCTGATGCTTTCAAATACACCCATGTGACACCACTACTTAAAAAGTAATCTCTGCCTAAACAAGACCTAAACGGTTATAGACCTATTTCTAACCTCAGCTTTATTTCCAAAATACTATAAAAGGTGGTAGCAAGTCGTCTAAGGTCTCATTTTAGAGCACAAATGTCTTAATTAATGGTCATAATCAGCACGTAGTTTCATTCAACAGAGTTAAAGGTTCATAATGACATTAACTTGAACAGTAATAATGGTAAAGTGACTGCACTTACCTTACTAGATCTCTCTGCTGCTTTTGACACGATTGATCACAGCATTGTCATTGAACGCTTATTAATGTGGTACAGCACATCTGGCACAGCTCTAAGCTGGTTTTCTTCGTACCTAACTGATAGATACCAAACTATAAAGATTGGGAACTGCTTTTCAGCTGCACTGCCGGCTTTATTTGGTGTTCCCCAGGGTTCTGTTCTTGGGCCTTTGCTTTTTACTTTTTACACCACGCCACTAAGCTCTGTTATACAAAGACATAACTTGGATTATCATCTTTATGCTGATGTTACTCAGATCTACATTTCATTGGCTACCCCAGATACAAATCGCTTCCTTAGCCAAATTATAGATTGCCATCAAGATATCTTCCACTGGATGACCGACAGCAAGTTGAAATTAAATGCAAATAATACTGAATTGAGCATTAGTAGTACTCCAATGCAGCGTAACAAACTGGATGGTTTTCTCCCTACGCGTATTTTAAATCAGTACATCACGCCAGAAACCTCGGTGCGGAATCTAGGAGTGATCTTTGATAGTAACTTCAATATCCAACAACACATATCTCAAACATGTCGCTGGTGTCTTTATCATAATCGTGATCTTCGCCGTATTCGCCGGTATATGTCATTTTCTGTTGCTAAAACTATTGCAACAGCGCTTGTTAGCAGCAGACTTGACTATTGCAATTCCGTCCTTTATAATATCGCTAGCAATGATATTACAAAACTTCAGCGTGTCCAAAATTGTATAGTAAGAGTAGTTACAACATCTCGTTTTTCTCGCTCTGTGCCAGTTTTGAAGTCTTTGCATTGGCTTCCTGTACGATATCGTATCATATTTAAGACCTGTACCATTATGTACCAGGCACTGTCCAGTAGGCGGCGACCATCTTATTTGCATTCATTGTTTACTACTGTAGGAAAAACTATCCAGCTTCGATCATCTAGTTCTTACCTAGCCAATTAGATTATTATTATTAAATAAATTCTGATATGGCGCCTTGCAAGCGGCAAGTCAAGGCAAAGAGACACTTGGTGTGCGACGACTGCCACAGTTGGGTAGATTTTGCCTTATCCGGCTGTACGAAGTCATGGACAGAAACCAAGGAAGAGGGATTCACCTTTCAGTGCGTGGGGTGTTGGAAGGTGAAATGTCTGGAGAAAGAGGTAGCTAGGTTGGTAGATATTGTGACGGGGATGGAGATGAGAATCAGCAAGGAGACAGACGGAATGGAGAGAGACGACAGGGATAAAGTTGGGAATACTGTGAAACTGAAGGAGCAGAGTAGTGGCAACAAGACCGAGGAAAGGAGACTGAGAGGAGGGAAGGTGATCGGAGGGGAAGAAAGTGGAGGATCGACGGCAGGAAATGTGACAGGTGTGAAGGTGGCAGGAGAGAAAGTGACCGTAGAGAAAGAGGTAGGAGGGAAAAAGAGACGGGAGAGGAGAGAAGGAAATGCAATGGGAAGAAAGGAAGTGAGAGTACATGTGACAGAAGAGAAGTCGGGAGGGACGATGACAGGAAGAAAGGTAACAAGAGAAACAGCGTCAGGAAAGAATGGAACGGACGAGATTGTGACGGGAGAGCAGAAGACAGGGGAACAAGATTACAACCAGACAGATGCAAACCGTAGAAAGAGCTACACTGAGGCAGTGATTGAGGGGGCAATGAGGAAAGAGAGGGTGTTTATGGGCGATTCGATTATGAGAAAGACAGATAAGACTCTAAGCGAGGGGAGGACATCGTTGTTTGTCTACCGGGGGCTAGGATAGAACATGTAACTGAAAGGGTAGAGAAGGTACTGGGGCATGGCAAGGGAGGGTCTGTACTAGTACATGTAGGGACAAATAACGCAGAGAAGGAGGGAACAACTGGGATAGTTCAGAAGTACAGACAGTTAGTGAAGAAGTTAAAGAAGACAAGAGTAGAACAGATTATCCTCTCAGGAATTTTGCCAGTAATGGGAGGAAGGGGGCCGACATATAGAAACTGCAAGAGGATGGCGATCAACGCACTAGTTGAGCAGATGTGTAAAGAAGAGGGGGTGGGATTCGTAGATTTATGGGGATACTTTGTTGGGAGGGAAGATATGTACATGAGAGATGGCCTACATCTAAGTGGAAAGGGGCAGCAGTTTTCTCAGAGAACTTGCTGCAATCTGTTGACAGTGGGACAGGCTGCATCTATTTAAACTAGATTCGCAGGGGGGATTCACAGAGAAGCCTGAAACTGGAGGCATAGATAAAGACAGCAGAAATAAATCGCCTGGAAAACTGTTCTGAATCAGGATATAAATGCATTTGTTTAAATGCAAGGAGCATAGTAAACAAAAGAAGTGAACTAAACATTATGGTAGAAGATATTGACCCTCACATAATAGGTATAACCGAATCGTGGGCCACCACTGATATATCAGATGCCGAATTGGGACTAACAGGATATGTAATGTTTAGGAAAGATAGAATAGGAAGAAAGGGAGGTGGAGTTATTTTATATATTAAAGAATCTATCCAGGCTTATGAAATAAAATTAGAAAGAGAAGCAGATTGCGGAGAAGCTGTTTGGTGTAACATAGTTACAGGAAACTCAACGTTAACAGTTGGGTTAGTTTATCGAAGTCCAAACATAAGCATAGAAGAGAATGAAAAAATACAAAACGCTATAAGGGAAGTAAGCAAACGGAACTGTATTATTATGGGGGACTTTAACCATGGGCATATACAATGGAAATCTCTACAGAGTATGGGGAGTGAGGACCACAAGTTTGTAGTTTTAGTACAAGATAGTTTCCTTTCTCAACATGTGCTAGAACCAACCAGGGGAGAGAATGTGTTAGACTTAGTTTTATCCTCACAGAAAGAATTAGTTGACAATGTCAAGATATGTGAGCCACTGGGGAGTAGTGATCACAACCAGATACATTTTACCATCAAAGTAAAATCAGAAAGGAATAGTAAAAAGCAGTATAGGAGAAATGTCCACAAAGGAAGGTATAAGGACATGAGGAAATATTTAGCAAAGATAGACTGGAATAACACACTGAAGAATAAGACAGCAACCGAATGCTGGAATATCTTAAATAGTGAAATTAAGTGCATAGTCGATAAATTTGTACCTTTCAAAAAACAAGGGAAACGGTCTAAAAAGAAACACTTATCGAAAGAAGCCATTACAAAAATTAAGTATAAACAAATGATGTGGAAGTCATATAGATGTACTGGAAATGATGAAGACTACAACATTTATAAAGAAGCACTTAATCAAGCTACAGCTGAAATTAGAAATTCAAAGAGAAGCTATGAACAACAATTAGCTAGTAATATAAAACATGACAGCCAGAGTTTTTATGCGTATGTTCAAAGCAAACAGAAAGTTCAAGATAAGGTCGGTCCTCTAGAAGATAGTGCTGGAAATACAATATCAGAGGGATTCATAATGGCAGAAGACCTGAATGAGTACTTTAGTTCAGTGTTTACCAGGGAAGATATTAGTTAACTGCCAGTACCAGAGGCTAAGTTCAAGGGGGCAGATTCAGACTATTTAGGACAGTTAGTTGTAACCTCGGAAATGGTAGCTAAGAAAATAAGGGCTATGAAGGATAATAAATCACCTGGAGTGGACGGGATTCCGCCCAAACTACTATTGGAAATTGTAGAACAAATTAGCGCACCGCTTGCAACAGTTTTCAATTTGTCATTAGAAGAGGGAGTGGTTCCTTTAGAATGGAAAGAGGCAAACATTATACCGTTATTTAAAAAAGGTTCGAGAAACAAGTCAGAGAACTATAGACCAGTGAGTTTAACATCAGTGATTTGCAAATTATTAGAAAGACTAATTAAAGATCACATGGTGGATTTTCTTGTTAAACATAACTTGATAAACCCATCTCAACATGGGTTTTTAAAAGCGAGGTCATGCTTAACAAATATGTTATGTTTTTTGGAAGACATCACTAGGTGGGTAGATGAGGGATCACCAGTAGATATCATCTATTTAGATTTTCAAAAAGCTTTCGACAAAGTACCACATCAAAGATTACTCCTTAAGCTAAAGGCCCATGGCATAGGAAACGGTATAATAAACTGGATAGAAAAATGGCTGAATGACAGAAGACAACGTGTAGTAGTTGATGGGGAGACTTCAAACTGGAAATCGGTATTGAGTAGGGTACCACAGGGATCAGTACTAGGACCTATATTATTCTTAATATATATCAACGATTTGGACGATGATATAACAAGCAAGGTGTTAAAATTTGCGGATGATACAAAAGTGTTTAGAAGGATTAAAAGTGATGGAGACAGACAGCATTTACAAGATGATCTTGATAGGTTGATCAAATGGTCTGAAAAGTGGCAAATGCTGTTCAATTTTGGGAAATGTAAATGCCTCCACACAGGTGATGGGAATGAAGAGGTAAAATATAAAATGGGGGGTACTGTTCTAATTACTACTGTAAAAGAAAAGGACTTAGGGTTAACCATTAGTGCTGATATGAAGGTTTCAGAGCAGTGCGGAATTGCAGCATCAAAGGGAAATCAAATCCTTGGATTAATTAGGCGAAATATAGCGTATAAAAAAAAAGAATTCATAGTACCGCTGTACAAAACAATAGTGAGGCCTCATTTAGAATATTGTATACAAGCATGGAGGCCATATCGCAAGAAGGACATAGATATGCTAGAAAGAGTAGAGAGGAGAGCGACTAAAATGATACCAAATCTGAGGGATCTTAGTTACGAAATACGCCTAAAAGAATGTGGTTTAACAACACTAGAGACCAGGAGATTGAGAGGAGATCACATAGAAGTGTTTAAAATATTGAATGGTTATGAAAATATTGATAGAAACATTTTTTTCTCAGTTAAGAAAGATAGAAGGACCAGAGGACATGAAGCTACATTAGTAAAGGAGCAGTGTAGATTAGATATAAGAAAGTTCTCATTCTCACAAAGGACTGTAAATGAATGGAACAGATTATCTCCTGATTGTGTTGGTGCTAGTAGCGTGAATATGTTTAAAAATAAAATCGACACACACCTTAAAAAGGCGGGATACATGTAGATAAAAAGTATTGGACTCTCGATAAGCCAAAAGGCTTCCTTGTCCAACTGCCATCCAGAGTAATTTTCTGGTTGGCAATCTTGTTAAATCTTGTTAAATCTTGTTACCTACTTTTTGTCCCTAGAGTCAACACTAACATTGTAACTAGGGCTTTTTCTGTTGCTGCACCAACTCTTTGGAATATGCTCCCTCTTAGTGTTAGATCAGTTGAAAATATGACAAAATTCCATCGTCATTTAAAAACGTTTCTTTGCAACCTTGCTTATCCACCGTAGCTCCCTAGCGCCTTGACCCATCTGTTGACAAATGGAATACTGCTTATGGATTCTGAGATTGACCAATCCTTTTGTTTTGATGCGCATTTGAGCTTGGTTTCCAAGGATTTAGGCGCAATAGCAGTTATATTATTATTATTATGTAGGGTGGATGTATTCATGATGCTGACGTCAGTCCATCGGTGTCGCATGACCATGACGTTTGGCTGTGATGCATGTGTGAAGTTAAGACGTACACGGCTAACAGGAATTGAAACAAGCCGTCGTTTCTCGAAACGTGTGTGACAATACCTTCCATTAACACCATCTTGCCTGTCAAAGATGAAAGTACGGTAAGGAAGTCAATTAGGTCTGACGGAAGAGAACATGATCTCGACCGCCAGCACATGTATACCGTCTTGTTTCGCCACTGTTAGATCTTGCTTTGTGTACACAATAAAACAGCCGACAGTTGCTTACGAAACGTTATGAAATCGAAGGCTATTCGGCGTTGTATTCAGAAGGAACGCAAAACTCGTGCATTCAAAGGTATTCCCCTTTCTAAGCAGTCAAAAACAACAACGGTAACAGTGACTACTAAAACATTCTGATATTTGTCAGTCGCTGAGTGCATAGTAGTCCAGTAATTTTAGCATATGACCTGCCACAAATTGCAACAGAAAGTTTTTCAACGATTTTATATTCGTAAATATATTATGTGTAACATACTAAAAATAGAAATAAATTGTGGGTGAGAAAACCCCCTAAAAATACATAAAACCAAATTGCCACCATGTGTAATACAAATCGCCACAATTCGCAAATTATGAAATGTATAATGATCAATTATCTTTATCGAAATAGTTGGTATCCGACAATTAAAAATAAACAAAATATAATACACTGGAACAACCATTCTTTACAATTCGTGATATGTCCACTACGAATAGCACTTAAAAGACTTAAATATTGATATATGTACATTTTATAAAAGTAAATTAATGTATGTTAGATATCGTGAAATATTTGTCCAGGAATTTAAGTTGTAATAATTACCTCGTTTAATCGTTATTATATGTCATCGTTGTCGGTGTCTTCGTAATCATCGAACGCCACTTTCGGTGAGTTACTGCACCCAGATCCTCTGCATTGACCACATGCAACGGAGCACTCTGGGTTTCTTGCTACATCTCATGCTGCTACAGTCGGTGTGGCAATTACATCTGATCATGTGCAGTAGCGTATCAGGTGCTGGCTGCAGTTCAGTCATGACAGGAACTGTACGTCCTTCACTGCATCGCCATCCCCATTCTTCTGGCACCATTGTACCATCAGACCCATTCCATTGTTGAACCTGAAGGTATACACGCAGAGAGTGATGCTTCGCGGCGGCAGATGATGGCGGGAGACTCTCTGGTTGGACATACGACCCTTTTGTTGCCACCTTCTCGCTGAACCGCCTGTGTCGCAATACGTCAAGTCCTTCTTCGTGCGTTCCGTTGTAAAGGCACATCAAGGCTTACTCTCCTGCGTTTACATCCTTCAGTGCAGACCTTGTGCTGAATACGGTTGCTTGCTGACGGAAGTGATCATTGGCGATGAACTTCTTTAGGGCAGTTCCCTTCCCAATGCCATATAAGTGTGAAGTGGTGTCACATCCGAGAACAGCATGGATGAAGAGAATGTTGGTGCATACTTCTGGCCCAAGCTGCTCTTTTAGCACCTTTGTGTTCCATATACGATGCTTTGCAGATGTTTTCTTTGGCTCAGGATGAAAGAACACGTCATAACCAACCATGCTTGTGTGGTAGCACAATAAGACTAAAAGGTCTGTGTCATCGCCCACGAGTACTGTGTTGATTCTGGTTGCAGACTGGACTATGAGAAGATCAGCATCTTCCTGGGCGTGGCGAGTACGGCAGTTTTTCTTCTGCAAGAACACACTTAGCATGTTGATGAACCGTTGTTTGTTTTCTTTGTTTGCCAGGAAAACGTTCTACTTCATTGTGACATACATATTTTCATCAAATACGACGGTTGTCCCAATTTGACATCGCGTTCTCCTGTGATGAACAGTGTCCTTTGTGGATGTGTTATTGTATCCGTCGAACACGACAATTGCCTCTCCGTATTTGTTTTCGACGTAATCAGTGTACATACCGCAAACATCCTTGTATGTAAGTAAACCAAGTGGCCATGGAATGCGATGGATAAGTGCACCGCCATCTAGCACATACTTGACTTCACCAGTTATTTCATGTTCCTCTTGGGTTAGTTGAGCCCACATTGCATCTGCGAGTGCTGGTTTGCGTGGCTCTCTGAGCATCAGTGAGGAGTCAAATAAAGCTGGTGGATAGCTGCACAGCTCATACTTGAAAACTGCTTTCACGTTATTAGTTGCTGCTGCAGCTATGGTGAGTCGTTGGAACAGTAACTGAGGGTCCACTTGAACCATTTGACCAGCAAACTTAACGGACGATTTGTTGCCCATGGTAATAGCTTGCTCTTTTTTCTTGAATGAGTACTCTGCAGCTGTTTTCCCATTAATAGATTCTATGATTGCGTTTCCTATGTATTTTGCCTTGTCAACGTTTACACTGTTGTCTGCTGTGACACCATTCGCAGTGGTCCGCAGGCACATGTCAGGGTTGAAAGGGTTCCTCTCATCGAGATAGGCGAGGAGAGGTGAGTGTCCGTCATGTCATATGCTTGCCTTATGTTAGATATGTCCTTATTCTGCTCACCAGTATTATATGTAATATTCGATAGTTCTTGCATCGCGCAGTTTACCTCTGCAAGCGCCGGCATAGAAAGAAGCCAAGTGAGACGCTGATGCTCCGTCATCCCTCGTCCTCTTGTCAAACCGCGGGTTGTCTTCATACTTCTCATTAAGACCTGTTCAATGTCTAGATCCGTATGGACACAGAACGGCTAATGTAATACATTATTCAAGTTTCGTCTCCATATTATGCGAAGCGGCTCGGCCGAACGACGCAAACCATTTCCGATAGTTCTTAGACGTTCTTCAAATTTCGCATGCGTGGACGATTTTAATATTTACAAATCAGTAACATGGCTGTAACATCAAATTTTAATAAGAGTATATGACCAATTTATCAAGCTACCTCACCGGGAATAGGTACCTACATATGGCATAGCACGATTTGGCCGTGGCTCCGGGGGACATGTTACATTCAAAGGGATCATTTTGTGTTTCATCTATTTAAAAAATATATTCATATTAAACTACTATTACCCAATACCTGGCTGATTCAGTGCACATGATAATTTGTCTAACTGTTCAGCAACTGTCAAATATGTAAGAGAACCAGGTAAGATTATCTGTACATCTAAACATCAAGTGCAGTTATGATGATTAGTAGTGTATTATGACGATTTGGGGGGTCTACATGTTTTGCGTTTTTGGGGGGGTTTGCCCTCATCCGATTCATTTCTATTTTTGATATGTCATAGTGGACACATAACTGAGTATGTTCCACATAACAAACATTCTGTTGCAATTAGTGGCAGGTTGAGCCTTTTTTGGCCGTAAAATGACTGGACTATAGCTAATACTTTCCAATCTCTTCTATTTGCTGTTCAACTGCTTAGAAAGGGGAATACCTTTGAATGCACTTCCTTACCGTACTTTCATCTATGACAGGCAGGATGGTGTTAATGGAAGATATTGTCACACACGCGTCGAGAAACGATGGCTTGTTTCAATTCCAGTTCGATGATGACATCAATCAATATCCATGTATTTCGCTCATCAATGAGAATTCCTTTGTAGTTAGACGCAGAGGTTCGCCTTCCAGTATACCCTACAGGTAAATATACTCTGGTTATTTGTGTTGCTGTTATTCAGTCACGCGTCATGGACAAAACATGGACAAAGGGTCACGACCGGCTACACACGGGGCTCTTTATACAAGAGATACATCATTTCTAAATTAGCTCAAGAAAGTAAACGTTTGTAATATGGTCGAGTCACGACGTTCAATGTAAAAGAATGATATCTTCATTAGGGCAGATAAAAGAATTAGCTGCAGGCGAGCGTATATTCCAGTAAATGGCACATATTGTTTAACTTTCAGCTCGAGAGCGTCACGCACATTTCCACCTCACATACCGTAGCGCTTTCATAAACACAACTAGAGCTTGTAACCGGGCGTGAAATAATGTATATTTTTCTGAATGGGTTGTACTTAAATGGCAACAATTCAGACATGTATTAATGATTATTATTATTTAGTATACATACATTACGAATTAATTTTATTTGTTATTTTTGTCTGAATCCTCATTTTAAATTGGTAACGAGTGTAACCAGTTAACGATTGGCTATATTTCTATTTGCACAACATTTGTCGACAATATATCAGTAACTGTTAAGCGATAATATCTACATAAAAACATTGGATGTATATATATATATACACTGTAAATATATATATATATATATATATATATATATGTATATTGGTTTATACCAACGTTAAATTACAATAATAACCACATTGTAATAGTGGTACATTGGTGAGGAAACTTTGTATCGCACGTAACCATAAAAGGGGCCAATTGGCAATTACAGAAAGGGTGAATTATTTATTTGATGAGACTATATTATAGCGCATCAGTGCGATCGGGTGGTTCGTCTTAGCTCAGATACTTACAATTTTGAATTTAAGATACGTATTATTTTTTCTGACGTATTTGAAATAAATGTTTAAAAATGGAAAGCCTATGTTGGCTGCTTAGGCTATTCTAACATGAATTAGACCTGCATTACCTGAAACCGATGTGTATGGCTTATAATTATGTGCGATCAAAAACGAAGAAATAATACTGCGTGTATAATTAAAAACAAACTGTCACACAATATTGATGCTCGTCAACACTGTTTTTTCACCAAGACAGACATTACAAAACGTATAGAAAGGGAGTAAACAGTAGCCGAAACTGATTTCGTTAACCACCCACTTTACAGATATATCTTTAGTCCTGGGATACAGTTGAATTGTGGTATCACTAAAACACCTGCGCCCAATTACACACTACTAGTACTAGTGTTGCGGCCAAAGTGCAAATTTTACAAATAAAATACTTTTTTCTCATGGTTGAGAGCTGCGTTCATTATTGAATATTTTTATTGACAGGCGTTTAAATGTGCATTGGATATGTTATGTTAAGACAAACAACACAACATAACAAGTATGTCTGTTCGGTTGTTTAACGGTTTTCTTTTCTTTTCGTCTTTTCTTTTTGTCACAATGTTGCAAATGCACGCACACCCACGTACACCCACACACTTAAACACACGCTTGCGCATGTTACTGAATTTACGAAGAAATAGTATAACCGATAATGCTACATAATAATAATAATAAAATCTTAATTTGCGCACATTGAAAATGGCAACTGTACTCTCTTTACAATGCAGTGATTTCCGTAATAATACGGCTGGCATCATCATAATTTATAATAGTGCATGTCTTAAAACCATTTTTGATTTCTAGCATTTCGAATAAAATATTCACGTTAGATATTATGTCGTATGATAAACCAGCCTGCCCACACGGCGAATATCATATGCAGATTCCTCAGGAATTGTATTACATTAATTTAGGATGTGATGGTAATTTGCGTTACTGTTTGACCATAGCTTTTCAATAGATATCTTGGCAACACTGCTTATAATCGGTGAATTGTGGTTCATGGCTTTGTTAATAAATGTTGTGAACCTTTGCTTTAAGATAACCAATAATGGTAAACTAAAACTATCCAATAACAATGATATAACATTACCGTGTGTAAGCGGTGCTAGTCCCCACAACTTCCTTAGTGCTTTTCGCCATGCTATGCATATAGTGCCAACACTAACTTTGGTGATCCCTTAGTGGAGCTCCATAGTAAAAGCAGCAATATTCTTTAAATATAATAATACCCTCTGTACAGCGTGTATACAAAAGAACAGTCTTACCCAAGCGCACAGAACTAATTACAATGACGTTGTTTTTGTTGTGAGTGAACCGCTAATGTATGCCCAATACCAAAGAGACGAGAGAGCATCGTAAAAGTGATGGCGGCATTTTATACCAGTGTTGCGCTGAGTGACGCAAAGTTTACGTTGTGGTCACAATTTGAAGACACTAACAATTCAGAACATATGCATTCAAGACAAACGCCATGCAATAGAACCGTCAAAGAAGCTATGAGTGACGACATTCTGAGGGCTCTCAGTAACCTAATCGAACATGGTATCAAAGTGCAGTGTGTTGCACGGGACTAGAAGTGTTCGTGGACACACTTGGCGATATTAAATCCGATGCCGCAAATAACAGCCAGAAGATAGCTGTATTATAAATTTACTCTAAATTACACGGGCAACTGATCCAGCAGGTATTACTTAAAATCAATGACCACAATGCGAAGTTTAGATCACTTGCAGAGGTTGCTGCTGGTGGCTCCAGCGCGCAGCCTCGAGAGAAGACAGTCGACACCAATTAGGATGTGGCTCTGGGTGGCAACGAGAGTGACCAGGGTGAACGACAGCATGAAGTAGACCACGAGTTGCAGCCAACGCCTGTATCGCCGCGTACCGACATCACAACGACCGAAAGCACAACTCAATAGTTACACGATACATTTGTAATTCCTGCAGACCAAAGACGTAAGCAGAAAAACAGCTGCATAGAGATAATCGCAGTAAGCAACCGCGGAACACGCAGAAACGAGGATCCGTTGTTGGCCAGGGGATCGAGTTACCATGGTGCCTCCTCCCGGTAGAGATGTCTTCATTTGTTGCGTTTACAGATCAGACGCCCTCAAAGAGGTCGGTGAATACATCACACGGAAAGGAGTGAAATACCGTAATATAACGAAAGCCAGCAATGACAATACAAAAATGAACACGTTTAAATTAGCCATCTCTGATGATGATATGAACAAAGTAAAATACCCTCTCTTCTGGCCCAAGAGAAGACATGTGAGGAGATGGTTTGTGAAGACAATCAGTGAATCCATCAGGATTAAGGATGTCTCACCGAGTGAAACCTAACAATAGCGTTCAGTGCTCCACGGACTAACCAAGACGTACAGCCTGTGTATGTAATAAGCTACAACTGTAAACATATCAGAGAAAGTTCCGAAATTATCGCTTAAATCTGCTGTGAAAGAGCTTAAATGCAATCACGTGAGGTTGTGTCACATTATGATCCAAATTAGTAATAACTGTGAAATAATGTGCCTCAAAGTATATATGCCGTGCTTTGGCCGGTTGCAAATTATTAGAAAGACTAATTAAAGATCACATGATGGATTTTTTTTAAACATAACTTGATAAGCCCATCACAACATGGGTTTCTAAAAGCGAAGTCAAGCTTAACAAATATGTTATGTTTTTAGGAATATATCACTAAGTGGGTAGACGAGAGATCACCAGTAAATATCACCTACTTAGATTTTCAAAAAACTTTCCACAAAGTTTCACATCAAAGATTACTGCTTAAGTTAAAGGCCCGTGGCATAGGACATGGTATAATTATCTGGATAGAAAAATGGCTGATTGAAAGAAGACAACTGGCAGTTGTTGAAGGGGAGGCTTCAAACTGGAAATCAGTTTTGAGTGTGGTACCACAGGGATCAGTACTGGGACCTATATTATTCTTAATATATATCAACGATTTGGATGATGATATAACAAGCAAGGTGTTGAAATTTGCGGATGATACAAAGAAGGATTAAAAGTGATGGAGATAGACAGCATTTACAATATGATCTTGACAGGTTCACCAAATGGTCTGAAAAGTGGCAAATGTTCAAGTTTGGGAAATATAAATGTCTCCATACAGGACATGGGAACGAAGATGTAGAGGGTACAATGGGGGTTAATGTACTAAGTACTACTGAAAAAGAAAATAACTTAGGGTTAACCATTAGTGCTGATATTAAGGTTTCAGAAAAGTGCGGAATTGCAGCTTCAAAGGGAAATCAAATCTTTGGAAAAAGTAGGTGAAATATAACGCATAAGAAAAAAGAACTAATAATACCGCTGTACAAACCAATGGTTATACCGCAAGAAGGACATAAATATGCAAAAAAAAACATACAGAGGAGAGCGACTAAAATAATACAAAAACTGAAGGATCTTAGGTATGAAAAACGCCTAAGAATGTGGTTTAACAACATTACAGACCAGGAGATTGAGATAGAAGTGTTTATAATATTGAATGGTTATGAAAACATTGATACAAATATTTTTTCTCAGTTAAGAAAAATAGACAAATCAGAGGACATGAAGTTTCATTAGTAAAAGAGCAGTGTAGATTATATATAAGAAAGTACTAATTTTCACAAAGGACTCTAAATGAATGGAACATATCATCTGCAAATTTTGCTGGTCCTAGTAGTGGGAATATGTTTAAATATCAAATCGACACAATCCTCAGAAGGGCGGGATACATGTAGATAAAAGGGTTGGACTATCGATAAGTCAAAGGGCTTCCATATCCACTTGCCATCTAGAGTTAATTCTTTGGGTGGCAATCTTGTTCAATCTTGAGTTGTTAAATCTTGTTAAAGACGATAAGTTGAATGTAGGATGTTTTAGATGAAATACAGCAGTTAATACACACTAACAACCCTGCTTACGTTATATTCGGGAGTGACATGACCAGAGATCTGGTTAGAAATACGCCTCATGCACACGCGTTACGGAATTTTATATTGGATTTTAATCTTACGGTACGCATAGATGCTCCAGATGCACAAGTGCCACACACTTATGTAAGCCCAAACAATTCTACCTACATAATTGATCATTTTTAACCACGGCTACATTAGGATAGAAGGTTCTCGAATGTTCTATTATAGACAAATTTTTGTTTTCTGACCATGTACCACTTAAAGTTAGATTGAATTTAAATGTAGACCACGTGTTCGAAAGAAAGTATTATTACAGACTAGCATGGCAAAAAGCCAGTATTGAACTCATTAACCAATACAGTAGTGATTTTGAGTGTACGTTATCCAGGTTACAATACGACAAAGAGGCTTTGCAGTGTAAGAATGTCATGTGTAAAACATGTTAACGAATTATCTAGAATATACAATGATATATTAAATATGTGCATAGAAGCTTCACAATGCACACCTACCATCTGCCCCCAAAATAATTTTAATTCATTTAGTGGTAGAAGGAAGGTTCCTGGGTGGTCGAAGGAAGTTGAACACTTGAAACAGGAGGCCATCTTGTGGCATCGACAGTGGCGAGGAGCGGGAAAGCCACACCAGTGTGACATTACATAAATGAGGCATATAACAAGAGCACGGTATCATAGGACTGTTAGAAAAATCATGAGAGAAGATGACAGAATTCGGACTATTAAGATGGCTGAAGCCATTAGTGAAACTAGAACCTGGGATGTGTAGTCTGATATGCGCCGCAAAAAAGGCATAACTAAATTCTTGCTTCAGCATTGACGGTGTGGTGAGTGATGATGAAATAGCACAATTTTATAAGTTTATCAGTTGACGAGGTTATCGAAGGTGTCTATCGACTGAAGCTGGGTAAGTCGGATGGTGAAGAGGGTCTTAATTCTGTTCATATCATACATGGTCCGAAAATACTATCTGTGCTGGTAGCATACATTTGTTAACAGTATGTTGGTACATGGGCTATTGGTAGCATTGTTGCTAAACTGTTTGATGTTGTTATACTATCTAAGGAACAAAATGCGCTCGCAACACACTGTTACGGTTGCTGTTGTATGTGTATACTAAACAAAAACGTCAAGTGAGATGGGGCTCTAGTATGTCATCCCAGTTTACTGCCTGTAATGGAGTCAAACAAGGATCACGCCTTTCTCCTGTTCTTTTCTCCATACATATGGATTGATTGTTTGAACAGTTAGAAAAAAGAGTGGTGTTGGATGCCATATAGGCAACCACTATACGGGTGTTATCGGATACACAGACGACCTCACCTTGCTAACACCCACAAGATCTCGTACTCATAAACCCAACAACAGAACTATGGTTTTCAATGGCACCGTGTTGTATAGTGTCCAGGATGCTCTACACCTGAGCCATCATATATCCGTTGTTAATAAGGACAGTTTAGTCGCCGATACCACTGCTAAATTTTGGAGAGGATTTAATATGTTCATTGCGATTGTTTAACATGTTCGTGGCCGACTAAGACCACTGTAAATTGCAGTTTATTTAAACAATATTGCTGCTCTTACTATGGAGCTCCACTAAGGGATCTCCAGAGTAAGTGTTGGCATTACGTGCATAGCATGGCGAAAAACACCAAGGAAGTTGTGGGGACTAACACCGCTTACACACGGTAATGTTATATCATTGCTATTGAATAGTTGACCATTATTGGTCATCTTAAAGCAAAGGTTCACAACATTTATTAATGAACCCATGAACCACAATTCGCCGATTATAAGCAGTGTTGACAAAATATCTATTGAAAATCTATGGTCAAATAGTAGCGCAAATTACCGTCACATCCTAAATGAATGTAAGACAATTCCTGAGGTATCTGCATATGATATTCGTTGTGTGTGGCAGGCTGGCGTATCACACGAAATAATATCTAACGTGAATATTTTATTCGAAATGCTAGAAATCAAAAATGGTTTTAAGACATGCACTATTATAAATTATGATGATGCCAGCCGTATTATTACGGAAATCACTGTATTGTAAAGAGAGTACAGTTGCCATTTTCAATGTGCGCAAATTAAGATTTTATTATTATTATTATGTAGCATTATCGGTTATACTATTTCTTCGTAAATTCAGTAACATGCACAAGCGTGTGTTTAAATGTGTGGGTGTACGTAGGTGTGAGTGCATTTGCAACATTGTGACTCTACCAAGTGCTTTAATGAAGTAAACCGTTAAACAACCGAACTTGTTATGTTCTGTTTGTTGCCTTAACATAACATATCCAACGCACGTTTAAATGCCTTTCAATAAAAAAAGTATTCAATAATGTATGCAGCTCTCAACCATGAGAAAAAGGTATTTTATTAAAATGTTCACTTTGTCCGCAACACTAGTAGTGTGTAATTGGGCGCAGGTGTTTTAGTGATCCCACAATTCAACAGTACCCCAGGACTATAGATATTCCGGAGATATAGGCCAAGTAGACTGAAGTGACATGTATGTAAAGTGGGTGGATAACGAAACCAGTTTCGGCTACTGTTTATTTCCTTTCTATACGTTTTGTAATGTCTGTCTTGGTAAAAAAACAGTGTTGACGAGCACCAATATTTGCATATGGGTCACTTTCAACAATTGTGTGACAGTTCGTTTTTATCTTTACACGCTGTATTTTTTCCTCATTTTTGATCTTACATAATTATAAGTCATACACATCGCTTTCAGGTAAAGTATACATTCCTTGTAGCAATGTGCAAGCAATGGGGACTAATTCATGTTAGAATAGCCTAAGCAGCCAACATAGGCTTTCCATTTTTTAAAAATTATTTCAAATACGTCAGAAACAATAATACGTATCTTAAATTCAAAATTGTAAGTATCTGAGCTAAGACGAACCCCCCGATCGCACTGATGCGCTATAATATAGTCTCATCAAATAAATAATGCAGCCTTTCTGTAATTGCCAATTGGCCCCTTTTATAGTTACGTGCGATACAAAGTTTCCTCACCAATGTACCATCATCACAATAAGGTTATTGTTGTAATTTAACGTTGGTATAAACCAATATATATATATATATATATATATATATATATATATATATATATACATATTTACAGTATATATATATATATATCGCTTAACAGTTACTGATATATTGTCTACAAATGTTGTGCAAATAAAAATATAGCTAATCGTTAACTGGTTATACCCGATACCAAGTAAAAATAAATGAGGATTCAGACAAAAATAACGAATACAAATAATTCGCAATGTATGTATACTAAATAATAATAATAATTGTACCGGTCTGAATTGTTGTTATTTAACTAGAACCCATTCAAAAAAATATACAATATTTCACACCTGGTTCCAAGCTCTAGTCGTGTTTATCATAGCGCTACCGTATGTGAGGTGGAAATGTGCGTGACGCTCTCGAGCTGAAAGTTAAACAATATGTGCCACTTACTGGAACGGTGGTTTCCGGTACGTATATACGCTCGCTTGCAGCTAATTCTTTTATCATATAATGAAGATGCCATTCGTGTACATCGAAATTCGTGACTCGACCAAATTACAAACGTTTAGTTTCTTGAGCTAATTTAGAAATGATGTATCTCTTGTATAAAGAGCCCCGTGTGTAGCTCGTGACCCTTTGTCCATTAATGAGAACCTATATCAGGATCAGGTATACAGCATGTCTTTGTCCATGACGCGTGACTGAATAACAGCAACACAAATAACCAGAGTATATTTGCCTGTAGGGTATATTGGAAGGCGAACCTCTGCATCCGACTAGTAAGGAACTCTCATCTATTAACGAAATACAAGGATATTGATTGATGTCATCATCGAACTGGAATTGAAACAAGACATCGTGTATCGAAGCGTGTGTGACAATACCTTCCATTAACACCATCTTGCCTGTCAAAGATGAAAGTACGGTATGGAAGTCAATGAGATCTGACGGAAGAGACCATGATCTCGACCGCCAGCACATGTATACCGTCTTGTTTCACCACTGTTAGATCTTGCTTTCAAACAAACTGACTTGTTGTCACAGACGTTTCCAAAATGTGCGTCCACAATAAAACAACCGACAGTTGGTTACGAAATGTTATGAAATCCAGGGCTACTCGGCGTTCTATTCAGAAGGAACGCAAAACTCGTGCATTCAAAGGTATTCCCCTTTCTAAGCAGTGGACAGCATATAGACCAGATTGGAAGGTGTTAGCTCTGCACTCAGCGACTGAGGAATATCAGAACGTTTTACTAGTCAGTGATACCGTTGTTGTTCCTGACTGCTTTATTGCATCCGTGGGCAAGTTCAGAAAAGTTCAGAAAAGTAATTTTTGTTCAAATATTCTAATTTCATATACAAGTTTTGTAATAAAACTTTGAGGATGAAATACATATTAAATTGGTTTTTTTTCTCCTGAAAATCAACAACATGGATATATAGCGTTTTGCATTGAAACCCTTCATAGGTTCTTACAGGCATGGATCAGTTACTTATGTATTGTTTACATCGATACCCTTTTATTACACACGTGAATCATCTACAGGCACATGGTTTACATTGGAAACACTTTGGCGTGGACCAAAAACAGTCAAATAGCGATACCAAACGTGGATTAAACCGTTCACTCTGTTACTAACGTGGAACAGACCTAGTGACTTACAACGACACCACATTAACCATATGATATTATTAAATTTACTGTTCACACCTGTTGGAAAATATAGACATAATCTAGCATCTAGTAATGACATTCCCTTTGTGTTACGTAACCGTTTTGTATTAATGCGCCTCTGAGCTAGGTTTTCCACGCCCTTTGACAAAGAATTGTACACTGTACTCACTGAAACAAGGTGCAAGATATGATGCTTTTTCATTTGATCCATGATATATATACATCAAATAATACAATATTTTGCGATAATTAACAACTGAATCAAGAAGGTACTTCATATAATTCTAGTTTTTTCCTACATTCGACAAAGGTCTGCTAGCAACAGACAGGTCGTCATGGTTACTACAATGTGGTCTTATGAAATCTCACCAAATTCGTCATCGTTATCCGACAAAAGTTAATCTAGAACTCGTCATTGGAATACACCAATTACGCGAAGTAATGTCAAAGCAGAGTCAATTGTGCTACAAGCACGTCACGCTAGCAGAAGAAAAACAGACTGGAAAAAGCACATTTAAAGAACGGAACGAGAGGAGATGAGCAGAATACTGGGATAGTGAGGGAGAAGCAACAAGAGATATGATTGGTTATATACATGTCGTGTTTGTCAACATAAGTCATGTGAACTGACGAAACATCATAATACATCGTCAAGCCAAACAACGACAGGGACATGTCGTCCTCAATGGTTCGTTTACGTGTACAATGAAGGCGACTGGAGTAACATTAATATGATCATCCAAACCACGGTGTCCAATTGTAGAGCTAGGTTTCTTTACCAAACGTATCGTGTCTGGGTCGCGTATTAGACACATAACTCTCACATACAGAGCATGAAAAGTTCTGCAAAATTCATGTTTACTTATAAAAACCGATTTAAAAGGTTGTAGAGACACAACACTTTATGTAGATTTATTGAGTTGTTTATTGGCATAAGGGGATCGTTTTAAAAATATTCTTGGGAGCTCATTAACTCGATTTTTTTCTTTAGAATATATTCCTCTACTTCACAATGATCTTGTAAATTGAAAACTCTCAACATCAGGACGTGCCACCCGGGAATGCTTCGCCGGTATGTCACGGACATAGTGTAATCGCTGGTACGGAAACTTTTTGTATTTTGAAAAGAGACCCTTAAATTGTACAATCGTTTCTGTTTAAAGATGAATTTTCTGACGAGCTCATTGTTTTAGTGAAAGGAGCCCCTGTGTTTATTAATATATGAAGTAGGATTGACTAAACCTCATTGAAGTGTACACGTTACAGTATGGACAATTTCACCGTTCAGTCATTCGTTTGACACTAAGTTTGTAATTATTTCATATCAAAACATGTGCTGATTACTGAACAAAGATTCCACTAAATGTACAAGCAACAAAAAAACAAATACACACACATTCTTATAATGACTGATATACATTTATACTGATACCATATTGTTCTGCATACAGCTGCCCGAATTGGCTGCGAAGACGTAACAACAATCATTGCAGAGTGTGCGCATATGCTGCACACAAATAACCACAGCGACATGCTATAATTGCAAGTTTCCGTTAATACAATAATACTTCACAGCGGTAAAATACAAATGGTGCAGGTTTGCGTAGATATCGAACAAACACAACAGAGGTGAGATGTAATTAATGCAACAATATGAAGATAACATAGCTCGGTAGTTCATCGTAGATTTATGTCGATACTGCAGTTAAACAATGGAGACGAGACGCAACTACTGCAAGTGTTTGGTGATAGGATATAATTAAAAACCAACGGTATAATGCAAACGATGCATGTTTTCGGGTATAATCGTATCTCACATTTGTTTCTTATGAATAATATTATTATTCATAAGAAACAAATGTGAGATACGATCAGTGTACAGGCCTTCGTAAATATTGCTTAAACATCGCACAATATGGATCGATACCAACGAGGTATATTTATAATCGGATTTCGTAAACATACAAATATTAACAACGGCTGGAGGCATCACTGCCGGATTTCATTAACAGTATACAACCATAATAACCGCGGCATGCAGACTTTTATGGATTTCGCAAATACTTAAATGATGTCTCCCAATTCCTGCACACTAACAGGGTAAGATGAAACCATTAATACGCATATATACACAGTACACACGTTAAACTATCTAGTGCTAATGCGAAAATGACAATTCTATCCACAAAACGCTTCGCCTCAAGCCATGACATAGCAACAACTTGCAAGTTCACGAACTATTTCGAGGCCGCCTAAACAACATCGCCAGTCCCTTCTTGAAAGCGTCGTATTTGGCAATGTAGATTATCGGATTGATGCAACAGTTGATAAACACCATAATTACCGTGGCCTGGTATACATTGCCGAATGAAGATTTTTTACCCAGCATAAACAGGGCAATATAAATCTTATTAGGTACCCAACACATGATGTAACACACCGTGACAATCGCTAATGTTTTGATGACGTTTCTCTTCGCTTTCACGTTAAGACGTTGACGGGAGTCTTGACGCACCAATACAGCTTTCAAAGCTGTTGTTTTCGCTCGAAAAGATGTATCCTGGAATGTACTGCTTCCAGCAGATGTTGACGTCAATTGATCCGTCCGCAGAGAAGTGCTTGTGAGGACTGTCTCGTGTGATTTTATGGATGTGCCCATGTCTGTTGTGTGCAATCCCAAGGAAGCCACTACAATTAGACGCTTGCGCAATGTTGTTAGGATTTTGACGTAGCAAACGCAGTGTACAAGAATAGGCAACAACGTACTGATGAAGACTTGCCACACTCCGACTCCGAATGCGATCTCACGCGATGGCCAGAAATATGAAATGAAGCACCGGCCGTTCATTAGACCAGTTGTTGGGATCACGAAAGTCGCTACAAATATAATGCCAAACGACCATATGAAGACGACAGATACGGTCGCTTTAGTTTTTGTAAACGACACTTTATGCCACATTGGGTGAACTATGGCCATGTAGCGATCAATGGAGATCGCCATCAGGTTGTACGTCGAAGAAGTCATTAGTCCCCACAACAGAATCTGCGACCGCCACAGCTTACACATTAAGTCGTCCTTGAATCCTTCTTGTTGGTGATTCGGATATTGTCTCACGAAGGTTACCACGATAAGTAAAGCTGACACAACGGCATCGATAAAGCTTTGATTGATGATGTAGACGGCATTTACCTGCTGAAAGAGTTTCGTGTACTTGTAGACAACAATGACGACAAGCACGTTTCCTACGAGGCCTGTCACTCCGATGACGACTTTGATCGCTGCCATGAACGGTAACACTGGTAAAGATTGGAATGCAACTGGAATTGTCTCGTTTTGCAGATCCGTACCGATTTCCGCGGAGGTAGTAGTGACGTTCTCTTCCATTGTGCTGTCTACGTTGACATATCAAGGAGTGCGTGCATACACCATTGACTGAACCTTTTTTATATATACATGCATCTCATAAAATGATTGGCTTATAAGATGGGCCAATCAAATTGTCTTCGCGCAATTTCACAAAAAGATCACTTAGTATTATGTTAACGGCATAATAATTGTATGTTAGTCGTTATAATTATGTATGTCGTGATATAAATTAAATGATCTGTTGACACGCAAAAACCCTATCTCTCTCTGTCTCTCTTTCTCTCTCTATCTCTCTTTCTCTTTCTCTCCCTCTGTCTCTCACACACACAAGGCCGTGCGCGCGAGCGCATGCGGAAATACGTGTGTTTATGTGTTTGTTTGTGTTTCGTTCGAGTGTGTTCATTTGCTTCACCGTGCTTGCGTGTGTTTTTCATGTGTTTGCGTGTGTGCGTGTGTGCGTGCGTGCGTGCGTGCGTGTGTGCGTGTGTGCGTGTGTGCGTGTGTGCGTGTGTGCGTGTGTGCGTGTGTGCGTGTGTGCGTGTGTGCGTGTGTGCGTGCGCTTGTGCGCTTGTGCGCGCGTGTGCGCTTGTGCGCTTGTGCGCTTGTGCGCTTGTGCGCTTGTGCGCTTGTGTGCTTTTGTGCGTGTGTGCGTTTGTGTGTGAAAAAGGCAGTCGCAACTTTATCACGCGGGTCAATCTGGTATAACTCACCTGTATTTTGAAATACCTTCTGAAATTGCTTATGTACAATGCACTGGAAGGTGATATATCATATTACGTTATTGTTCCTGTCTGTTTCTTATGACGAGTAGATTAACCGTGTATTTTGTGTCCTTTACGTTTGGCCAGGATGGTTAATCACTTTGTATGAACTTAATATCCAATTCTCTGGCGTACTCTTGGCATACTTGTAAATATAGCCTATCGTTACACATCAGTTTGCTTTAATGTAGGACCTTACGCTGTTGATACAAAACGGCAGCAGGCGAGTTCATATTCAGCTTCCGTAATGCCCCAGTGGTTCCTGGAAGGTACGCGACCTAAACAAAGACATATGTCAAAGTCACGAAAGCTATGATCATCTGACACCGGGTGACTGATTTCAACACCTGCAGTTGTACCAGCGGGTGTTGCGTTGAGGCGATACCTATTTCAATAGGCATCAATTGCGTTTTACATCTATTTACTTTACCGCGGCGAAGTAATATAATATTATACTTTGTAAAAGTGCACCGTTTTGGGTACTTCAAGGCGTCCCCAGTGACTGCAAAGCACCCTTGATGGATGGATTCTCGATATATCAGCACTTCGTAATGCATTAACGCGAGTGACATGTGGCTTATAGCGGTTGTCGTCATCATTGGTCGGCCGTGGTCCTTTTGTTTTGCGATAGCAGCTAGTTGTAGACGCCTTATGTGAATCTTGCTTTGTGAGTTTGTCCGCATCCCCATATAATTCTTCTTTGGTAAGCCTATTACTCCAGTGGACATTTCGGCACTTCCTTGAGGATCATCGCAGAACGTCGATATCCAATATCAGACGAAGGTACATTTTCATTTGGGGAAGGGGGATCACAGGCAGTTACGTCTAGTATCGGGCATCGACATTTAACGCTTCGGACCTATACTGTTAATATATTGATAATCATCATGACAATGTTTATAAACTTTCGTCTGGGGGTGGGGGGGGGGGGGGGGGGGGGGGGGGGGGCTGAGACCAAATGAAATAAATTTCGCCTGACATCGGATCGACATTCTGAGATGATCTCTTAACATTATGAAGTAATTCCAGTCGTGTTTTTCCCCAGCTTTTTACGAGCATCCAGTTATCAGCTCCATACAACAATATATTTTAAGCGGTGCTACCATCCTCACAAACCAGGGCCGCTTGCCATGTAAAACTAGCCCTTGCAGATCTCCTACGTGAAGTGCGGAAGTTAGCTGAGTAAAATGAGTAATTGGCTTCGCCAGTCGCGACTGCGTCACCCATGAGAACAGCGCAAATATCCGCCCCAATTTGAAGACAGATATACGACTTCTGGGAATCCCAATATATAATGACCTGTCTGCCCGTTAGCACGAGTAGCTGAGCAGAATTATATATTTGAATAATTGCTTCTACTTCCTAAACATTACATGTAACACGAGCCACGGTAGGTTGAAATTAGTTTTATCATGACCACCTGACCTGCCGACAACCACTGATCTAGTGAACGATTTCATAGGCAGAGCTTAAATTCAGACTTTCGCAAAGCGATCAGCCAGGAGATACTGCTGGCTGGCACTGACGTAAACATCAGCAGCGACCCCTGGCGCGCGAGGGTCGGGGCTACTGAAGATTGACCATTTGAGAGTTCTTCTTATTTTTTTTTCCATACATGGTGTACCTTGTGATGCGCTTGTTATAGGGTAGGGCAATGAATCGGTGAGTGTACCTTGTGATGTGCTTGTTATAGGGTAGGGCAATGAGTCGGTGAGTGTACTAATTTTTACACATTTTAGGCAAGTACAGATATGTTGCTAGATATATGTAACTTTATTCGACACGTGAGCCACGTACATACATGTTGCTAGGAAATATAGCTTCATTACACACGTGTAATACAGACATGTTGCTATAGAAATATAACACTATTACACATGTGAACCATATACAGACATGTGTTAAATAAATATAAATGTGGTTCACATGTGGCTAAGTACAGAGATGATGGCTATATATAACTAGTATTTTTTTTTAAATAAAATAATAATGTGTGGCAACGCATATCGCTATTTCCAAACATTCGTATGCATCGACGCATACAAGCATTCATTCTTTCCAAGCACCATCAAATCATGGAACAAATGCACACAACGTGTGTTCAAATTGGGGCGGGTATTTGCGCTGTTCTCATGGGTGACGCAGTCGCGCCTGGCGAAGCCAATTACTAATTTGACTCAGCTAACTTCCGCACTTCGCGTAGGAGATCTGCAAGGGCTAGTTTTACATGGCAAGCGGCCCTGGTTTGCGAGGATGGTAGCAATTGGCTGGCTGTCCAAAATCATGGGCAGAGACCAAAGATGACGGATACACTTTTCGGTGTATGGGGTGTTTGAGGGTGGAATGTCTGATGAAGAAGGTGTGTAAGTTGACGGATATAGTGAAGGAGATGGAGGTGAGACTCAGCATAGAAATAGATGGAGCAGAGAGGGATGACGCGGAGAGAGTTGAGAATTCTACAACACAGAAGGAGCAGAGTTGTGACACGGAGACTGAAAAAAGGAGACTGAGAGGAGGGAAGGTGACCGATGTGAAGGAACAAGACATTGAGAAAACAGAGGGACGGAGGAAAAGTGTTTGGCAGAGGAAAAGAAAACGGGTAAGTGGGGATAGATCAACAGGTAGTCAGTCTGTAGAGAACGAGGAGAGACGCGACAGCGATACAGGTGGTGAAGAGGTAGATACAACAGAGGCAGTTGGTAAGACTGTGAATCAGAAGACTGATGGAAGAGGAGAGAGTGTTCAGCAAAAAACAGAAAACATGACAGGCGTGAAGGTGACACGGGAGAAAGTGACCGTAGTGAAGGAGGTAGCCGGGGAAAAGGGACGGGAGAGGAGAGAAGAAAATGTGATGGGAGGAAAGAAGAAGGGACGAAAGGAAGTGAGAGTAAATGTGCTAGAAGAGAAGATGACAGGAGGAAAGGGGACAAGAGAAAACGCGACAGGAAAGAAGGGAATGGAAGAGAATGTGACAGGAGAGAAGACGGCAAGAGGAAAAGACAACAACCAGACATATGCAAACAGGAGGAGCTACTCCGAGGCAGTGATTGAGGGGACAAGGAGAAAAGAGAGAGTGTTTATGGGCGATTCAATTCTGAGAAAAACAGACAAGACTATATGCGAGGGGAAGGACGTTGTTGTATGTCTACCGGGGGCTAGGATAGAGCATGTGACCGAAAGGGTAGAGAAGGTATTGGGGCATGGCAAGGGAGGGTCTATACTAGTACACGTAGGGACAAACAATGCAGACAAGGAGGGAACAACTGGGATAGTTCAGAAGTACAGACATCTAGTGAGGAAGCTAAAGAAGACAAGAGTGGAACAGGTTATTCTCTCAGGAAGTTTGCCAGTAATGGGAAGAAGGGGGGCAAGATACAGAAACTGTAAGAGGATGGCGATCAACGCACTAGTTGAGCAGATGTGTGAGGAAGAGGGCGTGGGATTCATAGATTTGTGGGGGCACTTTGTTGGGAGAGAAGATATGTACATGAGAGATGGCCTCCATCTAAGTGGAAAGGGGCAGCAGTATTCTCAGAGAACCAGCTGCGATCTGTTGACAGTGGGACAGGTTGCATCTATTTAAACTAAATTCGCAGGGGGGACTCGCAGAGAAGCCTGAAACTGGAGGCATAGATAAAGACAGCAAAAATAATACAGCAAAGAACAGTCTGGAAAACTGTTCTGAAGCTGGGTATAAATGTGTTTGTTTAAATGCAAGGAGTATAGTAAACAAAATAAATGAACGAAACATTGTGGTAGAATATATTGACCCTCACATAATAGGTATAACCGAATCATGGGCAACCACCGATATATCAGATGCCGAAATGGGACTGACATGATATGTAATGTTTAGGAAAGATAGAATAGGAAGAAGGGGAGGTGGAGTTATTTTATATATTAAAGAATCTATCCAGGCTGATGAAATAAAATTAGACAGAGAAGCAGATTGCGAAGAAGCTGTTTGGTGTAACATAGTTACAGGAAACTCAACGTTAACGGTTGGATTAGTTTATCGAAGTCCAAACATGAGCATAGAAAAGAATGAAAAAATACAACACTATATAAGGGAAGTGAGCAAACGGGACTATGTTATTATGGGGGATTTTAACCATGGGCATATAAAATGGAAATCTCTACAGACTATGGGTAGTGAGGACCACAAGTTTTTAGTTTTAGTACAAGATAGTTTCCTTTCTCAACATGTGCTAGAACCAACCAGGGGAGAGAATGTGTTAGACATAGTTTTGTTCTCACAGAATGAATTAGTTGACAATGTTAAATTATGTGAGCCTCTGGGAAGTACTGATAACAACAAGATACATTTTATTATCAAAGTAAAATCAGAAAGAAGTAATAAAAAGCAGTTCAGGAGAAATTTCCACAGAGGAAGATATAAGGAAATAAGGACATATTTAGCAAAGATAGACTGGAATAACACACTGAAGAATAAGACAGCAACGGAATGCTGGAATATCTTAAAGAATGAAATAGAGTGCATCGTAGATCAATTTGTTCCCTTCAAAAAACAAGGGAAACGGACTAGAAAGAAATACTTATCGAAAGAAGCCATTAGAAAAATTAAGTACAAACAAATGATGTGGAAGTCATATAGACGTACTGGAAATGACGAAGACTACAACATTGATAAAGAAGCACTAAACCAAGCTACAGCTGAAATTAGAAATTCAAAGAGAAGCTATGAACATAAACTAACTTGTAATATAAAACATGACAGCAAGAGTTTTTATGCGTATGTTCGAAGCAAACAGAAAATTCAGGATAAGGTCGGTCCTCTAGAATATAGTGCTGGACATATAATATCAGAAGGATTCTTAATGGCAGAAGACCTGAATGAGTATTTTAGTTCAGTGTTTACCAGAGAAGACACTAGTTAACTGCCAGTACCAGAGGCTAAGTTCAAGGGGGCAGAATCAGACTAATTAAGACAGTTAATTGTAACCCCAGAAATGGTAGGTAAGAAAATTAGGGCTATGAAGGATAATATATCACCTGGAGTGGATGGTATTCCACCCAAACTGCTATTGGAAATTGTAGAACAAATTAGCATACCGCTTGCAACAGTTTTCAACTTGTCATTAGAAGAGGGAGTGGTTCCTTTAGAATGGAAAGAAGCAAACATTATACCGTTATGTAAAAAAGGTTCGAGAAACAAGTCAAATAATTATAAACCAGTTAGTTTAACATCGGTGATTTGTAAATTATTAGAAAGTCTAATTAAAGATCACGTGGTGGATTTTCTTGTTAAACATAACTTGATAAACCCATCTCAACATGGGTTTCTAAAAGCGAAGTCATGCTTAACAAATATGTTATGTTTTTTGGAAGATATCACTATGTGGGTAGATGATGGATCACCAGTAGATATCATCTACTTAGATTTTTAAAAAGCTTTCGACAAAGTGCCACATCAAAGATTACTGCTTAAACTAAAGGCCCATGGCATAGGAAATGGTATAATTAACAGGATTGAAAAATGGCTGATTGACAGAAGACAACGGGTAGTTGTTGATGGGGAGGCTTCAAACTGGAAATCAGTTTTGAGTGGGGTTCCACAGGGATCATTGCTGGGACCTATATTATTCTTAATATATATAAACGATTTGGACGATGATATAGCTAGCAAGGTGTTGAAATTTGCAGATGATACAAAAGTGTTTAGAAGGTTTAAAAGTGATGGAGATAGACAGCATTTATAACATGATCTTGACAGGTTGATCAAATGGTCTGAAAAGTGGCAAATGTTTTTCAATTTGGGGAAATGTAAATACCTTCACAAAGGACATGGGAACGAATATATAGAATATGTAGAATATACAATGGGGGGAACTGTACTCAGTACTACTGTAAAAGAAAAAGACTTAGGGTTGACAATTAGTGCTGACGTGAAGGTTTCAGAGCAGTGTGGAATTGCAGCTTCAAAAGGAAATCAAATCCTTGGATTGATTAGGCGAAATATAGCATATAAAGAAAAAAACAAATAATACCGCTGTACAAAACAACAGTTAGGCCTCATTTAGAATATTGTATACAAGCGTGGAGGCCATACTGCAAGAAGGACATATAGAAGGACATATAGAAGGACATATATATGCTAGAAAGAGTACAGAGGAAAGCGACTAAACTGATACCAAAACTGAGGGATCTTAGTTATGAAAAACGCCTAAAAGAATGTGGTTTAATAACACTAGAGACTAGGAGATTGAGAGGAGATCAGATAGAAGTGTTTAACATATTGAATGGTTATGAAAATATTCATAGAAATATGTTTTTTTTAGTTAAGAATTATAGAAAGACTAGAGGACATGAAGTTACATTAGTAAAGGAGCAGTGTAGATTAAACGTAAGAAAAAAAATCGACACATACCTCAGAAGGGCTGGATATATGTATATAAAAGGGTTGGACTCTCGATAAGCCAAAGGGCTTCCTTGTCCACCTGCCATGTAGAGTTAATTATCTGGATGGCAATCTTGTTAAATTTTGTTAAACGGCTACTCAGCAAACAATCACTGGACTCATTTAAAAAGCATCTCCTCTCCATTTCTGGCGCACTGACTATAGGTTCTTCTAATCTGCCTAAACTTCACAAAATAACAAACCTTCCTGAACCAGTACTACACCACCCAACTACACTACTTGCGACGTTCCACCCAAGCTCGACAATATTTAGCCACATACGTGTGGCTGATACAGCTTCTGGGCTGAACATAAGAAGAAGAAGAAGAAGAAGAAGAAGAAGAAGAAGAAGAAGAAGAAGAAGAAAATATTGTCTGTAGGATTTTATAAGGAGACTGCGAACAACTTAAACTTCGTCGACGGACTGTCGGGAATATTGTAGAGTTTAGTTATATGCATACATATCAGAAGCACAAAGACACCCACATTCAACCAACCAACCAACCAACCAACCAACCAACCAACCAACCAACCAACCAACCAACCAACCAACCAACCAACCAACCAACCAACCAACCAACCAACCAACCAACCAAACATAACACAAACAAACAAATGAACAAAAATAAACAAACGAAGAAACAAACAAACAAATGATGCTGCTGTTTTTCTTTTCTTTAGCTGTTTCCTTTTTTTATATTGTTCAAGATGCACCATGAATGATATAATGTATTGCATATGAAAATCAGCCATGGAACATATGCACGCGGCTTAACACCCCTCATTATAGGAACTACGATGATGTATGCATACTACATAACATCGAATGTATTGTATCATAATTTCTATAGTTAGCCATCATCTACTTCACAAATATGTAAGCATACACAACCGAACGTAAGCATACAAGCACTTGCACACAAATTATGTCACTGTATATCGGTAGGAGTCGCTACCAAATACATAAGACGCTTATCGGTCATCCAATCGCCTTTGTGAACTCATTGTCATTTAAATAAGTTCAATTACATTTTATAGTTAGCTTAAAAGGTGTTGTTTCGAGACTGATTGCGAAAATACTAAATGTAGCGCCTAACTGCAAACCCTATGTAATCAATGTTAAAGGTGCTCAATCACTTCGTTTGCCCATCGCCAATCCGGTTCTTTTACGTCCAGATGTGTATTGTGTGAATAGTTTAACTAGTGCGCACAGTCGGTTTAATTAAAAAAAATGCGTACTTGTTTTTTAATCGTAAAAAAAAGAGTTGTCGTTACAGAGGGTATCGCTGGCGAAAGCCAATTGCGCTGTCTGCCTACTGCGCCACTTCGGTCACGTGCTTTACGCGAGATTGGCATCCCAGGCATTCGAAAACAATAACAACACACACGTGCTTTAGCGTATCAAGGTGAAGATTATAATTCCAAAGTAGTTGTACGAAGGTACGTATTGCACTATCGCAGTTAGCAACAAGAACGCGTAGCCGTGTATTAATTCAACGAAAATTGCAACTTGCGAATGTCTACACTCGACTCGAGCCTGACAAGTCTAAGTCTAAGACAGTCACAATATCAGCCAGAGATTCAGTCAGAGAGTGACAACGAGCATAATATTTGATATGTATTGTATTTGGTTACGCAGGATGTTGTTAATAAGCTGTTATTCCGACAATACATATTGAGAGTAGATGACGTGAGGGTGCGAAATGACAAGTAACATTGCTTTGGCAGCAGGCCCCTGTTGATCGTCCAAGTAACTTAGTCAGGGAGCATCCGTAATTTTGTGCAACCAACCTACCTACCAACCTACCTATCAACCAACTAACCTACCTACCAACCAACCAAACAAACAAACAAACGAACAGAAACAAACAAACGAATGAACAAACCAACAAACTATGCTGCTGTTTTTCTTTTTTAGTTGTTTCTTTTCTGTTGTATTATTATTGTTCAAGATGCACCATGAATGACATAATGTAATGCATATGAAAATCAGCCATGGAACAAATGCACGCGGTTTAACACCCCTCATTATAGGAACTAAGATGATGTATGCATACAATTTAACATCGAATGTATTGTACCATAATTTATATAGTAAGACATCATCATCTTCACAAACATATAAGCATAAACATGCACGCACGCACGCACGCACATAAATTATGTCACTGTACATTCGGTAGGAGTCGCTACCAAATACATAAGACGCTTATCGGTCATCCAATCGCCTTTGTGAAGTCACTGTCATTTAAATAAGTTCAATTACATTTTATAGTTAGCTTAAAAGGTGTTGTTTCGAGACTGATTGCGAAAATACTAAATGTAGCGCCTAACTGCAAACCCTAAGTAATCAATGTTAAAGGTGCTCAATCACTTCGTTTGCCCATCGCCAATCCGGTTCTTTTACGTCCAGATGTGTATTGTGTGAATAGTTTAACTAGTGCGCACAGTCGGTTTAATTAAAAAAAATGCGTACTTGTTTTTTAATCGTAAAAAAAAGAGTTGTCGTTACAGCGGGTATCGCTGGCGAAAGCCAATTGCGCTGTCTGCCTACTGCGCCACTTCGGTCACGTGCTTTACGCGAGATTGGCATCCCAGGCATTCGAAAACAATAACAACACACACGTGCTTTAGCGTATCAAGGTGAAGATTATAATTCCAAAGTAGTTGTACGAAGGTACGTATTGCACTATCGCAGTTAGCAACAAGAACGCGTAGCCGTGTATTAATTCAACGAAAATTGCAACTTGCGAATGTCTACACTCGACTCGAGCCTGACAAGTCTAAGTCTAAGACAGTCACAATATCAGCCAGAGATTCAGTCAGAGAGTGACAACGAGCATAATATTTGATATGTATTGTATTTGGTTACGCAGGATGTTGTTAATAAGCTGTTATTCCGACAATACATATTGAGAGTAGATGACGTGAGGGTGCGAAATGACAAGTAACATTGCTTTGGCAGCAGGCCCCTGTTGATCGTCCAAGTAACTTAGTCAGGGAGCATCCGTAATTTTGTGCAACCAACCTACCTACCAACCTACCTATCAACCAACTAACCTACCTACCAACCAACCAAACAAACAAACAAACGAACAAAAACAAACAAACGAATGAACAAACCAACAAACTATGCTGCTGTTTTTCTTTTTTAGTTGTTTCTTTTTTGTTGTATTATTATTGTTCAAGATGCACCATGAATGACATAATGTAATGCATATGAAAATCAGCCATGGAACAAATGCACGCGGTTTAACACCCCTCATTATAGGAACTAAGATGATGTATGCATACACTTTAACATCGAATGTATTGTACCATAATTTATATAGTAAGACATCATCATCTTCACAAACATATAAGCATAAACATGCACGCACGCACGCACGCACGCACATAAATTATGTCACTGTACATTCGGTAGGTGTCGCTACCAAATACATAAGACGCTTGTTGGTCATCCACTCGCCTTTGTGTATTCGCTGTGATTTAAATAGTTCAATTACTTTTTATGGTTAGCTTAAATGGTGTTGTTTCGAGACTGATTACGAAAACACCAAACGTAGCGCCTAACTACAAAACCTATGTAATCAATGTTAACGTTAGGAATTAAACTACGTTACAAAACAGTTGGGCGTTCGATTTTTCAACAATTATAATTCTATTTATATCGGATTTCTTTTGTAATACAACATAATTACATGCACTTGCCGTTAACTCAGGCAAAGAGGAAACTTCACAACCAAAATTGAAGAACCGGCGTCACAGGGTAAGGTCAAATTTTTAAATAATATGTCCCTCATAACTGTTATATACGGGAATATCCCATGATGCACCAGAATATATATACCATAATAATGCATATTCTCTGATGTTCCATTCTTTACCTTGGGTGTTTTGGCGCCTTCCATGTTATACCCTGTCTCTCTCTCTCTCTCTCTCTCTCTCTCTCTCTCTCTCCTCTCTCTCTCTCTCTCTCTCTCTCTCTCTCTCTCTCTCTCTCTCTCTCTCTCTCTCTCTCTCTCTCTCTCTCTCTCTCTCTCTCTCTCTCTCTCTCTCTCTCTCTCTCTCTCTCTCTCTCTCTCTCTCTCTCTCTCTCTCTCTCTCTCTCTCTCTCTCTCTCTCTCTCTCTCTCTCTCTCTCTCTCTCTCTCTCTCTCTCTCTCTCTCTCTCTCTCTCTCTCAGAATCTACCTCTTGTCGTTACCAATATGTCGCTTTGTGGAGGGCGAATACAAGACAACATGTCTGCAATGAGCACATCAGCGAATACACGTTATTCATGCTGCGGAGCATGAACATCCAAGCAGTTCTGACGCGTCACGGAGAAACGACAGTAATTATTAAAACATAAAAAACATTTTATTATATATGAGGCTGTGTCTGACAAGATATGGTATACTGTTGTGTATTTAGAACTACATGTCATAATGACTATTGTTCTGTATTAGCGTAAATAATTGGAGACTATAAAAAGTAGTTCCTGTTCCGCCATCTTGTAGTTATATCGTGCTTTGTCAATATCTAGTGTATAAACGTTTCAGAAGGCGTTCTGATCCATATTTGCTGACTGCTATCTTGTTCAGTCTCATTTCTAACTAATCTTCAACGATTTCAACTTGAGAGGTCACACAGTAGTCGTCAATTTGAGCCAACATGGAGTCGTTTGCTCTCCCAGGTTCTCCAGAAGAGCTTAGTGAACTTGGTTTGTTTTCAAGAACCGCCACTACCGCGTTACCCGATTCGCTCTGCTTGACTTTTATGTCGCGGCACCCGCTGCGCTCCTACGCTCGTCTCTGTATCTGTTTAATAGAGGCTGCTGGTCGACGATATTTGTATGTAGGATTTCAATAGTACAACAATAATGCGTTATTAAAATGTGCAATATGAATTTGGGAGTTTAACATTATACACTTATCTTCCATTGTTGTTCTCATTACGTTATTATATATGATTCGTCTTAATTTAATTTGTATTTGCATGTATTATAATGAGTCACAATAAATTTGATTTAATTTGATTCTTCGAAAGCAAGGAAAATGCGATGTAGACGATGTAGTTATAACGAATTAATGGTAAGGAAATATTTTTTATACTTGATTCTTCAAAAGATACCTTTCCGAAAATAACATGTCCAACAGCTCTGTTTTGATGATTTGAAGAACGAGATATACTTTGGGTATTTTGTTTTGCTTGCCGTAATGTTGATTACGAACCAACCTGTATCGAAACAACCTCCATCCGGCTGCTGAATGCGAGGTCTAGGAGAGGGAAGTGAACTGGGATGGTGGAGCGATTACAATGATGGAAACTTGGCAGTTCGCGTTATCCGGTCCGTCAGTAAAACCGTTGGGTGACGCTACCAAGTATGAATGAAGTCTTTGAAACATCGGAGACTAAGACTGTGACTACTCTGTTTCTAAAACCTGTTACTGAAGAAGAAATCATTAACTTGGTGAATAAAACAAAAAGCAAGAAATCTAAAGATCATGATGATATTGACATGTGCCTAGTTAAACAACTAATACCTTATCTAGTAAGACCCCTACCACGTATTTTTAATACCTCGTTACAGAAGTGAATATTTTTCCAGATGGTATGACAATTGCTAGAGTTATACCGCTATTCAAAAATGGCGATATTAATAATTTTACTAACTACAGACCTATATCTATATTATTTTAGTTCCAAAAATCCTACAAAAGATCTTCCACAACAGGATGATTTCATTTATAGATGACAAACAAATATTGTATGAAAGCCAATATGGGTTTAGGAAAAATATGTCAACATCACTGGCATTAGTGGAATTCGTAAAAGAAATTTCTACTTCTATTGGTGATTGTAAATCTACTGTTGGTGTTTTCATTGACCTAAAAAAGGCCTTTGATACAGTTGATCACAACATTCTCGTAAAACACTTGAGCATTATGGAATAAGAGGAATAGCAGATATGTGGATCTGTAGTTATCTTAATAACAGAAGCCAATATGTTTGTATTAATGACACAACTAGGGAATGCATGAATGTTACATGTGGGGTTCCGCAGGGTTCTATATTAGATCCTGCATTGTTTATAATATACATTAATGATATGTGTAATGTGTCATGGTTAATGAAATCAATTGTCTTTGCTAATGATACTAATTTGTTTTACTCAGGTGACAATCTGTCACAAGTGTGTAAAACAGTATCAACAGAATTAGACAAATTATACAGACGGTTTCAAGTTAACTAGCTTTCCCTAAATACAGCCAATTTAAAAAAAATGATTTTTAGGTAATAGACAAAGTGAAAAAAACCCACATGGTCAGTATCAATGGTAAGAACATTAATAGAGTCTATGTTACAAAATTTCTTGGTGTACACATTGATTCCCATTTAAATTAGAATGAATACATTAGCCACATAAAAAGTAAAATCTCGAAAAAATGTATCTGTAATGTCTAGGGAGAAACGTTTATTGAATAAACCTTTATTATACTGTACTCTTATCACGCCGTATTTAAATTATTGTGAAATTTGGGGCAATACCTATTATAACATAGTGACAAGTACATCATGGCTTTGGTGACAGAACTAACTTCTTTATTCTCGTAATTACAAGAGAGTTCCAACATGTTTAAATCACTATAAACTATACGACAGGTGGCAGCATCAGACGGTGTTATATTAATTACATCTCACAAAATTTTATACAATTGTTTTGCAAATAAACAAAATATCGCCTGATATGTTGAAACTATACACAGTACACAGAGTTGAAATTACATCACTGTTTGCATAAACTAGGCAGGTTTCCACGAAAACCTTCAAACCGTTTGGGTACACTCTTACTCCTAGGTGCGCCACTGGGTGGAGATGTACACTTTGTCTCCAATACCAGTGTCAGACTTGGTTATCTTTCGTCGTACTTCCGCATAATCCTTCATCTTGTTCGTTGCCGCCCAATCCTTTTGACGGAGTGTTTCATCCATTTCCTCATCATGGACCTGGGTTAGCTTCATCTTCAACGGTACACCATTCACAATTTTTGCTGGTGGTAATCCTGTTGAGGTATGCGGGATTGCCCTGTAGTTTCTAAGAAACCGGTACAACTCTTGTTTCCATGGTTTACCTTCTACCTGTGCACATTTGCAGCCTTTGCCTATGGTTCTCATGAACCTCTCGGCTACACCATTCGCCTCTCGCCAATATGGTGTTACTCGTTGTGGCGAAATCCTAGGTTGACTGCAAACCTCTTAAACTCTTCACTTTGGAACGGAGTTTCATTGTTTGTTTTCAGGTTGTCGGGAGTACCTCTTGACGATGATATATTCTCGAAGACTGGAATAACTGTCTGAGCCGACAGGGATCTTATCACTTCGACTTCAGGGAATATAGAGTACTCGTCCATGACAAGAAGGAGGTAGTCACCTGTAGGTTATGGTCCATAATAATCTGCGGAAAGATGAGACCATTTCCTTAACGGAAGATCAGACATGACCAATGGTTCCCTTGGCTTTGGATCATATGCCTCTTTGCACGCTACATATTCATCAAGTAGCTTGGCTAACATAGCGTCAATTCTGGGCAACCAGACTTTCTCTCTGAGGAGAGCATTGGTCTTGTTTATCCCTTGATGCCCTTCGTGAGTAGTAAAGAAGACCATCTGGAGGGGTATCCTGTGGTGTTTTCTGGTCATTTTTGGTTGATATTAGGGAGGTTTCGAAAGCCGCCCCCCTGAGTGAAGTGAGTAGTCACGTGACCGTATGTATAACGAGAGGCGCCACCTGGCGGATACGTCAGAGGTGACGCCCCCTGACGGGAAGCGTAGAGAGGGTGTGATTATGTATGTATGTGTATTTATAAACCGTGTGTATGAATGTACGTGTATGAAAGAACTAACGAAACACAAGAGTATACGAGTGCACACGTATTTTATTGATGAAAGATACAAGCGTATAACATGAAACCGTGTTTTATTAAGCGAAGCGTACGAGTATCAAGACTTGTGGGTGAGTGAACACCACGACAGAGGTCGTGAGCTTAGGGGTCAATACGACCACGCCAGTGGCTCGTGGGATGATGATGATGGTACGCCTTACGGGTGAACGAACACTGCGCTAGAGGTCGTGAGCTTACGGATGTGAATCGTATAATGATGATGATGATATATGTTCGTTAATGAAACACGGTTATTGCAGTTGTTTAAGCCAATCGAATACGCGGCAATCGTTTGCTATCAGATCAGTGCCGAAACCTTTTACGAAATCCTTCATGACAACTCCACGACATCGAAACATGAGATAAGCAACACAGTATTGTCCACAAACGTTAGACACGGGGCTCTGCAGTCTCTTAGAATTATGAGTCCACGTTACACAATGTTTATTCAAGAACCGACAAAACTCGACGTGCTGCGGCGGCAGACCGTACGAGCAGAAGTATTCGCCGCAACCGTCGGCGTCTACGTAGATCGCTATCCAATGTTCACCGGGTTTACCCGAGTTGTGTGTGTTGCACACGAAAGCGACGGGGTAAGCGTCTATCCGGAGTTCGAGGAGTACGTCTTTGGGTACGATTCTGCGCATGACGACACGGGCGTGCGTATCGCGGGTGAGTAGGCGGACGAGCTGTAGGGTTTCCATCAGTTGTCGTAGATGACGTTACGACTCCTGTCGATCTCCAGCACCTTCTCGAATTCGGCGTAGGCGACGACGTTCACAGTGGTTGTCAGCGCGTCGTGGAAATGAATCTCGATGCGCACGTTACCCTTATGTACCAGATGGAAGCAGCAGTCGTCGCACGCATCGGGGGTGAGGTCCACGGCGAAGAAGGTATAGCCGTGTCGGAAGTCGTAGCGAGTCAAGCCGTTGCCTTCGTCCTGCCACGCCTTACCCGTCGAGGTGAACAGGTTATGGTAGCACCTGACAAAGAGGTCGTTGTCGAAGTCGGGCTGGAAAGGTTTGGCAGGTATCTGTCGTCCGTCGACGTACACGGCGAAGAATTTGATGTTGTTGTTTTTAGCATGAAAGGGATTTCTGTCGTAGCGTCCGTTGTAGGCGTCGTTATCGATGCAGCACAGCACGATACGTTTCGGAAGAACACCAAGAAAGAGGTTCTCGTGCGTGTGTGAGCGGGCACCTGTGGGAATGGAGTAGACCTTGCATTCAACGGGTCGCAGCGGATACTTGGCGGTGGCCTTTTCGAGGGCTTTGATGTGCGCCATCTGCACGCTTGGGTTCAGGGTGACTTTCCTGACGAACAGTGTAGCGTTGACGATCTGTATCTTGTAGCCGGGGTTACCTCCGCCGGCTATGAGTGCGAACGCATCCTTGCTGCGCACCAGACTTATCTTGACATCGACACCGTTGATGAGGAGTTTATCCTGATGGAAGAGATCGACGTGGAGACGACCCATCATGTCCACCACGCGACTCTGGGCGATCATGTTGTGTCTGGCGACGAACCCCGCGTTGGCTGCCGGATCGGCACCTTCAATGTCGACGGCGTCCATGTGATCAGCCGTGTCCTTGTGCCACATCTGACTCGTCAGGTGCGTCTCCTTGGCATCGTTGCCGTAACTGAGCAGCGTCTCTATGTAGGCGCGGTACGGGTACGTGTTGGTCGAGGAAGTCACGAGCGTTCCGTTCAGGTAGACGTCGACCTGACTGAACAGTGAATGGAGCCAGTTATTCACGGGAGCGACGGGGTCGGCGGCGTCGAGATCGCTTCCGTCGGCACGCGTCACCTTCGCCTGAATGTGTAGCGTCGTGCTAGCGAGATCCTGGTAATCGTCTCCCGAGCCAGGTACGATGAATTCGATCGGACCACCCGAGTCGAGCGAGGACATCGGTTGGTAGTGGACCGTGCGACTGTCGATGACGCTGGTCTGAGTCGGAGGCACGATGAAGACATCGAGTTCGCTCTTGAGTCCCTCGCATGATATTTTATGAACGAACGCCATTGTCGAATATATCCGGTTCACGACGTGCCTTCGGTCTCTGCTGCTGCTTCCTTCGACGTCTCGCGGCTGTACTGACTCGTTTCGCGGCGGGTGTGCGTCTTATACGCTTATGCACGCCAGGGGTCAAGAGGTCGCTTATCGTTTCTCTACCTGCAGCGGTGGCGCGACGTTTGGCGGCCGTTCTGATGTTCTGTCCCGCCAGGACGTCGTCGGCAATACGTGCGCCGGTCGACAGAGCTCTCTTTCCCAACGCCACGGCGCCTCTCTTGACGAGTGGCATGACGCTACGCAGTAGACCTCCGAATAGACTTCCCACTCCGTGTCCTCGTTGGTATCGGGCACCCGCGAAATAAGGAAGCGCACCACCCGCTTGACGAGCGTAGTAATCGTTGTAATTCATCTCTCTAGAACAGTGGCGTCCGTTGCCGTTGGAAATTAAGTGTCACTGTCACCTTACCGACCTCGAATGGCACGCGTTGTCCCGTGTCGTCTCTTATATCTATCTCGATCGTACCAAACTCTTTGCAGAGCACGGGTACGTAGTGAGTCTTATCGAAGGTCGCTCACCGAAACGATGCGCAGCAGCGGTACGAGACTGTCACCGACAACTCGTGGTTCCACGACATCCGTGTAGATGTAGAGCGATTCCCGTTCCATGGTGACCACGGTGTCACCTTCCATGATACGTACCTTGAACTCGGGTACCGCGGGGTCCTTCGGGAGAGCCGCCAGCGTAGCGGTACGAAAGCCGAGAACGGTGGTCAGCATAGCGGCGCGGAAGACGGTATTCGGTGCCATGTGCACCGATACCTTACGCGTGATGACGCTATAGCTCAGTTTCACTCGTCCCTCTCCCACCACGCGACGTAGAGCAGCGTTAATGACGAGGATCAGTGACCACGGATCTTTATAGTGTCCGGTTCCGATTCGGATAATCTCCGTGTGCAGGGACCGCGGGTCCCGATATTCATCTATCGGTAGTGACACAGCGAACCCCGCTTCGTCGCCTACGATGTTGTACCAACTGTGTGGGTACTGTACCTCCACCAGTCCGCACTCCCATTGTCCCCGTAGTAGGATACGTTTCGGTAGCGTCGTGACGTAGTGGGTCAGCGTGTTGTCGGGGTGCGTGTCCATGGAAGCATTGCTGGGCAACGTGAGATATAAATCACTCGTCGCCATGTTGTTGTTGTTTCAACGTCGGACTGGGTAGCAGGTAACCCAACGAACTACTCAACAGGGCCGTCCAAAGAGTCGGATTGACGTGGTGGCCGAACGTCAGGTTGTAGATGCTGACCAAGATGACCGTGTACAAGACGACGACTTGACACAGAAAGACTATCTCCTCTTTGGGACACGCAGTGCCAAATATATGCCACGGAGTCCTCTCTTTCTTTATTGGTGGAGTGGCGTCGATGTCGTCTTCTTCTTCTTCTTCTTCTTCTTCGTCACTAACGGTAATCCGTGATGTCGTCTCGTCTGCCATGCGTGGACGACTGACATCGCGACGGGCGCGTGACTAGTCTTTATAGCCGACGAGGGCCTTGGCGTCGATCCAGCTGTTGAATTTCGAAGGGTATCCGAACCATTTCACCAACACCTCCCGTCGCCTGCCTACCTTGCGGCGCTGTACTATCGATTCCACGCGGTACAATTTATCAGCCGGAACCGTCACCTTCTGCAACTCCGGTTCGTAGAAGGTACCGTCCAGTATCTCTCCGAGATCGTCCGCTAGAAGATAGACGGGCGGATCGGACGGATGCACCTCGCGTATCGTGAATAGTTCCTCTGTCCAATTCACCGTGTAGCCTTTTTCGAATCGTCTCTTGACCTTGCTGCTACGCACACGATCCCCCACGTGGTACTTGGGTACGCCCTTACCGTGATGACTACCGTACAGGCGCTGCCACACCTCTTCCTGATTAGTCGCATCCACCTGTGACGGTGGCATCCCGATACTGCGATGGGGCGTGTCGTTGTACGTGCGCACCAGATCCGGAAGGATATCGATGTATCGCCACGATTCTTTGTGTGTCAGGTATCGCCACAGCCGCGTCATTAGCGTGCGATTGAAGCGTTCCACGATACAGACGTCGCCGACTTGGTCTTCAGCGGAACGCATCGGGCGACTTTCGAGAAGACGTCGATCACCGTGAGCAGGAACGTCGTACTGTCGTTTTCTTTTTTCAGACTGGTCACGTCGACGAGATCGGCTTGCCACTGTTGATCCCGTCCTCCGACGACCGTGCGTCGTCGCTTGAAACGAACTCTGACCGGTTTGTGTAGGGTATAGGCGTTCTGTTCCGATAGCCATTGTTCGACCATCTTTCTCGGTACGCGTGGTACGTCTCGTCGCAAAGACGCGATTCCCCCGTAACTTCCCACCTTGGCGGGGTTGAAGTAGACGTCCTCCAGCTGTTTTCGTCGTCGCACCATGATCGTATGATATAATCGCCGATAATGCCGCACACGATGGGAAGTCCGGCGTAAGCGACACCGGTATACAGACGACGTAGACTATCATGTGAATCGCACATTATGTCGACGAATCGAGACGGTGCGCCTCCTTTATCTGAGATCCTCCTATCCCTTACTAGTCGAGGCCGGTGGCGTAGGTAGAGTGGACGGGCTCATTCGTCTCCGCGTGAGGGGTGTCCACTGCAGCGATCGACGCGCTCTACCGAGCGACCGTGTGGCCGCTGCCGCTACGGCACTCCTCCTTTGTTCCTGTTGAATGGCCAGTCTCCTGACCTCGTTACCCACCAACTCCATGGGTAGATTCATGGTGCCGAGTTGACGCGTAAACACCAGCCACCCCGTCGGACTGCCAACGGTCTTGCGCTGACGCAACAGATCGTTCACGAGGTCCACCACGTTACTTCCGGGTACCGCTACGCCTTTGTGCTTGAGCTCTCCGCGTGCATTCCACACGACGTCTCGTTTCAGACGTTACATCAGTAGTCTAGCTTTGGTCCGCAGTGCCTTGGGAACGCTGTCGACGACGTCCGCTTCCATACCTGCCGACACCGCCGCTTCCATACCTGTCACCCCCGCCGCCGCCGCCGCCGCCGCCGCCGCCGCCCCCGCCGCTGTGACCATCGGGGACGTGTCCTTGTTGACCGTCATCACGCGCACTGGTTCGCGCACGCGTCGATCGGCCAACGCGTTGTGGCGTTGCAACACTTGATTATACATGACGACCTTGTCACCGTCGGCGATATCTTGTCTGTCGAGTATGACTTTCATCTCGTCGTCGAGCACCTGTACTTTGCGTCCTAGGGTATCCGTCGGTGCCGGTGCGCGTAGAATATCCAACAGTCGTGGATCTACCAAAGCCATCTTCCGTGTGTGTTCCATCGTCGTCTACTTGAGTAGCACCTGTTTTAACAAGGGTAGAAAAAGACGCACCGGCCAAAGGTGCCAGCAGCGCCGACAGGAAACCACCGGTCTGTCCCCCGCCGCCCTGGTTGTTACCGCGTAGCAAGATGCGACGTCTCCTCGCTGCCGGCGCGTCTTTCTTTGCCAAAGCGCGCAGGTTTGTTTTGTACACACTCAGAGCGCGTCTTTGGTCAAGGGCACGTTCTTCTTCAATATGTTGTAGGCACACTCGGCTAGTGCACACAACAGATCGGCGTCGGCGTTTCTGATGATGGCTCGTCTCAATTTCGTGCTCTTGTACCTGTTCAGCGTCTGTATGCAGAAGAGGTGTTTCTTCACGAGTTCGGACATGCTGTTGTCTTCACGACCATACTGCGACTGAAGGGACGAGGCGTGCGCGCGGACGTCTTATACTTTGGGTTGGTACACGTACTGGACACCGTCATCCGGAAGGACGCCCGTGCGCAGACGCATGTCGTCGGGCGTGTCCTGTTTCAGATCAACGAGGAGATAACCGTACGGAGGTGCCGTGGCGTCTCGGTACGCTTCCTGTACAAACATCAGGCGTCCCGGATACATCTGTCGCGCCAAGTGTCCGATCTGTGACGCGTCGCGAGGATTCTTGAAGACTACCATGTAGTGTGCGTTCAGACTGATCGTGCGACTCTCCTTGTTCTTCGGAAACAGGTTCTGCACGAGATACAGTACGGACGTGTTCTGGTGATGACTCTTTTTCGTGAACAAGGTCGTGACCCGTTCGTCCGTTTCCGCCATCAGATCGTCGATGACCACGAGGTTACGCGTCGATGCATCGAACGCACCGCTCGGCAAGCCTTCCTCGAAGCGTACCTGGTCGTTGTCGACGTAGGCACTCTGCCATACACCGTAACACCACGTGATCTTCTCTGGAGGCGGATCGATAATCGTCGCGGCGTGACGTAGCAGACGCAGCACGAATGTGCTCTTACCGCATCCCATCGGACCCGCGACGATACAGGTGAAGGGGTGTTTCCATCGCGTGTCCATCTAGTAGTCGCTGGTGCCGTTCGACAATGTTACGTTGTCCGCTGTGCTGTTAGATACGACGACGACGACACCTCCGCCACACCAACGAAGGAAGGGATCGCGGAACAAGACGTACAAGACGTACAGGTACAGACCGAGTATTCCCACTAGTGCTACAGCTACGACCGTTCCCGTCCGTGACATGCTGCGCTATGACTATCGATTGCGTGGTATCTGACTAAATAGTGTTATTTTTTTCGTGTGTCTCCCACCTACTAACCGCGTGACAGCTAGAGGCGCCTATAACCCCAACTGACGTAGGGGCGCATTTCCTCATCGTGTCAGCAGTGGTTCGGTGTTACACGTCCACCGGACCCGTGGTGATTCCGTCCTCGTTGACCACGCGCTTGGCATAGAAGTAGGTCAACGCCGCGCGTTCCTGGGTGTACGTCAGCACGGACGAGTGATTGACCCGGAACCCACGGTTCACTCCGCTTCCACTACGACGACTGGTCAGCACGTCCATTAACGCCTGCTAGTCGATGGCGTTGAGTCGTTTGTTCAGTCCTTTGGTGGTGTATTTATCGACCGTACCCGAACAATAGTAGGTCTTACTGCACAGTCCCAGGAAACTGTCGCCGGACCATTCGACCTTGAAGAGTCCCGGTGTTCTCTTGTCGTACGCTTTGCGCGCCTTGCAACACGTCTCGGTGCCGTTCCACGGACGTCCGGCTAGTCGACAGCGTATGTAGTCGTTCCGATGATCGTCGCAACATTCGGACGGTAGCCATTCGGAGCGGTGACGATAGTAGTGGTCACGTAGTGCCGGGGTCACGAGGTCGTCGACGGACTCTCCGGCTAGAGCCAAATAGGCGCTATCCGTATCGGTTTCGCAGTACTAGAACAGCGGACGATCCACGTACCTGATCATAAAGTCGTAGTAGAACTCCAACATGTGCAGTTTGGCCCACTGCAACACGAAGAATCCCACGTGCGTAGGCAGAGCGTAATAGTCGGTGTCGAAGATAGGCCGTGTTCTTTCGCGTTTCGGCGAGCAGTTGCGTCATTTGTTTCCCGTTGACCTCGTTGACCTCACGACCGGTACACGGACAACCGTGATAGTAGCACCCGTGAAATTGATAGGCCGTCTTCGTTTCGCTGCACCAACCGTCCACCGACAGTTTACCGATGCTCTTCTCTCGACCGTTGGTCTGGTGACGTATGGTGAGTCCCGTGCTTTCGGACTCCCACGTCAGCCATTCGGCAGCCATCTGACCTGTGGGCTGTGCCGCTTCGGGTCGGAACTCCTTCTCTTCCCGTCGTCGCGTGTACCATCCAGTTGGCATCTCTTGCGATATCGACCACAGATACAATGCATTCGCATCATAGCCAACGATGGACTGACACGTTCGAGCCGCATCACCGTAGTCGTTACGACGTATCTTCGTGACCCCCTTCTCGTGGTGTCTGGTGAAGATGAGTGACGGTCCTCCGACGATGTTCTCTCTGACGAGCTGGTGGACGTCCTTGTTCGTCTCGTTGAAGAGCGTAAAGAACGTCCTCTCCGGCACGTTGGTAAACAGATAGGACAAGGTCAAACCAGGTATACTGATCCCTTGTTTGAACATGTCGATACCGCGGTGTCGGTAGAAGTCGAACTGTTTGGCGATGGCCTCTAAGAACGGCACGACGTCCCTGTTGTTATACCAGACGAGAAAGTCTCGCAGAATCTCCATGTCGTTGTCTCGCCACACCTTCCGACATCGCGTGTAGTCGTCGTCGGATATACCTTCGTTCTTCAGTCGACTGAAGAAGGCCTCTTTGGGAGGTAGAGCGGTGTCGTCGAGTCTCTCCAAGCTGTCCATGTATTCGTACGGGAAGTGAACTTTCGTGACCTCGCAACCGTACGCTTTCAGGTACTTGTCGTACGAGAATCCCGGGGCGATATAATGAGTCATATCGAGGAATTTGAGGTCGTCCGTCGATAGACATATAAACGTGTTACCGCATTTGATCACGTGAAACGCCCCCTCCTCCCCTCCCCGTCCTCTGTTGCTTTCTTTTCGGATAGGAAGTAGGGTACCAGGAACTGTTTGACGACATTCAGATCGTACCTGCTCGAGTTGAAGCCGATGACGGGCAACTGATGAAGCCAACTGTACAGTTGACCCATGAGAGTTTTGTAGGGATTGGTCGGTTTTCGCCGTGACTCGTTGTCGTCTCATTCTGCGGCGGATGCCTCCTGTTCGTCCCACGTCGTGATAGCCTCCCCGATTTCGTGTAGTGTGCCCTCGTAACTGTCTACGATGGCGTCGTAGGCTGCTTCGCTCATCGTCTGAAGGATACCCATCATGTCGGCTACCAACTTGTTGCTGTCACCATCCGTGATCAGACATTGTACCTGTTCGAATCCGGGTACGTTACTCGCCAGGGACACGCTCAACGGTACGTGACGAGCCACCCAGTGGACTTTGGCGCTGTCCGACGGAAGCTGTGACGTATCGAACCAGGACTCGAAGTCGAAGGTGGCGCGATACGGATAGTAGCGCAAACACTCGGTAACGTGAATGTTTTCGTCGTCCAAGCACTGGAAGACTGTCGGCGACGGACGGTAGACACCACCGGGATAGATCTTTCGCACGCCTCCCGTACACCCGCGCTCGTGTCGTTCTAGTTTGTGTGCGTAGCGCCATAGCGAGTCGCCACACTTCCTACATCGATAAGAGTGACAGTACATGTTCACGTCTTGTATGTAGGAACAGTGTGTCTCGTGAAGATTGACATACATCGTTTCGGGATAGTGACACAAGGACCGGCGTACGAGTTCGGCAGTCGCCTTTCCGCCTTCTTCTTCCGGTTCGACGAGCTTGTAGACGCACACGTTGGTATCAAAGGTGGTCTCGACGCGATAGAGATCGTCCATTGTCACCCCGTCAAAGTCTTTCATTGCCACTCCGTCACGGTTGTACTTCGCGTAGAGTAGCTTCACAGCGGGTTCCAGGTGGTGTCGGTCGCATCCACGGTGCAGAGCCAGACACCGGAAGAGACACAGATTGTCGGTGTACTTCCTGTTGTGATCGGTGTCTCTTTCCAATCCGATGACGGCTTTGTTTCGTTTGATGTACCTCGGTAGTGTGATATCCACACATCCTATCGGATGATCTACGATGTGATTGACGAAGAAGGTGACATTCGTGACCACCTCGCATACCCATTGACTGTCCGGACGCTGATTGATGACCCACTGCAGCACGTCTGTTTCTCGGATACGTTCCAGAAACGCATCAAAGTCTGCAGTGTTTGTGATCAGACACGGTTCGTCGAGGTAACGCCCGCAGCAGTTACAAGACGAATGAAAATACCTGTACCTGTTCGTGGTCTTGTTCCTTAGAACAAAACCATAACTAAGATTAATCTTAAAGGCGTGCGTCTGTTCGCGGAACATGATCTTCAGTGACGGTTCTAGGGCGCTCGTGTCCGGTGTCGACACTCTGTAATTGTACCTGGATTGCACGGGTCCTCTAGCCACGTGGGATCGGATGGTCGACCAGTGATCTCGGACGACGTCTCGTAGCTCCCTCGATAGAGTATCGGCGAAGGGGAGTCGGGGCGGTGGTTGTATCGGGTCGTCATCGTCGCCGGCGGCTGCGGCACTCACACGTGGTCGCTCTGTGCGTCTCGCTCGTTTGCGTAGGGGTGGGTCGCTCGCTTCCACTCGTCGGCTACATACCGTCTTGATATGACGTACTAGGTTGTCACGTCTCGTGAACTCACGTGCACATCTCTCGCAGCGGTGTAGTGTATCGCTTTTTTTGTAAGGTGTCACAACTGTTTGGTGGTTTACTGTAAGCATGGTCGTCGTCGTCGTCGTCGTCGTCTACGTGTGTTGATGATGATGAATGCGTTTGATCTATGTGGCGTTGTATGTCGGCGTGTGTATCGAGCACGAGACCGCAGTGACGACACTTGTGCTGCTTCATCGTCTACCTACAACTGAAGGATAGGAGATCCTTGTACGTTTCTATATATCCTAGTGTGACGTCATAGGAGCCGTGGCTTGTATGAGTGTGCGTGTATATGATCTATAGACAGAGGGGAGGCGGTTGTGTATGTATTCATCGATCGTAACGAGCTATGAAGGTGACAAGAACAACAGACACCGGATTCCTGGATTACATACATACATACATCTTTATTCATTGAATTACAAAATAAAAGTGAGTATACAAGAAAGCAAAGCTAAGCGCCTACAGTGACAGACAAGCGGCGCCTATAACCCCAGCTATAGCGTAGGGGCGCATTTCCTCTTGTCGTCACTGCAGACGCTTCTGGAATGTCTCCGTAATGTAGGCGACGTGTTCGTCGCGCTTGACGTTACGCGCAATTTCATCGCAGATCGTGCGCACGGCCGTATCTAGGCTACATCGTTTTGTAGCGAACAGCACCCCGGCTAAACTCTCTATGTTTAGCTCGAGGTGCTTCACACTATTGAACGGAGCCGAGTAGGCCCACGGCATCGATGTATCAGTTTTCGACCACACGATATGACCATCGGCAGCCACATCGAGCGTCGACCAATTCGTCCGCAGTGCCCCGTACTCGGTGACGGATGTGGTGACGTCATAGTGTTCATCGTCGTCACATCTCATGTCCAGTGATTCGTTGGATGGTGGTGGTGGTGTCGTACACTCACATGTCATCTCTAGACCCGTCACGTGACGCTGGTCGTGTAGGTGCATGAGTAGATCCTATCGCAGTGGCATAGGGGTGTGGTGGCGGCGTGTTTTTCTCGGTGCCCACTCTAGCGGCTTCTCATTATCATATGCTTTTCGGATGCGATCTAGTCCGCTAGAGGGAGCATCGCTGACCTGACAACACAACAACAACAACATTAGCAGGGTGTTTCCTCGTCCAACAGAGGTATACCGCGTACACGCAGGATGGCTTGCACACGTGTTATGAGTTCACGTGCCCGCATCGGTGTGTCCACCATTAACCTGTAATGGTGTACTGCATATCTCACATTGTCTTGGATCAGATCGCTACGTACCAGGTAGATGACATTTGTCTCACTTTCGAAAGTGCGCCACAATTCGTTGCTCACGAACCGAACGATAGCATCGCGTGCTACCAGGGTCATCTCTGAGCGCCATACCTGCCTTCCCGCCTCCTCCCCCATCGTGTCGTCTTGTAGGTACCAGGGCTGCGGCGCCTTCGGTGCTTCGTCTTCCGTCTCATCCGACACGGTTATACCGCGACTACGGAGACTCATTTTCACTCGTGACACGACATCACGAGCAAACCACGGTGCGCGCGATTCGCACACCAGATCGGATACTGCCATATCAAAGGCATGAAATATACGCGAACGATCCACTTCATACACGTCTTCGTGAACGTTCGCATAGCGAAGGTACAGTCCTTCGGCTACCTGGCGAATACATGCAGGGGATATAGCGGCTATAAATAAGTCGTCATCTATCATGTGATCCGCTCGTTTCTGAATTGCATTCACTCTCTCTACTGCCCCCTGTAATTCACTACGTCTCCGACCCTCGTCGTCGTCAGACCAATCAGTATCAAAATCACCATCGTTAGCAACATCATCATCATCCTGATCACTAGACCATGAACATGACCCCACATGAATGACACTTGCCTCGTCATCGAATGACAGTCGACGTTTCACCCCACGCTCGGGGGTTGTCAGAACTGCCTCGGATGGAATTGGAGTTGACCGAGGAGGCGTCTACAACATACGTCAGAGGAAATTACATCATAGTGTCAAATAGGTAGACAAACAGAGAGAGAGAGAGAGAGAGAGAGAGAGAGAGAGAGAGAGAGAGAGAGAGAGAGAGAGAGAGAGAGAGAGAGAGAGAGAGAGAGAGAGAGAGAGAGAGAGAGAGAGAGACATCAATCAACCTCTAGGGACAGGCTCTCTCTCTATATTCCGTCTGGGGGCGTCACCTACTCTTTCGACACTGTCAGGTGGCGCCTCTTACAGCAGTTAGGAACAGGCTCTGTCTATACTCCGTTAGAAGGCGCCACCTAACAGTGAGTCACTGTCAGTTGGCGCCTCTTACGACAGTTAGGAACAGGACCTCTCTATACTCCGTCAGAAGGCGCCACCTAACAGTGAGTCACTGTCAGTTGGCGCCTCTTACGACTGGATTATTTCCAGTGCTATCACGGTATAATTTTGATAGCCTGCCTTTCTTGCCTTTCTAATTGTCACCCTAGCCTGTTTGCCACATAGGACATTCAGTGACTGGTAGCGTTCGTCGCCGGATTTAAGCGACATATAGTCGCTTGCTGTCATTCCTCCCACGACCTCCTGTACTAGTCGGTCAAATCCTGTTGCCCACACTTCATTGCCCTTGTGATCAGCGAAAAGCATCCCCATAGCATACTTGTAAACGGCAGTTCCCTTCTGACGCCCGTGCACCGAACATATACTGACGTTATGGTGCCCTCCTTTCGTCGTTTCAAGAAGAACTTTCCGATTACATACTTTACATGCCGGATAACATACGTATTCGGGGGACAGAGCACATGTTACTAATGTCAGTGGACGAACAAACGCGTACGTTCCGTCACTTACTTGTTCGAGTTCTGACAGGAGCATTTCCTCGATGTTAACGTTGGATGTCGCCATCTTGTCGTGTAGGTATCGGTGTGAGAAGAGCTTCGAACGGCAGCGAGACTGAGAGAGAGTGTTTGTCCTGTTAGATTTACCGTGGGTTTATATACAATTCAATCCCTCCAGGGATCGACCGCGTGATACCCCTAGATGATGATATCGCGCCCCTGGGTGTTTGCATCTTATCGTGCGCGAGACTTTATCTCTCACTCTCCCGTACTTTGTCACCGCGTGGCTGCCTGTCTGTTTTTTAATGGGTGCCTTATGTAAGCCGTATAGAGCGCTGTCTAACGAAGTCTCTCACCTGCATAAGTATCACACCGAGTATATTCTTACCTGGTTTGTTACGGTTTGAGCTCTTACCCCAATACCCCTCTGCACTGGGTACATTCTCAATAAGTCGTGCGTCACCTGTAGCCAACAAGCGTTGGCGTAGTTTAGAGGTACGAAACTTGACGGCTACTATAGCGTACATCACGGCTCGACGTTGTAACAGCCATGAAACGACTCGATCGGGTGTCCAACGAATGCTTTTACTCCAGTATTTCGCCTGTATTCCAGTGCGCGCGGTCTGAATCTTTCTCGCTGTGTTCTCGTCGTGAAAATGACTAGCTTTTTTTTTTAAACTGATATTCTGCTTCTGTACAAGTAAAGTCTTCGCCCCATATATGTATCTCGCATGGATAGAAATTCGATAGGAAGTGACCAGCACCCCTGAATTGTATATCCAAGCTCTTGACCGCCATATGTTTCATCGCTGATCACTCACAGAGTTCTTTTCTTCCGGCTGTATTGTTAGCGTTCTGATAAGGCGCATTCCATATGCATTGTCATCTAGTTGACACATCACGCGCTTATCGCCAGCTGGTCCCTTGGTCATATGACTGGTATCGGTTTGTACTTTACCACGTCGACATTTTCCATAACCGCGTTGTTAACTACATAACCAGGCTTCGTCCAGGTGACATCCCTAGATGATGTCGTCATACGTCCCTGGGTCTTCAGTGCTTTTCATACTCCGGTATATTTCCACTCTACAGTGTGTCTTACAAGTTGTCTTCATAGTGTGTCTGCATACATATGCTCTATCTATATATACCGGCTCGTTTGTTACATTCTTCATATCATCTCATTCGCAATTGCTATGTCGTCGATACCTTGGGCTCAACTCCGTGCTGAATGGCGTCTTCGCAACGAGTTGATGCAGACTATGGCATGGTCGACGATACCTTTCCTGCAACTACGTGACGACTGGCGTGGTCTCGAATTTGTGTAAGTACTTTTATTATTATTATAATAAAAAAAAAAAAATATATATATATATATATATATATATTCTTTGCTGTTATTATAATAAACAATATATATATATATATATATCTGTGACGTCTCACCTCTATTATTCCTTATGCTCTTACGTTCGTTATGTGTCACTCACGGTTATCTTATTACCTTTCAGGTCTCCTGATGGCATCGATACCTGGAGTATGACAGGGAGTGACTCGAGTGTTGACGATTGCACGTGAGTGTTCAACGATTATTTTACTACTTTATTTTGTTTTCTCATACCGCGTTTCTCGTTCTCTTCAATGTGTTGACCTCGACCGACCTCTTGTCGTTTCGACTAGCTACGCGGTGTTTGGTTACCGATCGCGTCAGCAGACGTCTCCATTACGTATTGTATCATAGTCCGTTGATCTAGCTTGCCCTTTTATCGTGTGTCGATTCCCTAAGCGGTGTCTGGTTACATCACTGGCTTATTCCACCCGACTGTACTTTATATATATATATATATATATATATATATATATATATATATATGTCCCTGTGTGGTTACATCACTGACTATTCCACCCGCCTGTACTTCATGCATTCATTATATATATATATATTATACATATTTTCTAAGTTTTATATATATATATATATGTTTCAGAGAGGAGGAGGAACGCGATAACCACTGGTGCACCTTCTGCCACGTAATGCGTGAACTATTACGGACACGGAGCCAATTTGACCCTGTTCCCTCTTCGAATACAGAGGAGGGTATCGAAGAAGATTGGGATGCGGCGATGAATGCAGCCGAAAGCTAATGTGCTGGAATGCAGCGACTAATGATTGACACTATTATTATTTTATTAATTATTTCCCTCTTTGACTACAAGGGGCATTGAACCATGACGATGATGATGAATGATAATTATTAAAACTATTCAACTTTCAAACTGTTGTCGGTTATTATCTTAGCACTAATTCTTCTTTCATACATACATACATACATACATATTTTACAGTTTCATATATATATATATATATATATATATATCGTTATATACGATTTATAAATACACATACATCTTTCAGTATACAACATAGGTAAACTTACCTATTCATTCATACATACACTCTTTGATCTTTCGTTATGACTCTTTGATCTTTCGTTTCTTTCAACACCTTTTAAACCTTTCCTCTTTGATCTTTCGTTATTACAATTACCTCTTTGGTCTTTCGTCTCTCATATATACACAATAACCCTTCCATGACTGGTCATTCCATCACCAGGGGGCGCGCTACACACGCTCACACATACGGTCACGTGACTACTCACTTCACTCAGGGGGGCGGCTTTCGAAACCTCCCTAATATCAACCAAAAATGACAAGAAAACACCACAGGATACCCCTCCAGATGGTCTTCTTTACTACTTTCGTGGGCCAGATGGATTACTCTGTGCTGCAGACTCGCCGGAACCGGGATACGGGTTCCTCTCAACATTAATCCATCTCGTGTTACAGTGAGTTCATTTCCAACTCTGCTGTACAATTGCATCGCTTCAATGTCCACACTTGGATCTTGTCCATACTTTGTTTCAAGCATGGATAATTTTCCAGTTAATAGAAGATCTTTCACAGCACCCAGAGTTGGGTCTGCCAACGTTGCTTCTAAGACTTATGTACGACTCATTGCTTTTGGGATACTTTACTCTGTGACGAAGTTCTCATATTCTTCTGCTGCAAGGTCCTCTCGAGAACTTCTGTCTGACACTTACGGATGGCGAGATAAGTAATCCGATGGATTATCTTTACCCTGACGGTACTCGATAACTGGCTGGTACGGCAACAGCCCCATAGCCCATCTTTCCAGACTCAGTAGCAGCTTGGCGCCGGTATTCCCATACAACGTTACTATTGGCTTGTGGTCAGTTATTACTTTCACTTCACTGGCACCCCGTAGACATACACATGAAAGTATTCGCACGCCCAGACAACTGCCAGCGCTTCTTTTTTTAGTTGACTCTTGTACCGCTGCTCAACTGGTGTTTGGGCTCTGCCTCCGTACGCAACTACTTGGGGCTTCTTGTCTTGGTACTGTACTAGCATCGCACCTAGCCCTACAGGGGATGCATCTACAGTGATCTCAAACGATGACTATTGTTCAAGCTCCCACTTGAACTCTTGCTTCTTGCATGTGAGCTTCCGCAGTGGTGCTGTTACTGTCGAGTAATTGGGAATAAACGTTGCGAGGTAGTTTGTCATTCCCAACAAACTCTGCACTTCTCCTACATTCACAGGCGGCTCCAATTCTAGGAGTGCTTCTACTTTCTTCAGATCTGGTTCGATTCCGTTCTTTGAGAACATAATACCATAGAATACCATCTTTGGCTTTTGGAACTCACACTTGGCGAAATTTGCTCTGAGTCCATTCTCATCGAGCCTTTTGAGCATTTGATCAAAACTCTTGTCGGTTTTGCCCTTACCGAACACAAACATGTCCTCAGTTCCTACGATGACATTGACAACAACATTCTGAAACACTTCGTTCGCACTCGACATACCAAAATTAAGGCGTTTGTATCGCCACAAACCGTCATGAGTGGAGAATGTGGTGATATAGCGAGACTCCTCTGCAAGCATCAACTGATGATAGCCTGATCTTAGATCAATCTTGCTGAACACACGCGCATTGTTCAGTTTTTGAACAATGTCATCAACTGTAGGCGACGGGTGTCTCTCTCTCATGATTGCTTTGTTCGCCTGTCGCATATCGACACAGATACGAACCTCACCGGGTCTTTTGGGTTTCGGTACCACTACCCAGGGAGTTGGACCCTCTACCTTTTCGATCACATCATTCCTTTTCAACTCTGCAACCTGAATGAGTCCGAGTTTTTGACTCACGTTTACACTGAGCAAACATCCACAGTTTCCTTTCACTACATAGAAAACATCACTAGCAGTTTTCTGACCACACACAATAGTACTGTGACATTTTCCAATGGTTACTATACCTGTACCACCGTATGCAGTCAGTTTGTCTTGACATGTTTCAAGACGAACACCCTTGAATTTGTTCTGAAACGTTCTCTCATCAATTAAACTACACGATGCACCACTATCAGCTGTCATCATCAGTGAACACTTTTTAAACTCGATTTTGAACTTCGACGGTTTTGCTACAAAAGTGCTATTGTAAACACCATATAGACTACTTTCACAAACATCACCCTCAGTGTTTTCGGAAACATCTTTTATACTATTTTCACAACTATCACACTCCGTGCTTTCATCATTTACAGTCCCTACTGTAAATACGTAATCCTCAACCACATCACTAACTTCACGGACTGATTTCTTCACAAACTGTTTGTTTGTGGTCTTTTTCTGACCTTTCATAAGAACAAAATTAGCCAAATAGTTTCTTCCATGACACACAAAACACTGTTTACCAAATGCCTGACTAGTTTTCTTGCCTCCTACATGCGGAAAGCCTTTCCCACAGTTTCTACATTTTGTTACACCTTGTTGTGGTTTTCTACGGTTCGACTGTCCGGACTTGCGACCGATTGCCTTGGCATCTTGTTGGATGCCTGTCAAGTGTGTTTCAATGTCCAAAATGTGGGCTTGCGCTAGCTCGTTATTTCGACCCGCTTCGATTATGTCTTGACGCATGCATCTAAACACGGCACGTTCATTCTCACGGTTAACCTTCGGTTTTTAGTATGCTGTTAGCGCTGTTTTGGCCTGTTCATAAGTTTTCCTTCTGTTCAGCAGGTTGACAACAATATGGAATATTTTACTGCCGACTGCATGCAACAACAGTGCTATCTTCTGTCCTTCGTCATTTACTGCGATGGCGGACAGATAGTTCTCGAATCTGAGTAGCCATTTATCCTATTTGGGACCTAACGAGGCCTCAATACCGGAAAGTTCGCTTTCAAAAGGCTGTACGCACGTACATTTAACGACGTTGCCATGACTGCATCCTGCACAAGTCTGCTCCATGCAGATACAGTATACTGAATCACGACTGCTGGCTTGTTTACTAGTTGTACACAGTAAACACCCGATTTGATACGAATGTCACATGTTCACAGTATGCGTGTTTCCCGCTCATTTTGCACACGTCACTGTCAATGGTATGGGTCTCGTGGCTGACAACACGGCCAACGGATTGAAATTGAACAACACGTTCATAACGGACTTAATACTAACCATTTCTTGGTATGCGCATTTTGCACACGACTCCGTGCTCTGTGGTAGACGACACCACTCACACTCTTGTCTTTTGGTTCTGTTTCGCGCATCTCTCGTCGCCTAATATAAAATAGTGACACGAACATCATGGCTTCGGTGAAAGAACTAACTTCTTTATTCTCGTAATATGTCTAAATCAATATAAACTATACGACAGGTGGCAGCATCAGACGGTGTTATATTCATTACACCTATGAGACTCGTATACAACCTTAGCATATTATTAAGAAATGAGCTATTCGGATTTGTCAAAAGGCCGACTTCATAGCTCATAGAAGGCCAACCTTTTTCAGTTGAAAACTTTAACTGCACAGGACATGGTGGGTTTCAATAGCATGGTGTTTATGTACAAGGTTTATACTAATCTTTACCGGCAAATATTATGTTGTACTTCCAGGGAAGTAATGACAGTCATCATCATAACACCCGTATGAAAAAATGCAATTTCAAAATAAAATTTAGTAGGACTTCTAAAAAAGCTGAATGTATCAGTATAAAGGGGCCTAAGATGTGGAATGACCTGTATGCTGACGTTATATTGTGCAATTCTATTTATCAATTCAAAAAGCTGTACAAAGCTTTACTCCTGCAAAGATATGATGAATTCATGTTTTGATTCAATGTTTGTTATTATGTATCAACTACCATACCTTGAGGTACTTTAAATCTAACTTAATGTTAAGTTGTATATCGTGTATGTATTGTACCAGTGCAATTGTATAATATGGGGAATGCTACTTATAAGTTTATAACTTCTTGCATTTCTCTTCAACATTTTCTTATTGTTCAATGCTTAACTAATGTTTTCATTGTTCCACTGTTTATGGAGGATTAGCTTACAAATGTGCATGTTTACACCTTATTTGAAATTACATGTTGTACTTATGTTGAATGTTGAATAAATAAATTCAATAAAAACAGTGTGTTTTGTGATAGCAAACTTATATTATGATTTAGTAACATTGTGATAGTAATGTAATGATTGACCAATATGTACATCACTAAACTTATTTAGCTTTTCATGTACTAATATGTTTGTGTTCATGTTTGAATTTTTACCACATGAATTTCCATTTGTGGACAAATAAAGGTCATTGTAACTATCGTTGCGCGTCATTTCAGCCACAACAACGTTCTCAGAACAACAGTCTGGATTAACCCGGACTACAATTGCACAAAGGAAAACGAAAACAACATTAAATGCGATCGGAGCGACCAATGATCGACAATGCTACAATTAGCGTGGTAGGTCGACACCGTATTCAAGTTTTATTTGAAGCCTTTTTTATTTATCATGGCGGGCGTTAGCCTCAAAGGGCACAACCCCAAGCTAATATGTTAGTATTATATGGGACTATTGACTACAGCCTACGCGGGAGTGAATGCGCATGTGTAACAATTGTAGTGTTTCCAGCCTGAACTTCTAGTTGATGCCATTCTGTCTTAACACAATAGGATTTTAATGTGTCACTGTAAAACATATGGGGTAAGAATATCAACAGACTATACGACGAAATGTCCGAACGCTCTACCTGTTCGGGATCAGCAAGTGGACCATGTTATTAGGCAATAGGTCCCGTTATGGATATGTCAATCAATTGCTCCATGTGCTAAGTTGCTGAGGCGAGTTTTGATTAGTTGATGCGTAATGAATACGTTTGTGGTCGGTCATCTTTTAATTACCAAATAGAACACAGACACGTGCCCGGGGGTACACAAGCTCTATGTAATTCTGTCGCACGAGGACATTCAAAGCATTGCCATAGCACTATGGGGTTTCCTCATTAGCTAGCATAACACCTCGTTCGAGTGGATCTCATTATGTGATAGAAGATACAATATAATTAAGATGTCGCGGTGGTCTAAACATAACACTGTCTATTGTACACAGACAAGTACCATGCTGTTTTTTTGTAAAGGAATAGGAATCAATACGTTAAAACGGTTGAAGTTACCCGCTGTTTATCTTTTCACATTACATATCATGCCTCATCAGTCAGACTACCTGGTGGGTATTGGCTTTCTTCTGAGAATTTATCGATACACAGTATTATTATAAGGCAGCGGGATTCCTTTTTATAATTAAAGCCGACCTGTTACTCACACACAACGCCACCTGACGGATACGCTTGGTGTAGCCTAGTCTATTTCGCACAAACAATAACTTGCTATTCATACCCCTTTGCACAACCAACGCAGGCCTTCGTATAAATACAGAAATCATGCCAAATAGCAACAGCAAGATCTAACCATAGCAGTTTTTTACAGCTAGTAAACATCAACAAGTATGTGAAATGTTGTTTTAATAAACATTATACGTATGTCACAATGATATTTAACAATTCCTGCTAAAGGCACATTAAAAAGAAAACGAAAACTATCACATAAAGAGCACAAACATCTTAAATGTACGTTTCGCGTTCATCCATTATCTCAAGAGCATACAAAAAATATCGACATGCTGGTCTTGAATTCGTCATACGTGGCGATGTAGATGATCTGGTTGATGCAACAGTTGATGAACATCAGAATTCCTGTGGTTTGGTTGACGACGCCGAATGTAGAGAGGCAAAACGATGCATGATTCAATGGACATATAGTTCTAGTTCTAGTTGTTTCCAGCACTCGGCAACGTTCTATTAACATATATTATAACACCAAATCATCGTTTTCACGACAGTTCGCTTTGTATGTTCAATAACACATATGAGGATTGTTTTGACTGGAAAACAATTTAAAACAATTGAGTAGACAATTACTGAGTCAGCGTAGACGACGATATCAAGCAAACCAATGTCACAGGAGATTATGTGCAGCGACGTTACATCAAGTGGACAACTGCCAATGCGGTTCTGCGTGGACAGGACCCATAAAATGCAGAAAAGTCACTTTAGGTAATGTGCGGACACATGTCATCTCTAGTAGGCAAACGTCACTGCAGGATCTTGTTAGAGATCACACAAAATAAAACAACTGTAATTTGCTTGTAATTTTTCAAGTACACAACTATCGCTACCATGTTCACAACGTGTACTATTTATACAATAACTATGATTAGTGCAGTGTTGCGATATCTCCTCCCAAGTATCGATCATCCACTCGCCTCGTTCTACGTTCAACCGCTTCCTGAAACCATTTACCAATTAGCGTTGTAGTTTAAAACACAAAGGTAGTTATTTAGAGTTATTTACTTAGTGTTTGTGATAAGTTTTTCTAGAAGTGATGTATCCATAGGGCGCCATTTATGGGATGAATTAGCCTAGGTTACCTAGGTGTGCGGAAGTTGAGCGTTTGTCACCCTCACCGGGAAGATCATGAAGGTGAGCAAGTGTTGGCTAAGAGTGGTTTTACGTTAGTTCAGCCGTCGCCGTAATTGACGACAGGTGCAATTAACTGGTCAGCGGGAACATAATACTGTACTGGTACTATATCTTGCCCTTATCAACTTAACTTTCCTGAAGCAGTAGTGTTCAACATATTCAACTACGCACGTAAACTTGTGAAACATGGTATAAATTCATCTTCACGATTGCCAATGTTGTTTCTTTGTGGAGACTGTACAACAATTAGACAAATACCAAATGCTGGTTCTCCGTAGATATTACACATTACACTATTATAGACAACTACCATTTTGTTTTCATAGATACGACATACCAAGTACATAACTATCATTGTTGGTTCTACACAGAAACTACACACCAATGGATAAATACAGTTATTGGTTCCAGTAGGGACTATCCACCAACATATACCACTCTCAAGATTCTCAGTGGATTCTACACATCTTGTAGGCAACTGTCACTGATGTTTCTCCGTAGATACTACTACCAAGTAGACATCTGTTTTTTATCCGTAAACACTACTCACCATGTATACACATTTCAGTGTTGGTTTTCGGTATGAATGACACTTCATGCAGACATCTATTATTATTATGTGCACTTTCGCGTGGCAGACGTGATGTAGATCGCGTCTGTTTCGCTTGTGCCATTCCGCACGAAATATACCATCACAGTTCTTTGTAGAAGTGGACTAAATAGACATGTAAATAAATAAAAATATTTAAATGAATAGATACATGAATAATTAAAATGTCCATATGATATAAACATATATAAAATAATCGTTAAAAAAATGTCAGTAGAAATTGCACTAAAAAGTAATAAAAATGTAAATAAATAATATAAAATGGTCAATTCCATGGATTCATATGGTGCTTTCTTATTTTGAAATGGCTAGCCCCAATTGTCGCCACTGTTCACGGTCGAGTGCGCGCAGAGCGTCGACATCGGCACGGCAACGTAGCGTACAGCCTATGCGTCGCAGGTCCGCGCTCAACGCTGTCGGCAGTGTCGTTCGCGGTCGACCCATGTATGTCGTGACACCTGTGTCCACGGCGAAATAGTTGTCGATCGCTCGCTGAGCGGGTGCATCGGGTGGCATACGGAGCACGTGCCCGAATAGACTCCATCTTGCAGTTATGACAGCTTCGCTGATGGGACGGCATCGGCAACGGTGGTACAGTGCCTCGTTGGAAATGCGATGTGGCCAACATATGCCGATGATCTGGCGTAGATGACGACGGTGGTACGCATCCAGATGATCTAGTTCTGATTTCGTGAGTCCCCATGTACCCATGTTGTACGTCAGCACGGGCACAACGAAGGATGCGTATAGCCGTAGCCGCAGCTGTAGAGAGATCTGTGATCGCCTGAACCACAGTGTCCACAGCTTGCGGAAGGCGACGTTGGCCAGCTGCTTTCGGCGAGCGACGTCTTCGGCTTCACCGAGGAGCGATCCAAGCTTGCGTGTCATACGCCACTCTTCCTGAATGCGGTCAGCGTGTCGGCTGATACTTGTTCGTTCTGTTTTCGACGCGTTGATCGTCAGCGACCACTCCGCCAAGCAAGCTGGCGCGATGCGCTCGATCTCGTCGAGGAACGAACGAGAAGAGCTGACGAAGTCCGTATCGTCAGCGTACTCGACGTCCAGCGGTAGGGTGGCATCAGCTGGTGGACGTGTCGGGAGGCGCGAACGAAGGTCACGGAGTGCCGCTTCGAGGTATACAATGAATAACACCGGGCTGAGGCTGTCGCCTTGCGGCGTCCCGATGGATGTGGCGAATGAATGACAATCGCCTGTTGAGAGACGCGGCTCGAGCGACGTGGCGGCGAGTAGGAAGCCAATCATCCGCATTTCCGACTCGCCGAGGAATGTTTGTAGCGTGTCAAGCAGCTTGTCGCGACGTATGGTGTCGAAGGCGCGACTCAGATCGATGCCGAGGAATTCGATTGATACGTGCTGACGCTGCGCTTTAGCACAGAGCCAACGATACCCGAAGACTACGTCGGCCGTGCTGCGTCCGCGTCGGAATCCCGATTGCGACGGCGACAGGAAGTCGTCAACTTTCGGCGCGATCCTCGATAGTACGATGAGAGACAGTGTCTTTCGGAGCACCGATAGTAAGACTATCGGACGCACACTCGTTAGTGGACCTATTGGTTTGCTCGGCTTCTGTCTATCACTGTTGTTTATCCGAGGAGACTAATTACCAAGTAGACAAACGTCAATGTTGTTTAACCGTAAAAACTACCATTGCTGGATTTATCTCTCTCTCTATATATATATATCTCTCTTTCTCTCTCTCTGGCATTGTTGTATCTCCATTTACACTAAACACCAAGCTGACAACTATCGTTGGCGGTTCTCCGTATAAACAACCCACCAAGGATTATATTCACTATTGATTGTCCGTGTAGACTATACACCAAGTAATAATAAGCGTTGTTATTTTTCAGTCTTGACTACGCATCACGTAGACAACTGCCACTGTTGGTTCTCAGTAGTGGTTAAAGAATTGTACCCCAAGTACACTCTTGTCACTGTTGGTTCTTATTAAAGGCTACACATCAACTCGACCACGATCATTTCAGGTTCTCTATAGACTCCAAATTAATTCGACAATTGTCACGTTACATTCATCGTAGGTATGTCACATTAAGTCGACAACTATCAAGGAAACATGAACATGCAAAGACGAAACGACTCGCCGTTGAAATATAACAAACACAGATGTATAGGGTAAATACGCTGCATGTCAAAGCAGTGATACACCATGATACAAGTATGATTCGGGGAAGGAGGGGATGAGAAATCATACTTGTTTCAAAATAGTCATCTATTACATTTGTAACACAAATAAGTCGTTACCATCAATTTGTTTGACTACATTGTCATTGTCTTTGCAATTACATATATTTGACTTTATTTTAGTTCGCTCAATGTGTCGAGAGCGTCATATCAACATCGCTAATCCGGTGTTGAATACGTATTACTTGGCGATGTAGATAATCGGGTTGATGCAACAGTAGATGAATACCAGAATAATTTTTTTTCAGAGTGGATATTACTCCAGCACATGCAATACTACGTACGAGTTGCTGAACATTCCAGAAATACAGTTTCACGCTTTGACCTTGGCACTAGTTTTCGATACGTCAATATTTGCTTTCACATTGTGGTATTGTTAGATTGATTGATTTTGTAAACAATAATGAATTATAAAATTGAGTAACTGACAATCGTTATAAAACTTTCATATCGACTACCCAGGCGCCACTGAAGAGATATAGATACGAAACATCAAATATACTAAACTCACTGAAGATACCCTGCGGAGACTTAAATTCACTCGGAGTGGGCAATACCAGTGCAGGTTCTTCGTACAGAACACGTATAATAAAGAACTATACAACGGCGGTTTCTCCGCTGACGTTACTATAAATAAATATTTTCAGTCATTATGTCGAGAGCGTCTAAACAACATCGCCAGTTCCTTTTTGAAGGCCTCGTACTTGGCGATGTAGATAGTCGGGTTGATGCAACAGTTGGTGAATACAAGAAGTACTGTCGTGTGGTAGACGTCGCCGAGTCTAGATAGTCGCCCCATCGTAAACAAAGTGATATAAATTTTGTTTGGGGTCCAACATAAAAAAGTAACATGGGTTGACAATGGCCAACGTTTTGATGACGTTTCTCTTTGCTCTTTCATTTCTTTCTTGGCTGTTAACCGTTCTAGTGTTGTAGATTTCGCTTTGAATTACATCACTTCAGCCGCTCCACATGTTGCAAATGTTGAGAAATTTAAATCTATATATGACAACGTACTTGCCACTACTGTGACAATATTATGCATTTGGAAGGCAGTGTCAGTGACGTTCCCGCGAATACCTGTGTTTGTTACGTTGATCATGCGCTTGCGCAGTAGTCAGACATTTTGCATAACATACGCAGTGGATGAGAATAGGCAGTAATATATTGAAAATATCTGCAGCAACCCAACCGCTATAGCGATCCGCCGAGATGACCAAAAAGACGTCATATAGCATCATCATTGCAAGCCAGTGGCGTGACTACGTTCACTACCCTTCGCATTGTACGGAAGTTAGCAAAATCAAACTCGTAATTGACTTCGCCGTACCAGCCGTGAGAACAGTGCAGACACTCGTCTGACTCGTTTCAAGGAATTCCGATAAAATTAGCCATTCGACCATTCTCACGAGCCACTGAGCGGCATTGTGTATTCAAATAATTACGTCTACTGCCCAAACAGTCCACGAAGACCACACAGAACAGACTGGAAATTTCGGGAAGCGATATTATTGGCGCAGCTTATCTTCAGAGTTTCGGCAAGCGATCTGCCAGGGGTACTGAGACTGGTGTAATCAGCAACGCCTCCTGGCGTGCGAGTGCGCACAGCACCATCCTTTCACAAACCCACTCCACTTGTTATTATGAAGGAATCTATGATTAGAACGCCGACCACCCAGATGAAAACAACCATTGCATTAGCTATAGTCTTCGTGAACGACACCTTATGCCACATTGAATGGATTATGGTCATTTAACGCTCAAAGGAGATGCCCACCAGGTTGTACGTTTATGACATCATCAGTCCCCACAGCTTACAAAACGATTCTTCGTTGAAGCCATCGGGGCGTTTTGTCGGAAAATATACATAATATGTGTTCATGAAAATAAGGAACGCGGACACAACGCCGTCGATGAAACCTTGGTTTAAAATGCAGATTGACTTCACCTGCTGGAAGAGTTTCTGGTACTTAATAATAACATTGACGACAAGAAGTGTTCCTACGACACCCGTCACTCCGATGCCGTTTTGGGTCGCTCTCATAGCAGGCGACACCGGGTTTCATGTCACTGGGCTGGCAACTGTCGAGTTGAGCAAACTCCAGAACTTCGCTCGTGACGTTTCAATCCATTGTGAATTATAAAGTGACGTACCAGACATATACAGATGTGCCAAAACCAGAGAAGGAGGATCTGCCTGCAGCGAGAGTCAGTCGACTTGTAAAGAAACAGTAAATACTGTCACCACCCACCTACAGCTTCATGAGTCACATGTACATTGTCTAGTTTAGTTTTCAAGTTCAGAGTGGTATCCCTCGTGTTGTTCCCCATCGGGGACAGGGAACCTTGATCTTATTTCAAGGCTGGCGCGTGCTGGTAGAACTCTCCGTACCCTTCGGCCCAGCTTGCCATGGATCCACCACGTAAACTGTCTGTATGCAGCTCACCTGAGAGACCTGAAATAAATTTGGCTCAAATAAACATCTGACATTGTAAATAAGTGACATATACAAATTTATTCTATAATGACACTATTCCTTTACATAAATTGTTTACCATTAAACATGTGTTCATCTGGAATAAGGCAAATATTGATAATTTTGCACTACAGAACAAATTATGATGGTTCCACAAGCATTGTATATACAAGTTATGATAACTTGTATATAATAATATAAGTGGAACCATTATCATTTGTTCTGTGGTGAGAGAGTATCACTTTGTTCATTCAGTAGAATACAATAAAGTGTGAAACGATAACCCATGTACATATGTGAATATAGTAAATAGCTATGTATAGTAGTATATTGTAGCAGGCTAGGGTAAATAATGACTAACGTTTAAAGTAAGTCATACTGAAAATGAACACATTTATGTGCAGGATTATTTGCTGTTGAGGGGAATTTTATTTTGTAATTATTGTCATATTAGGATGATGGTCCAATTAATCTTGGGTTAAACCATTGTGGTTCGTTTTTATATTTAGAAAGGGTGAATGGCATTAGCAGGGCTAGTTTAGACAAGGATACGATAGAATTAGTTGTTTTGTTGGTGGTTTTATTCCAAGAGATTTTAAGGAGGCTGTCAATCTTAGATTTGTTGGGTTCAGATACATAGCCTCTGCAACCTATTTCAATACATGTTAATTTTGATTTTATTATGTTATTGTTCATATCAATGATTAGTGTGGTATACTCTTTAGTTTTGAACACATGATCTTTCTTGACGTTAGCTTCAAATGGTAGTCAGTTCAATGATGTGAATTTGCTTAGCATGTGGATGGTAGATGATGTATGATAAGTCCACTAAGTAATTTCCCTGGAAGATTGCTAATAATTTGGGCATTAGGCACGAGATTGCTGACGAAATTATCTATATATATATTTGTATTGCTAGCGCTACTATGATGTTGTATTGTGTTCATTATTAATACATTTCAATAAATATTTAAAAACACATTTCACTGGTCTTGTAACAACGCATGCCCATATATACGTACTTGTTTGTTGGACGGTCTAGTTCCCAGTCATTAACTGTATATGGTTAATGGCAACTAGTACATTCTGCAGCACCACCTGCTCCAAACAAAGAATTCTAAATCCCCTGCTGTTTGTAATGCACAGCAGTCCACCTGTAACAAAGAATTAAGCATTAAATAACAGTTTTACACGAATGTTAAGCAAACATGGATTATTATTCTGAACAGATTTCACAAAGAATGCATTACGAGCCTCTAACTGTATTCATCCCAGTATTATACCTGGGTCTATAGAAATATCAAGCAGATTAAGGAAGGCCGTTTCGAAATGTGCCAATATTTGCACAAAATGGTGGTCATTTTCTTTGTCACCAAAACAAAAGGGGGCTCTGGCTAAAAAAAGTTCAATAAATATTTTATTTATACGACCCATTGTAAACTTTGGGCAGAAAAATTGCAGTATGAATAAAGTTAATAATAAACCTATCTATCTGCCATTAATGCGAATGTGAAGATTGTCGACGGGGATAGAACAAAAGCCTGAAAAGGGCAGTTAATTCCTGTTTATTTTCTACCATAGCTCTGCCTCTGGCTCTGCCATGTACAATTATGGTCCACATGAATCATGGAACCATTCAACTACATTTCGTTTAAAAAATTAGGGTACAGCCTTGGGTGGTATTCGAAAATGGACACGTCAGAGTTCAAACACTGAGTCCAGTGGCACTGAGAGTGAGATCTAACTAAGTCTAAAGTCAACCCAAGTGTAAGACAAGTGACGTGTCCCGGCCCGAGCGATTATCTCTTGCTGTTCACCGCAGCCAGGAATTTAGGCTCATCGGTTATTTAAGGTAGGTAGTATGGATTCAAAAAGTGATTTTTGACTTTTTTTGAAAAGAACTTTCTTTGCTATTTATGTACTTTCATATCCTTAGCTCAATATGCAGTTAGTATATTAGCTGAAAAAGTAATAAAAAGTGGCAATATTGAGGTTTCTTCGGATGGCTTTTGGCAGAATTTTGTTATAAAAATTACCTTATCATCGTTTTCTCGGAATACCATTTTTGTTGTGAGTACTTAAAGTTGCTGCGCTCTAGTAGAATAAATACTGGGTATAACTGCAAAACATTTTGCACCGCAATGCCTAATGAGTATATCTACTGCATGAATTAAAAGAAATCATAATATATTTAATGGTTTCTTATTATAGGCGTTAATTATGTGAAAAAGTTACACAAAAGAGTTTTTTTCGAGAAAAAAATCATTTTTCTTGTAAACAACACAACGTATCTGATTTCTGTGATATTCATGCAGTAGATATGCACAACAGTAATCCCTGTGCTAAATTACAAGCTTGTAACTTGAATACGTTTTTGGTTAGAGCGCGGCAAAAGATACCTAATTTTCCCTATTATGGCGGCCATATTGGATACCTAATTTGCATAATTTATGCGAAACATGAAAAAAACCTTAACTATGTTGATATGTATCTGCATACCAAATATGGTGATCTGTGTTGAAAACTAAAGATTTTTGGTGGAGTCCATACTACCTACCTTAAACAATAAACTAGACAGATTAATAATTACCTTCACCAACAGGCTCGGCGTTCTGTCGAGTCACAACCGCCTCCTGGCAGCAGACATATTCAGTTCTTGTTCCTGAACACGGAGATCGCTGCGGCATTTTCCATACCGACACCAGTCAATTTCATCATGATATGCGCCTCGACATTTTCACTGCCCGTGGGTCTTCCTATTCGTGCCCACAGGCACGCGCCTCTGCCCTATCTTCCAACATAGGCCCTTGTTTTTGTGATTCAAACCGGTAACCAGCTGCGTCGGAATAAATTTGGTTTTTGTTGTCTTCAGAAGAATCGGAAAACCCATAACGACATGCCATCTTATTTACACAGTACACGCAGTTATAGCGCATGCACGCATAGTATAATTGGTGAACTTACAATAGCGCCACCTTATGGAGTTGTGAACAAATAGTACGCAGAAAATTTACGAGTGTGACGTCATTTTCTTCTAACAATGACGCAGTCCGTAGATATTCGGTAGTTGTGTGTTAAAAAATGTTTTCCTGGTAAACCGCTGACGTTAAAAATTTGATTATAGTTGGAAATTCTTAGTTTGTATTAACCCTTTTTGATGCTTAACACCAAAACTTTGCCTTTTGTTTTCCTTTAAAGGGAAACATAAGGGAACTGTTTGGTGGTATGCACCTAAAAGAGTTAATGCAAACTAACTATTTCCAACTAAAATCAAATGTTTAACGTAAAATGGGTTACTGGTAATATTATCTCAAAGTGGTAAATTCTAATGAAATCTCAGATAACACGAAGGCTGCCATCTTATTGATGACGCGGCGGCTTGACCAAAAGCAACCAATAAACGAGTAGCATTATTTTTACCACAGTGTTCCCATGACGTAAGGAATGTTGTCAACACATGTACACATGTTACGGCATACGCTGTACAGTTCACTCTGTTCGGCTCATTTTGAAGAAACGTGTTTCGAAGTGGATGTATTTCATCAGTTAATGGGACCCGTCGAAACGTCGGCGACGTCGGGTTTTGAAGCTTGGAGCAATGCCGACGATATTTAGTTACAGACCACAGCCGTCGAAACGCCGCACATTCTCCGTCGAGCGTGCTGCCAAGTGAAGTCAGATCGCAAGAAGGTTAGTATTGAGTATTGAGTACCTAAATGACACTCTTGTACCATTTCATATTGCAGGATCTGATGTTATATATGTTAATTAGTCAACTTTCTAATTTTGGAATGGTGTTGGCAGGAACTGAACCTCAGACAGACGGTTACCAGACAGACTTAGTCTTAGCCTCAGCTCTGGCTCTGAGGAATGCATGCCTTCCACCGGGAATTTGACGGTTATTATTATTATTTTATTTGGTCTTACTTTGATTGGTATCACGACCGCGTGAACAAAGGCATATATATGCTGGAAATAATCTAGAACTACATGACACATTGAAGACTAGAAGAAAGCCGACGACTAGCAAAAGCTAACGGCAATAAATTCGTGTGGGCGATAATATAGCACTTTAATTAACGTCACCGGGCAGAAAAGTCTGGAATTGTCGCTGTGACCCCATCAGAATGTTTTGTAATAACATTTCAAGGCAGAATGTGTTTGTGTGTTAAATGAATTTGTTGTAAATATATTATGTTGAAAATTTGTCTTATAAAAATCACCACTGGTCACCATTGATAAGGGTTCCACTAACTACCCATCAATGAGCAGCAGGGAAATGCTGGATAATCAGCTCCCATTACATAACAGTGACAATGTTTTTATTTCATTAAAAGTGAGTGACAATTCTACCGGTGTATTTGGAGTGATAATTGACAATTTGACAACTTTAATTTGATTTTACAAACATTCGTAGGCTCCAGATGCACAGGTATCTTGTTATAGTTAGAGGAAAGAAAGTAACGAACACAGTGTAACGGTATAAAAAGTAACACACTGTTTATATTATTATTATTTGATATATTATAAAAGTATTTTTGTGTTAAAATAAAGTGTGTGAGGTAAATCTTTGATTTTTTTAATTTGGTGTCTTATAATTTATTTAAATGCCGGTGAATAAGTGTCACTTTTGTGATGTTGAAATTCAATCAATATATATATACGTTAAAATGTGTTATGTTTTGTATTCGCAAATTCAGGTGTTGTCAGGTGATAAACCCTTTTCGTGTGTACTGGGACTGTTACCATTTATAAATGTAAATTTACATAAGAAATCATTGTAAATGCTGTAAACCTCGCCTAAGTCGGATCTTCGCTCAACTCGGACAGAATTCCAAGGAAAGGTTGATTTGTAATGAATTTCCCATAAAAATCTTTGTGTAAGCCGGATCTTCGCCTAACTCGGAATAACTAAATCGGTCCATTTTATCCGAGATAATGCGTTTTTCCTCGCCTAAGTCGGATCGCTGTATTCAACAAATCACTTAGTAAGCTATAACCTTAAAGATCCGTGCCAAATAAAGCATAAAACTGTTTTAATACTGCATGTTGTTGTATGTTGCTTGTGGACATCAACATTTACAGAGTTACCGCGTTATTTACAGTCCCCTAATGGCTTTTAGGGGGTTGCCTTTGGCGCTGGGATATGTCATCTTCGGCTAAGTCAGATTTTTGCGCAACTCGAATTAAATCACTCGCTCCGATTGAATCCAACTTAGGCGAGGTTTACTGTAATTTGTTTTGATCAGTTCATTCAATTCCAATTCAATCTGTTTTGATTTTTTATTCAAATTTATGTGTATGTTTTATCAGTTCAATTCCAAATCAAATAAGACTTGATAGTATGTTTGCGACACACTATCCTTTTCACATACGACAGGTTTAGTGGCTGCTTGCAAACTATTGAATCTAAACTCCCATTGGTGTGATAAATATCACAATATTATTTTTGTACTGGTTTTACAATTTGTACTTGAACTGATACTTAGCTTTCAACCAAGCAGCATTGTAGCAGTATGGTTTAATTGGTTGTCAGAAAACTACATAAAGAGTAACCACAATTAAAGTAACACAAAAGTAACATTATTGATATTATGATTTTATTTATTCATTATAAAAAAAACTTGAATATGGCAATATATATTAACATTTGAAATATTGATTGTTTTATTTAATTTTTTAAACTCAACGTAATTATAAATTGAAGTTCTAAATGTCAAATTTCTGTAGCCCAAAAATTGGGCTGAGAGGCTCCTATTTTGGTTTCATGTTCATCTTCTCAAGGGATATCACCAAATTGATTATTCAAAAACTGAAGAGATGAGTGTAACCAATTTCATAATTATTGGTTAGCTTTACATAGAATGACCCACTATATGACCATATTATTATTAATGATAACAAACATTCCATAATTAATCCAGACATGATCTTTATTCAGTATCTGTCTCTATTGCAGACAATTACACAACCATTGTCCACTCGCATTCCGCTGTCCCCAGTTCCTACTACATCAAGCAAGTCTACTGCACATCACATCAAGTCGGTATGTACTGCATTATTCACATGGAAACTCTTTATGATTTCTTGCTTGAAAAAGAATTCTTCATTATCTTTTTTCTGTAATGTGATAATTTAGCAAATTATTTACCGTAATAGAGCACAAACACAATGTCACGTGTTACAGATTCCACGAAAGAAGGTTGCTCCTACTTCCACCATTACATCACGACATGTTCTGCAAGCTCTTCCCCCACCTGACAAATTACTGCCACACTGGACAACTTGAAGTATTTTACAGTTACCTGCTCAAGTACCGCTCCAAAATACAGCACTTCTTCTATAAAGGTAGGACAGAAGTCATACATTGCAATTAGTTGTAAACAAATTGACCTCAATCATTCTAATAATAGCACCACTAACGTATTGTGGCATGGTAACATAGTGGTTAGATCATCAGAATCTGTTAAGTCTGTCATTTCAAAGCTTGTGGAGTTTTGCTCACTCCATATTGTTCCAGTTCACTCGGATATATAAATGAGTACCTGAGAGTGATACTATTTTCGTAGTATATGCTGTGTGGAGCTAAATACTTCCCAGAGGAGGATGGTGGTTGAATGGACAGGACTGTCAGGTGTTACCTATGTCACAGAGATGGCGTGAATACTTCACAACTGTATTAACTTATTTTAGTGTAATAAATTATCCATGTAATAGTAACGATAACAAAATACAGTCACTGTATATACCATATATAAGACGCATGACAAAAACGAGTGATGATAAATGCAATTGTGGAGGACTGTCATAATGGGATGCCTTGTTTGTAAGGATCAATACTATTTGTTCAATGTCTGATTATGAATACTTGGCCACTTTGAGTACGATTCAAACAGTCAACATTTAAAAACACGATTACCGAGTGCAATTATAGAAGACATATTTATACATTAAATATATTGTCATTTGGAAAATGGCGTTTCAAAGTTCACTGAAAGCCGACCAGTCGTAAGGAATGTAATTCACAGCAGCTTACTAACAAGATATAGATGATGATGGGTTTGTTGCTTTTTGTTGGTAAGAATTTTATTACAATACTGTATGTCCTGTTTATTATAGGGACGAAACCACGGCTAATGCTGTCTGCTCTGGTATGGTAATTTTGGCCAAGCCCTAGCGCAGACAACCCTGTTAACGTGGCGGATGTCTGGTCAAGAAGGCGCAAGCAGTGGGTGCTGCGAAATACAACACAGCAGCAGATTTACCTGCAAACCCACCTGCCCATGCTAATGGAAAGAGTGAATGATGTCTTTGTGAGAAATCTGAAACAGCCAGGAATCACTGTCCCAACTGGAATTGCAGTCCTTGGGGCAGATGTGCCCAAGCCAATGAAACATGATCTGCTGGCATCAAGAGGCATTTGTAAATAAATAATCAATCCAACTATTTATTTACAAATCGACTGACAATTGACAAGGACGTTTCAAGGGACTGGCTGTTTTGTTTGCATTTCCACCTACAGCAATAGTTTTGTATAAGGTGACAAATGCATCCTCTAGTTTAGTCTAGTTCAGTCCTCAAGTGGCAAGTGGAATCCCTCATGTTGTGTTCCATCGAGTGCAGGGAAGTGTGATCGTATTTGATGGCTGGAACACGCTGGTATAACTCTCCGTACCTTTCGGCCCAGCCTGCCATGGATCCCCCAGATGAACTATATATATGCAGCCCACCTGAGAGACCTGAAATAAAATAAGGCTCAAATAAATTTACTAACATTGTCAGCAGGTTATGTATGAAAATGGGTTTGAGGTGGTTTTCTTGTCAAATTTGTATATATCAACAAGCAGTGTTTGCATGAAATCATTTGAACTTTTCTTCAATTCTCACATAGGCATGCTTCTCAAAATGTTCTAGAATGATCCTATGTTGTTTACTATTAAACATTAAAAAATGTTGGCAGGTTTCTACTAACTATGCCTAGTATATACAGTTTATGAAACTTCATACACATTATATGTTTATACATTTAAAAATTGCTGTTGCTTCCCTTGATGTTCTGGTTACTGTAGTATTATCTTCATTGTTGAAATATGTCAATAAATATTTAACAACACATTTTACTGCTGTGATAACATATAGTTACTTTTTCGTTGGCGGGTCTAGTTGCCAGTTATCTAACCGAATGTGATTCATAGCAACTAGTATATTTCCTTGGGCATTCGTAACGCATCGTAATCCACCTGCAACAAAGAACCAAGCGTTTAAATGAAAGTATTACAGGAATGATAAATAAACAGGGATTGTTATTACTACAGTGGAACCTCGCTATATGGTCACCTTGGTAATACAGCCTCGGTATAGTAAATATAATAATGGGGACACAACAGTTAACCTGTTTCTTTTCTATCATAGCCGTGGACAATTTGGAACTCGGTTCCTGAAACCGTTTTTAAAAGGGCGAAGGTAATATTCCCATAAAATGTAAAACTGGACAATCGGACACCGAGCCCACGGCACTGGCATGAGTGTCCAGTATCGAGGTGCCACCGAGCTATCAACTCACTCAGTTCATACGTTTATTTACTTAAATTATTACCCAGCCCGGACCTCATAATGAGCAGTTATTTATACTAGACACATAAATAATTATCTTCACTGACATGCTCTGCGTGCTGACGAGTCGTAGCCATTTTCTGACAGCAGACACTCCTTTCTGAACCAAACAATCAACTTGGCACTTTCCACAGCGACACCAGTCGCCAGTCAGTTACGTCTCGGCTTGTTAGTCGCCTGTGCATTTCTACTTCCCACGCGTCTTCTTTATCATGCTTTACGGTCACCAGAACGCTCTGGTCTATCTTGCAATACTGGCCCTTGTCTTTGCGGTTGAAACCGATATGCAGCTACTTATGAATCCATTTCATCAGACGAAGAATCAGAACACTAGGAAACACTAGTACACACAAAATCTAGAAAAGTACGCAACATTGCCTACGTCATTTTCTGTTCAACAATGGCGCGATTTATGAAATTCGATAGAGGGTGTGTTCATATATTTTTTACTATAGTAAACCACTGACGTTAAAAATATGATTATAGTTGGAAATAGTTAGTTTGCATTAACTCTTTTAGGTGCTTAATACCAAAAAGTTCCCTTATGTTTCCCTTTAAGTATTTTGGTAGCAATAATGCCGATACACATAGATCCGTCTAATATTTATCCAGGTCCTTTGCAGAAAGGATTTATTTTACTATTCCCACGTTTGTTTTAACTTCCTGCATATGTCCAGCAATCATTGCTTTTCTTTTCCTTCTTGAGGAATCTTGCTTTGGAAGCAAGTGCTGCTCTCCTCGACGTCAAATATTCGTTTATGTATATGTGTTCGTCCCGATGGTGCTTCAGTTTGGTGCGTTGGCGGTACACTTCGTCTTTCACCGTCTCACTACGAAAACGTATAATTATTGTTCGTTTTCGGTGGCGTCAATGTCCGTCGGTCTTTTTACCTACGCGGTGACTTCTTTCCAGGTCACTGATACCAATGCCTTCTAACCCCAGTTTCTTTATTGTGTTGATAACTCAGTTATTTGTGACTTCGTCTGATGTCTCTGGAATGCCGGAGGTGCGGAGGTTCGGACGACGCGTGTATTGTTTACGTCTGTCCGCCTCTGTCTTCAACATTTCCACCTTCTCCTCCAGCGGTTGCCCTTTTTTGGTAAGTACAGAAGCCTCTTTCTCTAGCTTTTCAAGGCGCGCGCTCAGTTTCAGGGCGAGAATATCTGCGATTTGTTCGGCGACATTCGCGACAAAATGTTCATCTGTCAAAATGTCCATTAGCTTAGCCGTAATAGGGTCGTCGCTATAGCTTAGCTGTCTTTGCGCGGCCTCGACACCGCGCACGTTTTCGGCGATTTCTGCCCCATCCGTGATTGTTTGTTGTTTGTGCCTGGTGAGGCTGTATAGCCGAGCTGGACTTTGGCTATGCGGCTTTAACAATGGGGCTAGCCGTCACGCATCAGTTGTCTGTGCGTTGTGTGGGCAATAATTCACCACGTACAAACACTTATTGAATATATGTCTCTTCGGGACTTCGTGCAACGTCTTAACGTCTATAATCACGTTACATAGATGCACTAAACGCTTACCCAAATGTTTCTGCTCATGTTGAGAGCGGGTCAATTCAACTGCCGTGTTAAAACGTTTAGTGTATTTCCTCAACCCAAAACAATCCACGTTATTAGCTAGTGACCATTACGCAAAAAAGCAACGGGCAGAAGCGGCAATGTTACAAAACAAACTGCGGGGATGATCGTTAATGTGACACAAACAGCAACCCGGTCGAGAATGTGATTGAATAAATAGCGGGTATGATCGGCAATGTGACAAAGGCAAACAGCGGTCATGTTCAGTATTGTTACAAAACAAGTAGCGGGCAGGATCGATATTGTGACAAAACAAACGGGGAGAGTATCGGTAATATGATTAAAACAACGAGAAGGATCGGTAAGGTGACGAAGCAAACAGCGGGAAAGATATGTAATTGTTACTATTCCTGTTCGTGAAGCGCAGCAGCGCAGCGATAAGAGCTCCGGACACTCGACTGAGAGAACGCGGGTTCGAATCCTGTGCGGCGGTGTCGAACCTTGGGCAAGTTCGTTTACTTTACATTGCTTCAGTTCACTCAGCTGCACGAATGAGTACCTGGCAATATACAGTGGTCGTTATTTGTGTTCGAATAGTTTTCGCGCATTAATTACAGAGTGGCTGAATTTTCCCAGACAAGTCGAGATGATGTTCGATTGAACAGATCTGCCAGGGAGTAAAGTGTAAAGCGCTTTGAGCAGTCCTGAGGACTGGATACTGCGCTATATAAGAACGTATCTTTATGTCTGGGAAATAACTCGGCATTGCTACTTCTCTAAATGATTTGCCGTAATACAACTGGATCATCACAATACCCTAATTGCGCTATACGCTACATACGTTTTTCATAGTTAACACGAACATTCGTTACATAGCTTGCATCGAAATTACGGTATTGTAGCAGACCCATGTTCATAGGAGAAAAAGCAGACATCAAAGAAAGTATCAGCTCGCGAGCTGTCCGAACTATCGATTCCAGTTTTGAATAAGTTCAAGTAATACAAATGCGGCGAACGAATCAACTTCTTCTTGGAAACCCTTGTTTATGACGCCTTCTCCTTAAGCCCAGCAGTAACATAGGTTCTATAAAATATGATGAATGCTGACATTCTAATTTGACCTGTTCCATATTTAAATACTGGTCATTTTAAGGATACGACAAATGTGTACAGAACCGATTTACCGGGATTGTTGTTTTCTATTCTGTAATGTGAAATGAACTAACAAATACAAATGCGCATAGTTAACACAAAATATCCAAAAACACCCATCCATGGGAAAGTACCGAGGCATCTTACGTTAAACTGATTGTCATGGGCACTGCGTCATGAGATAATGAGCAATAACTAATTAGAAGATCCCACCTATTTGTTTGATTTCTATACATTCCAAGGAATAGGAAAAGCCATGTTGTCAGTCTTGGAGGGGTGGAAGATGGCGGCCATATTGGTTTTTATAAAAATGATCGCCATTTCTGAACATGTTTCACTATATGTCTATTTGTAAACCATATTAAGATGCTACAAAATATGTTGGATACGGAATTGCGTGGCGGCTAAAGGGGTTTCAAAGGGGAAGATGGAAGGCGATGTGATTTTACGCTAAGTCAGCTGATAGAAAACGGGTTTAATTTGCGTGTGAATAAGGTACTGATTTTTGTGGCCGTTCAAATGGCTTATAATAACACAGCCTAGAGAGGTGTTTTGGTGGTGGCAAAGGTTGAAGAAGCGGGCGTCAGTGAACTGTGGAAGATATGTATGAGAAAACGAGAGAAAGAGTAATGGAGGATCTGGGATATATAGAGTGATTCTCAAGTTAAGATCGGTTTGAGGAAAGGAAGTGCACAGGATCCGTAATTACAAGAAGCGCTGGTGATGCCGTCGAAGGAGTTGGTCGAGAAGTATGAGCAGGAAGAAATAAAGTTTGAATAACTGTTGTACATCAGGCTGGAGGTAAGGCGACCATGCAATGGGGTGAGTTTGCCAGAATGGTTAGTGATGACGTATGGTCGGAGGCAATCTGGTATGAATGCACGGAAGAATGTAGAGGTAGTCACGGGTGTAGCGGTAGTCACGAGATATCGCACGCAATCAAAAGTGTTAACAACGGGACCGGAGGTGTGGTCTCACAAGGATTTTATTGTGTGAACTGTGTGCACCCAATCAGACGCGAGTTTACTACGTTCAACCTATCACGCAATCCGTAACACTGGTCGTACGTTTATGGTATTGGCTGTTTTTGTCAATCTGGCGCGGTGACTTTCTTTGCTATACTGATAATACTTAATGCCCAACACTTTGTTTACACTTTCCTAGTAATATTCCCAATAGGGTCTTGAGAAGGTTTTAATGTGTACATTTTTTATTTCAAATGCATACACAATACGTATGCATCCCTTTGACCTTTGTAACAATTTACATTGTTTTAGGACTTCCCCGTATATTTCCCATTGAGTTTTGAAACTGTTTTTAGTATATACACTTTTATTTCAGTATGAATACAATACGTTGTCCTTTATTACAATTGACATCGTGTTTTGAAGTTTTATGTACATTTTCCCATGGAGTTTTTAGAAGGTTTTAGTGTATATGCTTTACTTTGGGTGCATTTGCAATACGTATGCAGTATGTTTCAACACTTTTATTTTGAAATTTTCCTACAGGGTTTGTTAATCTTCCACATACGTTGTGCATTTCAAATACATACCTGGTAGGTCTGCATAAAGGTGAACTTTGACTGCATTATAATTGTTATGCTGATGTCACTTTATATTGTAGGACAAATGGCCCCCCAACATTTGCTATCTTTTCTTTTTAATTAATTATCGGTTTTCTTGATGAGCATGCATGTTGATGTTTGTGTTAGCTTTTAATCTCGACAATATGCATGTATTGTTTCTGTTGGATTCATTAATAAATCACCTTTACCAACAACGTCCTGTAGTAGATGAGCTCGGAGTATTGCCATTAAGCATCAGCAGAGTTTATAATAATATAAATGCTTTATTTTGATATTAATGTGATGTGCATACATCTGTATATACATTTAGTACAGTCCATGTGCAATGCTTTCTTCATTTGGGGCAAGGTCAGAGGTGTTCTGTCTACCATTACATTAGTGGTAGGCCCTATTTAGTTGGCGTTCGTGCAGTCAGTCATTTTACCATCACTTTACCTAATAATCTCTGTATATTCGCTAATAATATTATAATAAAAGTACTATACGCCGTAAATACTCTGCTGTACAACATATGGCACCATAACAAAAATCACGGGATATCCTACACTGCAATTCCATATAAAATATGGTACACCATCAATATGCTACCTCATATTCTACAGTATTATTCCGTAAAAAATACGGTACACCGTAAATCGTATACCGTTGGCACAGTAATTTTTACGGTACATTACCAAGAGCATAGGAAAACTGAAACTCCACAATTTCATTCTTGGAGAAATCTTCCGAAGGTAGTCGAAACGTTGAATTAAGTTATATTTCTTAATTGTGAAAGAAGAAATGTATTTAATAATAATGCCATTATTGCACGTTTCGAAGTCAGTTTCGAGAGAGGGCAATGCTGAATTACGAGGATCCATTTACCAAATATCTATACATTTGCGCGTGGCCATGGGTGCTGTTCCTAAAAGAATCATCAAAGAGCTTGCACTCAGAGAGACTTTTGCCATGCTCTTGCATGTTTTAATTGTATAAGTTCCCTGTTGAATGTCAAACAGAATTCACCGGTGTTCATAAAAAGCGCCAATTGTCCTTAGTTAACTCTCATGACGTGACACCGACTTAACCCTGTCAAAATACAGCTCCTGAAATGATCCATTGAGGCACTCGTGTCGAACGGCAACACGGAATAATTTTACTCATACATGCGCGCGCGTGTGTATGCGGGTGTCTGTCTGTAGGTATGCCTGCCTCTCTCTCTCTCTCTCTCTCTCTCTCTCTCTTCTCTCCTCTCTCTCCTCTCTCTCTCTCTCTCTCTCTCTCTCTCTCTCCTCATCTCTCTCTCTCTCTCCTCTCTCTCTCTCTCTTTTTACTCTTTTCTCGCTCTATCTCGCTCTCGCTTGCCACTCTCTCTCCTCTCTCCCTTCCCTCCCCTCCTCCCTCCCTCCCTCCCTCCCTCCCTCCCTCCCTCCTCCTCCTCCTCCCTCCCCTCCCCCTCCCTCCTCCCCCTCCCTCCCCTCCCTCCTCCCTCCCTACCTCTCTTCCCTCCCTCCCTCCCTCCCTCCTCCCTCCCTCCCTCTCTCACCTCCCTCTCTCCCTCCCTCCCTCCCTTCCTCCTCCCCTCCCTCCCTCCCTCCTCCCCCTCCCTCCCTCCCCTCTCTCTTACACTCTTCTCCCTCTTCCCCTCTCTCTCGCTCTCTCTCTCTCTCACTCTCTCTCCCCCTCTCCCTCTCGCTCTCTCTCTCTCACTCTCTCTCTCTCGCTCTCTCTCTCTCTCTCTCCTCTCTCTCTCTCTCTCTCTCTCTCTCTCTCTCTCTCTCTCTCTCTCTCTCTCTCTCTCTCTCTCTCTCTCTCCTCTCTCTCTCTCTCTCTCTCTCTCTCTCTCTCTCTCTCTCTCTTTCTCTCTCTCACTCTCTTGTGTGTGTGTGAGCGCGTGCGCCCGCGCGCCCGCGCGCGCGTGTGTGTGTAAAAAAAAATGCATAGGTCACCGTGCTAAATTTTGATCCATGTGGTGTAACGTGAGAATGCATCTCTATTTTTCCTTGTCGCGACACATTTCTTATGCCTGACATCTATCAATTATATGAAATGTACACTTGTCTACAATCAACAAAGAAAAATTAGCTATGATACACAAAATATATTTTAAAAGGGTTTTAATTACATTTGGTTAGTTTTTGACATTAATTTCTTATTTTCTTTACATTTTAATACAGGCATCTAAAAATCATTACACCGTCTTGAAAAGTTGACATATTATAAAGATGGCTATGTGTTAATGTCAACAAAATATCAATCGTCAGTGCTGTCAGGCAGTGGTTGGGGTCCTTCTTTCTCAGCACATTCCCGATCCAACCCCACCTTCTTCTTTGTACTTCTGTGCTGACCTTCTGTTCTGCTGTTATGTTGTCGATGTCTTTGTTCGAAATTACTACTGGCCATCTAATTTTTTTAATTCTTCTGAGACAGTTAAAATGGAAAATGTCAAGTTTTTTGTTGTCGCTTTTGATTACTTTCCATGTTTCACATCCATACAGTAACACTGATTTGACCAACGTTTTGTAAAATCTGAGTTTAGTTTTTAATGTGTACACATTTGAGATCCATATCTGCTTGAGTTTCATGAATGATGTCCTTACGTTTCGCATTCTGTTGTTAATATCGTCACCCCCTCCTCCTTGCTTGCTGACGTTTGCGCCCAGGCATGTATATTTCTCTACTTCATTCAGTTGTTGGTCATCAATATGTATTCTGTTGTTGCATTCGCTGTTTATCCTCAGTACTTCAGTTTTCTTTTATTGATTTTTAGGCCGGTTTTTGATGCGAATGCATTCATCTTTGTTGCCTTTGCTTGCATGTGTCTGTAACTTGATTACATAAGCGCAATGTCATCTGCGAAGTGCAAGTCTTCAAGTTTTGACATGAATCTCCATCTTATCCCTGTGTAGTTTTCTTCAGTTGTTTTCCTCATAATCCAGTCGATTACCATCAAGAAAAGAAATCCGGACACTACGTTTCCTTGCTTAACTCCAGTTGTTACCTTGAACCAATCAGATTGTTCATCTTCATCTAACACCGCACATTCACTGTCCTCGTACAAAATCTGGACCATTCTGATTATCTTGTGTGGGATTCCGTAGCTCGCCATGATTTCCCAAAGGATCTCTTGGTGCACTGAGTCAAATGCCTTCTCGAAGTCTACAAAAGTTACATATAACGTTGCTTGCCATTCCACTACCTGTTCTATTATGTTTCGAAGGATGAATATCTGTTCAACTGTGCTTCGTCCTCTTCTGAAACCTGCTTGTTCATCTCTCAACTTCTTGTCAACTCCATCTCTTATTCTGTCTATTATCACTCTTCCGAACACTTTACTGGGGACAGATGTTAGAGTAATTCCTCTCCAATTTTCGCACTCTGTAAGGTTACCTTTCTTTAGTATTTTAACAATCAGTGCGATTGTAGTAATATACTAATATCTAAAAATCGATGAACCCAACGAGTGTTTTGTGGGTTTGTTTCCCATCCGACCCAACAAGACGTGCATTATTTTCTTATCGGCTAGCGAGCGCCATTTTGTATACCAAAGCATCGGTCTGACATATAAATTGCAAACAGGCCTACTCATTCAGGTTCGTCAGTTGAACATTGATACCGTTTCCGTATTTACAAAGCAGATTACTATTCGCTAAATGGGGTGCGCACCAATGACGACACACACTTGTGGATCGGAGTCGATCCTGTACTGCCATCTCATGTTAACACACACAAACTGCCATACGCCCACAACACAGTTCACACTGTAAATTCCTTGTGAGATCACACCTCCGGGAGCCACGAGGGGGCGTTTCGTGTAATTTCTGACAAGTTCTAAGATATCGATACCCCCTCCCCCCACACACTTTCATGGAAGTCCGTCGTAAGCAACGAAGACGTAAGCAACGCCGGAGGTGGGAGCGCAGTCCAAATTCGGACGTGCAGACACGGCCGCACTTGGAGCAGGCTACTGCAAAAGTAGGGTCTGGTCTTCTCTGTTTGCGGGCTTGGCGCTTCTGGTCCAGGTCCTGCAGGTGCTTCTCCTCAAAGGACACGGACCTCTTGAGCCCAGCCAGGCGCCAGGATCTGCGGTATGTTGCAACTGACTCCCAGCCCAGGAGGGGGATGCCGCAGGTCGTCAGCGCTGCCTTCAAACAGTCTTTAAAGCGTCTGATTGAGCCGCCCGTATTCTTTTTGACAGATGCCAGCTCGGAGAAAAAGGTCATCTTTGGCAGTCGCTAGTCGTCCATTCGGACAACATGACCAACCCATCGAAGCTGGGCCTTCATGATGAGTGCCTGGATGTCGGATGTTTTGGAACGACGGAGCACTTCAGTCCATGATCTTGCGGAGGCAGCGGAGGTGGAACTGATCAAGCATTTTCAGATGTCTTCTGTACAGCGTTCATGTCTCACAGCCGTACAGCAAGGAGGTCAGGTCAACAGCCTTATAGACTGCCAGCTTTGTGTTCAACGCGATGCCGCGTTCGTTCCACACGCGCTTCCACAGTCTATCAAAGATGGTACCAGCCTTGGCGGGCCGATTATACACCTCTCTGTCCACGCTTGAAGTCAGGCAACTCCCGAGGTAAGTAAAGCTGTTGAAACTGTTCAGTTTGATGCCCTTGATTTCAATGGATGGATCGGGGGGAGAAGGTCGGGTGCAGGTTGAAGCATCACTTGGAATTGTGGGATGCGCCTGTATGTGGTTGCACCATAACAAGCTCTGGAATATTTCAATTTTTTTTATCAAGTTTTTATCCAGGAAACAACGGCGAAGTTTATACAGTTGGTTTTTTGAAAGTCTAATGATGATACTGGACTATGCTGTTTTAGCAAACGTTTTAATTTTAGTAACTTTTACATTGTGTGCACGTGTTCAGTTGAATTGCACCTGTGTTGCGACATTCCTGGTCGACCAGGCGTGACGTTGACAACAAGAACATTGAACATCCATTCCTACAGCATGATCACATACAATAGGACTGAATTACTGCGGATTAGATGTGCCTCTGTGACCCGACTTTACCCAGCACTGGACAATTGTGTTACACCGCGTGAACGCTTGAATCATCGTCGTCGGGGCTGTAGGGCTGGCAAGTCCAAGAAAAGACTTATTGCTGTACTGACTAATCCTCGCCCTACGCCCCTGTTTACTGTGAGACGCAAAGCCTGCCTAAAATCTGATTGCAGTGGACATTCACATATCTTCACATGTACTTAACTGTGCGAGACCTACAATAACTACATGTCTACTATATACCCGATCTGTAAAATCTAAAGTGGATCAACTTGTTAAGTTGCTTGATGACAACGAACTTAATATTCTAGCACTGACAGAAACCTGGCTGAGCCCGGATGATGCCAGTCGGACAGAGATAAATGCGCTGTCACCAAAGGACTACAAATTTGACCACAAACCGCGTAGTGACAGAGTTGGAGAAGTTGGTGTCATCTACCGTGCATCTTTCAAAATGAGGCAACTTGCCACAAAGACATACAGATCATTTGAAGTGAAGTGTCTTCAGCTGATGTCTACATCATACTGTTTCCAGGTATGTGTTATCTATGGTCCTCCACCTTCTGCCCGTAATGGTCTGAGCGCATCGATGTGCATGGATGAATTCTCAGATTTTCTGTACTGTGTTTCTGCATGGGCCATGACAACTTGGTGATTGTCCGAAATTTCAACATACACGTTGATTTGTCGGATGATACAAAGACTGTAAGCTTTCACAACGTCCTAGAATCTAATGGTCTGCATCAGCATGTGATTGAAAAGACACATTCACATGGTCACACTCTAGACCTGATAATCACGCGATCCGAAGCAGATATCATTGGTGATATCGTGGTTGAGAATCCGGGTATATCCGACCACTCTGCAGGGACATTCAAGATACAAGGTTGTAAACCTTGTGCTCCTAAGAAACGAATCAGCTACATATTATACCGTAATGTAAATTCGTTTGACATGCAGGCAGACATTTCTCAGTCAGAACTGTACACTGCTCCAGCTGATGACTTGGATGGACTCGTTCGCCAGTATGACTCGATCTTGCGCGGCTTGTTGGATAACCATGCCCAACCATAACCAAATTTACCATATTGTGCAAACATAGATGCACCCTCGGGTGGACCCGCCACTGCCAACGCATGCCTCTCCAGAACTCTATGAACACGATGGAAGTCATCCGTTGGACAATCTGTCGCCATTCTCTGAGGATGAGGTCAGAAACATGATTACATCATCTGCTCCTCGATCCTGCACTCTTGATCCTCTGCTGACATGGATGCTGAAGAATTGCCTTGACGCGCTTGTCCCTGTCATTACCAGGATTATGAACATCCCGCTGGCCACAGGAGATGTGTCAGCTAACTTGAAAACGACACTTGTGACTCCGCTTCTTAAGAAGCCGTCCCTGGATACCGAATGTCTTACAAGTAACCGAGCGATATATAATCTCAGTTTCCTGTCCAAAGTAATTGAGAAGGTAGTGTCGTCACGTTTGTTACATCACACTTTTATCTGCGGATAATCGGTGTGTCTCATGTTTAGTCCTCCTTGACTTGTCTGCTGCTTTTGACACGATTGACCACCAGGTGCTTGAGACACGTCTGTCTAAGAAGATCGGCCTTTCGGGCACAGCACTAAACTGGTTTACCTCGTATCTCGAAAACAGAAAACAAGCTATTAAGATTGGATAAGCCATCTCGAACGTGTCGGTGCTGACATGCGGTATCCCCCAAGGGCCGGTCTTGGCACCGTCATTGTTCACCATATATACAGCTGGTGAACTGGGTTGCAAAATTCGACATGTCTTGAATTTTCATATGTACGTTGACGATGCGCAGCTCTACACGACAGTCAAGATCCCCGACACATATGTTGCCATATCTCAGCTAGAAACATGCATTGCTGACATCAATGGTTGGATGACAGCAAACAAACTTCAATTAAATGGTGACAAAACTAAAGTTGTGTTCACGGGATCAGAGGCGCTGCGCAGAAAGATACCTAAAACAACAAAGATCGACGTTGGAGACGCCCAAGTTACCCCCAGTACATGTGGCAGAAATATTGGGGTCATGTTCGATGCTGGACTTAAAATGGATCAACAAGACGGTGTCATCTGTAGATCTTCTGGTCTGCAAATCCGAAGTGTGGGTAAAATCATAACATTTCTTACACCAGGAGCTGCCGAACAAATCATCCATTCATTTATAACATCCAGAGTGGGTGGTTGTAATTCGCTGCTGTTCGGAATTAACAAGTGTCGGCTAAGTAGACTGCAGTGCATTCAGAACATGACTGCTCGTCTAATCACACGAACAAGGAAACACGAACACGTAACACCAGTCCTGAAATCTCTCCATTGGTTTCCCATCCAAGAAAAAAATACGTTTAAAATTCTCCTGATCACCTTCACGGCACTCCACGGACTTGCACCGCAGTACATTTCCGAGCTTCTTGTTTCATATCCGATATGCCCACGTGCTCCCTCCGATCAAATTCTGCTGGTTTGCTGACAGTACCAACCACACTCGGGTATTTCGGAGACCGCGCGTTCTCCAAAGCGACCCTTGAATATACTTTGGAACAATCTGCCACAGTCAGTCAGACAGTGTAAAGCCATTGCGTCGTTTAAGACGGCACTGAAGATACACCTTTTAAAAATCGCTTTCATTACCTAAATGAGTGACATATACTTGTGAACTTTTGTGAAAAGCGCTTTCAACAGAACTAACGACTGGATACAGCGCTATATAAGACTTTATTATTATTACTTCCGTTTTCCGAGGGCTCATTGTCAGGCCGAATGGTCTTGCTGCTTCTGCGTTTCGTAGTTCTAACAAATTCCGTTAGATGGCGACATATATAGCGCTAGCTAAACATTAAATATTTTAATTGTTGAACAAAATTATTAGTGAAACAGCAGTGATTTGAACATACATAATTGTTCATATGATTGCTTGCATAATTTACATTTGCTGACTTATATATTAAGGTAGCTGCACCGGTTATCACGTCAGTTGGTTTCTTTATTTTTTTCTTCATAGAACATTAGTAGGTGTCAGTATGAACATGTGTACTATTAAAAAACCAAGGCACTGGCACCATATGTCACCAATAAGTCCTTTAAAAAAACTAGTATTTTTAGTGTGTCTGTGGAAAGTCCCTTTTCAGATTCTTGGAAACAGACGATGTTTCCATAGTGACGATCACGTGTGCGTCAGCCCAGTTCAAACTTAAATTCATTCAACACGAATGCAGATGAATGAATGAATGAACGTTTATTCAGAACATTGATAACAATATATACAAGACAAGACAACCAAACAAGTTTAACTATAATACAAGTTAGAATATACAATGTTTGAAGGGGGTAAATACGAAGTCATTGACTTTTGTGTAAATTTACCCCTGACATGTATTTATATATAATTATATACATGTATATATACACACATATACACACATATATTCACATACATACGTACATGTATTTTGAGACATCAATATTATATTATTCGAATTTGCTATTCATCTAACCATCTAGCTACAATAATTGAAAAAATGCAATGGAATATGTGCATATTAAAAATTTAAAGTATGCGATAAGTACACATCTTTATACATATTGTAATTTCCTCAATGGCATGATTATATTTGTGTTTGATTTTATTTAGGTTTCCACAACCATATATTTCTCAAATAAAAGGTTCTTGCATTTACGCTTAAATTCAGTAATAGTATTAGTAGTTTTTAAATGATCACATAGAGAATTCCATAATTGCACTCCCTTTACACATATAGAAATTGATCGCATGGTAGAACAGACTCTCTGTCGTTCTAGGTCATGATTAGCTCGCATTGAGTATGCTATTTCCCGTCTAGTAAACAAACACTGAATATTTGATGGCAAGCAGCTGTAGTAAGCTTTGTACATCAATAATGATGTTTTCAGTTCTATGATATCTGGAAATTTTAGAACATGTAATTGTTGGAAAAGTGAGTTTGTATGATCCAACCATCTTGCACCAAATATAATGCGGATTACTCTTTTTTGTAATAAGAAAATACAGTTAGTATTCGTTGGGTACGTGTTTCCCCATATCTCTGAACAATAATTTAAATACGGCAAAAAGAGAGAACTGTATAGAATACGTCTATTATTTCTATCAAGTAGATGACTGCATCTATGCATTATAGCTGTACTTTTTGAAAGCTTTGATTGTACGTATTTTATATGAGCTTTCCAATTTAGTAGATCATCAATAAACACACCCAAAAACTTGGTGACCCTTACTCTTTCGATATTAACATTTTGTAGTTTGATATTAATTTCTCAGTTTAGCATACGATTTCCAAATAACATATAATTGGTTTTAGATATGTTCAGAGTTAATTTATTTACTGCAAACCATGTATACATTTGGTTACATACAGTTTCGTTTAGTTTATTGATGTTACTATTTGCATAAAAGATATTAGTATCGTTTGCAAAGAGAATGTACTTTACTAGATTAGATATGTTACACATATCATTAACGTATAGAATGAATAGTTTGGGGCCCAGGATCGAACCCTGTGGGACACCACATGATATATTGCGCACAGTAGAATTACATTTGTCAATGGACACAAATTGTTTTCTGTTTTCTAGATAACTATTTAACCAGTTAAATGCCCCACCACGGATACCAAGAAATTCCATTTTTGTACATAACAATTTGTGATTGACAGTGTCAAATGCCTTTTTTAAATCGATAAAAACATCAATAGCATATTTTTTGCATCCAATGATTGGGTTATTGCATCAACAAGATCTATTAGTGCGTGACATGTTGACATATTTTGTTGAAATCCATATTGGCTTGGGTTTATTAATCATAATAGTTTGGTTATTCTCATGCCACTATGCTGTTGTATTATAATTACCTAAATGCATCACGCTGTCAAATCACCAAATAGTAGTTTGCGGTAGTTTTGTTTATTCTCCGATAATGCCCGACCTCAGCCGCTATTTGCAATGACACGTGACTGACCCCAGGAGGTGTCAATCAATCATGTCTACTACAACAAGTTCAACACATGGCCCTTCGTAACACAATATCATGAGACAACTTGGCAGGAAAACCTTGGGGGAAAATCTCAGTAATAGAAGTGTCTGTCAAATTGTGTTGAAATAAGCCACATGTCAGTAGTCACATTTCTAAGCAAAAAACAAGCATCTGGTGACACATGTATTGTTAGTGACAACCAGGAAGTATTACTTAATGTAACTTTTTATAAAAACTACAATAATTACAAAGCCATAACTTACCATATGAATTCGACTTGTGTTTACCCAAAATTGCACGGGATGGTTTTATGATTGGTGAAGGGGTCGTGCCAAAAATGCAGTACGGATTTTTGCTGTCTTTCAACATTCTAGCAAAATGTTTATTAAGCTGTATCAAACTTAATATGCATTTGTTTATACAAAAACCCGTATGAATGTCAATAACATGTTTGTACTTACAACCATACAAATTTTTCTTTTGGGGAGTTTCTCAAAAATAAATAAAATGCCATTTTAAGGTGATTTTTTAAACATATTTTTTAAATTGTCTTTAAACACATTTAAATATCTCTAAACAACATAAACCAAAAAATTATTTTCGGTCTGGAGTAATGTTTAATATCTGAGGCAACTCTGAGAAAAAATGGTTAGCTTATCTTAAAAACTTATATTATTAATTCAAAAGAAGCATATAATAGCCGATGCAGCCACCTTAAGTACTGCTGCATTAGGAACAATCTGCCATTTATATGTAATTGTATGACAGGAATTATTTTATTATCTAAATTGTTTTTGTACGGTTGTTACTGTGGTGCTAATATTTAAAAAAATGATGTTGTTAGAAAAGTTAGCCACACCGTAAAACGGTTTATTTGTATACAAAATTATGCATAGATCATAACATTGTGATATTTTACAGAATGTATTATTTTTCAAAGTTAACTTTGAAATTAAATATTTCTTTTCTGAACAGAAATGGGCTTCTTTGGCTTGTATGCCATTTTTAAACGTAAAATGTATCATTTGACACCAACAAATGCGTCATTTGAAAGGGAATTTTTTTTTTTCTGAAACGGAAAATACATCGTTTAAAACGGAATTTAATACAGAATTTGCCATTTTCTGAAACGGAATTGAAACAGAATTTGCCTTTCTTTGAAACGGAAAATCAGTGTCCCTAAACATATTCACAGGTATTGGTCATTGCACAGGCTACTCTCACAATCTTGTCCAAGGTTGTCAGCCGGGACACTGGGTCATTCTGCAACATTGTTATTGGCACAGTCCCTTGTAACATTGTGTACTTGTCTTGCAATGCCAATAACACGTTCAACATGAATCCGTACAGGTTTCTAGTTTTCTCAACCGCACTCAGCTGGTTCTTCCCCCTCGTGAATGCAGGAATCTGAAGTATGGCACAGTGAAGGCCCAGTCGGTCAGCCATGGAATTACTGAAACCGATTGATCGTATGATTGTCTTTCAGGCAAGGCCTGGCAACACTGAACAATGTCATCATCACTGTAAAGCTAGACAGGCCACTGAATGTCTTCACCTTCTCATCATTTCCTTCACAGGAAGTTTCATAAAACACTGCCAACTTCAACCTGAATTTTCAAGTCATAATGTTCAGTACGCAGACTCTGGCACTCATACTCCATGGCACTAATGTCAGTTACAGTCAACTGAGTCTGTGTACCCGTACATTTGTCATATGCAGTGTCCATAGAATCGGCGAGAGAGGCTGCTCTTTCCACATTGTTGACCTGGTTCCCAGTTGCGTCACAGTGAGGTGTTGCTAATTCATCAGCATTGTCACGACTGTCACCAGCTTCTGATGAAAAGTTGAGCAGACCCTCAGCAGCAGTACGCTTCACTTCCTCCCGTTTCCTCTTACTTGCTTCTCGGCTTTCAAAGGTATCTAGCTTTGACCTGCGACGATGTTTTTTTGCTCTGTGGGCGAAGCATGATGGGACAAAATCAGGTGACAGAAGGTGGCTGCTCTTTGCACCTGCAAAACAGACAAATGGACGGAAAAATTACTTTATAGTACTGTGTACGGCAGGCTAGGCTAGATTCTGCTAGGGCTAGGCTAAATCGTGATAATCGATTCAATAGTTAAATAGACTCATTATTACTAATATTATAGGCCTTCTGCCAGTTCTGGAGTCTCAAGGTTCACACACCCGAGTGTACCATTGTGTGTGTGGGCTTCAGATGGCATAGTTAATCTATTATAACGTATCGGGTGGCTGTGGCTAGCCTAGAGAGTAGACACAGAGTGTAAGTCTACCACCAACACCAACTCACCATATATAAAATGAGAACTGCACACTTGACTGTACTCGGTCGGTTCCCATCCTTCACGTCTAACAGCGGCAATCCACTGGCATCGTTTTCCATATCGGTGGAGAAACGATAAACTGATATACTAGGACTCTGTCCTTGTCTATTGTGGCACCCAACAGCGCAGCAGGCGATCGCCATCGTCAATAAACACTCAGCGAATCCCCCATCCACACGTCGTGCTGATTTTGCCGTCCAAAATGGCTGACACTGGAGTATCACGTGACGCGTGACATCAATATAACACGTATTGATATAAATTGAAACTTTTGTTTTTGGAATGTTATGGCCTCTGGAAGAAAGTCTAATGTAAAGGTTACAGTGCTGTCATTTACCGTAAATATTATAACGTTTGACACTATGTAATATTCAATAAATTTATAGCCACCGAGGGACCTCAGTTATTTAATAATGTATATTTTATCTTAGCAAACACCATTGAGCTGCCCCTCTTAGAATTATAGACTGGAATATGTCTTGCTGATTTCAGATGTATTTGTTGAATGAGCATGAATGATGCCACTGACGTCAGTGTTGAGGTCTGTTTCTTAGCTGCCTAAAAGCAGAACCATTAATAACTGCTGGTCCAGTCCGCATAAAAACAATTATAGATAGTAGTAAGAAGAGGAATGATGTATACCATATCGAATTAGTACAAAGGTACATCGACAATTCAAAGCAAGCAATATTATGTCATAAAAGCTGTGTTTCGTCATACACGTCACATCACCATTCCACACGCCACCTCAGGAGAAAAGGTGAGTAGGAATATGCTCCCCTTCGGACAAGGAGGCGCACTGAAATTTCAAGAAACAATGTTTTGTATGTGGCAAAATATGCCTTTCCCTCAATCCGAAGAATCCAGGTCGATGGCAAAAGGTGCGTCAGTGCAGAACGGTTGAACGTCCTGGTTGTACGTCATTGAAAGACCACCTGCGTCGGAAATGTAGAGAAAGAAAGGACAGCCTTTCTGATGCGGTGAAGAGAAGACTAGGTGTGATACCTACATGCAGCTGATGCACAATATCAGCTTCTACAAACAGTTCACTGCTCAAAGGAACGTGAAGTATGCCGTGAAGAAAAATACACGACTGATGATTCAATCGATTCTCTCATCATCAAAATGAATTAGGATCCATCTAGGATGTGGACATCAATGGAGCTGCATGAGCTATACCGAAATGAAAATGGGCAACAGTCTCGTAAATCTGAAGTTACATTTCGGAAAGGATATCGTAGTGGTGCAAATCCAGGGGTGTGCAGTCTATTCTGCTTCAAATATCACAATGAAACGGTTTGACGACCGCATCATCAGCTGACAAGTTTGGTGACATATGTCTCAAACTTTTACACATGCATGCGCTCACGGGGTGTGACACAGTGTCGTATCCATTTGGAAAAGGAAAGACAACTGCAACAAAAGCACTCCAAAAGTCACAATGCCCTCGACTACATGTCATCAGGGATCAGGTTGGTTTCGTCCCGATCGGACTACTGGGTCAAAAAACAAAAACGTAGGGTTAATCAAATAATCCTAGGTTTTAAAAGTGCAATAAATATACCAACCAAACATTAAACGAGATGTATCCCGCGACACAAAGACCACTTCCATCGAATGCAAGTAACAAATGAGCAGGCGCTGCAACGTAAATGTTCGTGTTATTGCAATCTTCACTGTCATTATTTTGCGGGGAGACATAAAATAAAAAATATGGGTGGGCATTTTTCTACAAAAATTGAAATTTTGTTCGGGAAATTATATTAATGATTTATTACTGATTTGTCTATTCATTGATGGGTAATATACGTAGCTGCGGTCTGTTTTAACGATACGTCGAGATTCGTTTTCTTACCATATTTGCGAATAATTGACCACTCGAGCAACATTTCTATTCAAAGGGCAGACATAAGATGACTTTTGGGATTGAATTTCTAAACGTGGACTATCACCACATATTATTTGGTAAATATTTTGACAGTTCTTCAATTCCTTTTTTCGTTATGATTTCTGAGAAGATAAAACGTTTATGTTTTTACATCTTAAGTAATGTCAACACAACTTTTGTTTTTATTATTTTGTGAAGGGAACTGGAATATTCAACATAAACATTTATTTATTCACGATGTTGTAGAGTATATTTGCACTAATGGAAACTAATAAATGTCTTGTGATGTTTGGACAAACACGTTTTGCATCTAGTGATGAAGATTCGTAGCAGAGTGCAGGAAGCTTACATTCATACATGGTTGTGCTACGACGGTCGAGATGAGTCGGATCTTGGGCAATCGGGCAGAGTGCGGTACCTTAATACTTTGCCATTGGGCTAAATATAGGGTGAGCTGTACAGGTGTCCATGTCAAAATTAGGGTTAATTATCTTTCTTAAATTGTTATGATAGTGATTATGTTTTACCAATGATGTATTATAATATGGAAAGGTTTTTTTATCCGGATACACGACATTATACAATTAGCAGTTTATTAGTATTATGAATTTATGTGCGTGTGTGTAGGCTTAATTACTCTCTTAAATTACATTAATACATGTTGTTTTCACACAAATCTGAGAAAACCTTCGTGTGAAGAATCAATATTTTAAATTACTAATTGTTAATGTTATGTTATCGATTGAGTACAAACAAATTGTTAAAGAGTTGTCTTAATTGTGAAATAATTAACATTATCTAACACAAATAAACGTTGTTCGTATTCAGTTCAAAAGTGTAATAGTTCTAGTATTATTTGCAACTGTGAAATAAGTATACATAATAAGGCTGTCAATACCAAAACCCAAACTTTTACTGTAAGCTCACAATAATTAGTGTTGTCAACAGTAACTTTTTTTATAACCCCTGTATTCTGTAATAATATTAATTCGATAGCAACACATACCATCACAAATTAAAACCAAAGAGGCCATATCAATACAATACATCATGACATAGACGTAGTTAAAAAAATTAACTCATTAATAGAGTAGGCAATGCTGTGGTAAGGAAGTCAACAAACGGAACATTTCGGGAATAATACATATGTATTAGCAACTTTAACGACTTGTAATAAGCGCCGATTGACGCTGCTGCATTGCCATTGGTTTCGGATGATTTTATTCTTGTGCTATCGTTTGGACGCGAAATTCCGTTGCATTGCATTACACTGTATTGTATTTTTTTTAAATCTAAACTTGTACTGAATGATGGCACACCAACCAGGTTATTAAGACTGTAGGCGTATCTGCCAGTTTAACATACACTTTCACCGAAGCAGTCAAAAGAGACAACGTCCAGACTCCAGGGGATACTGAATTGGACGGTGCACGAATTTAGGACGTGCTACTATAAAACACAGTGCCGATGGATATGCAGTCTGAAATTGTCATCGAAATCCCTAGCTGCAGTAAGGTCGATAAATTGTCCCTAGTCTTCAGGAGCCCGGCATTGGTTGTAAGTTGACGAAGCCTTCCCTCGGACCAACTGCAACTAAAAAGGTACAAGTTTTTCGCGTCGGGAGGTGTGCATACTTAACTTTAACTACGTTTAGCCTTAGGGAAAGGGGAGAAATAAACACCCGCGGGTGCTGTCAATGAGCGTATCTTGAATCACTCTTGCTAGTAAATGTTAAAATGCTAGTCCCATACGCATAACTGCAATGGCCCCATGCCATGGCCATGCGAATGCCAGCCATGGCCATGGAAATGCTTGTTGTTAACCATGTCCATGCTGAACAATCAGTGTTATACTGGCAACCTAACATACATAAATACAACAGCTTTTATCGCCAATGATCCAACATGTAAACAATGCCGAAACATCAATGTTTGCCCGTCTTTTCCGGTTTTTGTTCGCGCACGCGCAAAATCACCACACGCTATGTACTATATTATATATAGTGTATTTAGTGCGACGCCTCAATGCTGGCGAGTGCTATTGAAACTTAAATTTCCGAATCCCAATCAATGTGCCTGTGCTGTGGTTCTCAGAATTGTTGTAAGTAACGACTAACCTGTACTAATTCCATCGCGCGTGTACCATTCTTATTATCTTACATTTGCGACTTGGCTCTATCATGTATTGTTCCCGATGATAAATAATGCGCAGATAAAACAAATTGACGAATATACTGCAGCTTATAAACGGAAGTGCAGACCAAGGAGCCTCTATTTGGACAGGAGGCGTCACTGAGCGAGAAAATGGCAGTCTACACTGAAGGTTTTTGTCCGCCATTCGGGAGGCAAGCGCATGCGCCTGCGGGACCGCAGCGCGCGATGTTTGCGTATTTGTTCAGGGACCTTATTTCATCAGAATAATAACCAAGCTGTGATGCGTCATATAAAATGAAAGATATTAAAGTAATCCTTGAAGTTTGTTACTTATCACAATTCAAATAATTAAATTTGCAAACAAATCACGTAGAAAGTTTGCAATTATTTATTGAGCTAACTGAACTTCGTCGTGTTTCATCAGAATAATCGTCAGGCTGTACCACCTGTTATGTAATTAAAATATTGCGGTTATCGTTGAAAATGTTGAGCAATGGTAATGCAAAGAACTGCATTTTTTGCACGCGTATGGTCTGGCTTGGCGCAACTCTAGAATGGCGGACAAACTGCTTACATACTTTCCTCGAACAATGTAGATACCGCGCTGCACCGTCTTGTATTGATATACGGTCTTTGGTGCAGACCTGCGTAGCGCCGCTGCGCACTGTTTTCTAAAACCTTTTTTGATTGGTTCCAATTAATATGCAAATTAGGAAAACATGCCCTCTTGACCGTGGAATCAACCAATGGATAACGTTGTTACATATGAAGCCACATTTTTGAATTGTTCATTTTGAACGCGAACGTTTCTGTGTACCGGTACAGGTATGTGGAGCTTAATGGTTTGGTTGATTTTTTGATTTATTTTAACACTTGTTACACAATTACATAAAATGTTCGAGGAGGTGTATGAAGTTGCGAAGGCAGTCTAGTATGAAAGATTAGCTTTAAAATGGTATAGTCACCTACTCGGTTTCTGCCCTATCTGAGTTTCTGCCTCATTACGATTATATAGCTGGATCTCATATTAAATACATCTTTAGTCAAATATATCGGACACAATGAGCATATTATGCTTACGTAAGGCAGAAACCGAATGGTATGTTGCATTGTTGTACTTGCTTGTCGTGCAATAATTATACGAGATGAGCAAACAAATTCAATAGCCAACGCCGTATCACGCCGGTCGGCCGCCGGCATCACAGCATCAGTGATGGCATCAGTAGGCGCTTTCCAGCATTAATTAAAACCATTCCCACCACAATCATCGTATATTGCCATATTATTGGTTATGTTATTGTTCACTTATAGCAGTAAATATATATATATATAAATAACGTTTAGCCGTCTTTAGTTTTATATTAATCATAATTAGAATGCCATAATTAAATATTTAAAAGAAAATGTATGCAAACTCTGCGTCTGTTTGCATTGTTACGTGACTTTGGCGTTGTCATTAATAACCGTTTTCCATAGAATCGTTACTAAAACCGGAAAGCATTTTAAACTTTAAAAGGAATTGCGTTTACGCTGTATACTTATTTATATACTTATAGGCATATCATGATTGTTTAACCAACATTATTTATTACATGTTTTATTATAATAAATTAATTGTTTTTGTGTATTTCTTTTTTCATACTGCACAACTTCACATCTAGCAAGTTATTCAGTGTTGGAAGATCAACAGGTTAGTCTAAAATAAGTGGTAGTTTAAATGCTTTGTTTTGTCAAAATTAAATGATTATGTAATTTATACCTTGTAATTTGTAAGTGAAATGTAGTTAAGTTGTTGTTTAGACTTAGTTCTTTTTTAATTAATCTTAATTGTTCCTTTCAAGAATGTATCGTAAATAAAGAGTCTGCCTGCAATTGTTGAAATAATTAAAATTGTTGTCAATGTTTATTTTTCATTACTTAAGTCATTGTTGTAAGGGGGTGAAAATTATTTGTGAAATTGTTGCTAGAATACAATTGAAATTGTTGCAAATTGTTTACATTTTGTAGCAGAAATGTTGTATTTGAATATCCATTGCATTAATTGTTGTTCACAATCCTTTTTTTGTAGTTTCAGGTAATGGGAGTAAAGCATATTATGGAAATTGTGATTTAATTAAATTGTATAATTAATCTGCATCACATCACATACTCTTCTTGCAAAATCATATACAAATAAGTCCAACATAAATTCTATCAACTTATTAGACAGTTATCTACACCATGTGCCTTGTCTCTCAGAAACTTTTATAAATATATCTTCAAAATTTAGAATCCCATAATTTTCACTTCTTCTTTTAAAAGTTACTTTTCAAATTTGACCTGAAAATCAATGTTAAAAAACAATTTCTCTAAATTCTGAATGCAAACTTGTTGCATTGCCTTGGAATTACATGTTGTTGTACCTAATAGTTGCTACACTGCCGCAGAACTTCACATGTTACAGATCATGCAAGATTTTACAATATTCACTACATTGTGAATATTGACAAATGTTCTTTTACCTGCAAGACTCTTTGTTAGCTACATATAATGACATTCTCAGAATTATACGGGTTGCTATACCAACGCAATTACAAAGATTGCTTAACCACTTAAGACTTACAACTTTTGTTGTACCTGCAAGACTTGATACCAGTGCACATACATGGACTTAATATGTACATTTATACAGTGTATCTGCATGGACTTATACAATACTTTATAAAACTGCAATGATGCTGCAATATGTTATAATAAATGTTCTTAGCATTCTTGCAATTATTATGTTCCATATCCATTTATTCCCTATATATTCACCTGTGTTGTGTCCTACTATTTAGAGAAACATCCTCCCATTAGGTCTGTAATCTGCTTGAATGTTGATCCCTGAACGTTTAATTGCTCCATTATATAACAGAATACAGCTAACCCTGTTAATCCCCATAAATAGGTCAAATGTTAAAAGTAGGTCAATTAATTAGGTCATGCATACCAGGTCACAATGTATTTTATGTTGATTTGTTTCATTCCTAAATATGTTTGGCCCACTTCTTAATTAATTATGGCTGAATCATGCAATTAATCCCTGTAAGTATGTTAGATATTAAATATAAGTCACCAAATTACAGATTTTACAAAGTGACATAGTCATAGTATATTCACAGTCAATTTTGACAGTGTTCAACCTCATAGTTTAGCATTTTTCCTAATTAATTACACCTGATTTACGTCATTAATCCAAGTAAATAGGTGAAATATTAAATCAGGGTCAACTAATTAGGTCATCACAATTAATTATTTAATAAAGTCATTATATATTGACAATGTTCAATCCTCCAACATTGAAAAGACCCTTTTCTGAATTAATGACACCCAATTGATGTAATTAATCCCAGTAAATAGGTCAAATACACTGTGAATGTCAACTAATTAGGTCATGGTCAAATAGAGACAATTAATATTGATAAACAAAATTGGATCACATAACTTTTTATTTCACATAAATATATTCAATAGGTACAGGTATATTGCCATTTTTTAAATAAAACAAACACAGTCCACGAGCTTCCTGGTCACTAGAAATGGACTGAAATTCAATACCAGTAAATGTTCTTTTTCTGAGACCATAAAGTCGATTTACGTCGGAAATAGTGAAGATATCCAACAAATTATAAAAGTGTCATAAACTCCATGAAAAATCTTGTGGAATCATTTAAATGAGAATATGACACATTTGATTTGAAATGTGACGATGCACGAACTTTGCACGTACAACCATACAATAACAATGTGAGTGTGACAGTGACGACTCCTGCCAAGTGAAGTGCGTAAATTCACAATAACAACATAGTCTAGTTCAGCAGTTTTACTAACAAAAAGGGCAACGTTAATTGCAGAAGTGCTTTGCATGACTGTTGGTGAACTCTACGTTATGAAATATCGTTGGTCAGGCGCCAATGTCATGGCTGTGAACGTGGCCGTGTCGCTGATTTGAAATTGCAGGCAAAAGTATCTAGTCATGATTGTCACCTTCCAGATACAGCCACGTATGTTGACATTCACGATATCTACCCCATGTATGAGGTGTAATCGGCTGGGTGGTGTAATTGATGACGTGTGCGAAACATGTAAGGTTTCCTTAGGACGAGACAACAATATTCCTTTCGCCATGGGGGCAGCCATGTTTACATCACATGACGCAACTGAGCCCTGGGATTGGTCCAGATTCAAAATTACTCCTCCCGAACGAAACAGCATAGTCCAACATAAACGCGAGTTAACCTTTTAAAATAGCACACATTTTGAGTTAAACTTTTTCTTGGAGGTGCAACATATCGCGTACTCTGATTATTCCTTAATCCCCGAGCGGGACTAAAAAAAAAAAATGGGTTCACTTTGCGGCTTATATCGCACGCGGGTCGGCGTTTGACGTATAGTGGCGCACACTAGACGACGATGCAAAATCAACGTCGATGAATCGTTATAAAATTGAATATATTCAATTTATACAACGATATTATGACTCGACGAAAAACACGTCCAAGATGGTTGTAGGGTCTTTACAAACAACTGCATATAACACAACAGTCCGTGGACGACGAGTCGCGTACATTAGATCCATCTCAGTGATTGATCAATCGCTATACTACATGTAAACACGCAAACACAAGTACCCCCAGAATACTCGGCAAATAGGCCTACATAAATGTCGACGGGAGCAACAGGTTCACAAAGAAAGAAGGTTAAGGATATGTTCATAAACATCACGAACAGGATTAGTTTGAGATGCCTCCGTCTGCTAGTAACTGTTATCGTCACACGGAACTATTGGTGTCAATACAGATCTATGTTTTGAACACTGATTCTGGGCAGGAAACCAGAGGGAAATAGAGATAAATACAATTAAACCAAACTGATATGTGAACAATCTTACATCCCTAATAAACAATCGATCTATATGGAAGCGGCTTATCTATAATCCGGGCGATTAAAGTTGCATATTGAGATGGTCAATCTTTAAATGCAAATTTCCAGTTACTAAACATGCCGTTTAGATCATGTATCACTTTTCTCAACTCTCGCACGAGAATGAAGGCTCATATACTCTCACCCTCAATATAATCCCTTACCTTCTCCGTCTCCCTCTCTCCTCCCCCCTCACCATCACTCCCCCTATTTCTCTAATATGCAATTTTAAGATAAAACGGCACAACAGACTAAGTATTATATCCGTATGCCATACGTTTATTATTCTGCTAGCCGGACATGGCGACCTGCCAAAGTGCCATATATGGTAGCATGTATGATCTAAACAACAGCCATTAACCGACAACATTTACTATATTTAATTTTAATATACTACTTCTATGTACGACTTTAAATTCTGATTAGTTATATTAACAACATATTATTATTTCTAAACAGATCGCACAAGAACTCGTCAGAATGAAGATCGTCGTCTTCATCGCTGCTATTTTCATTATCGCTCTCGTCATGCCTCAGGATAGCGAAGGTGTGTGGTTATCGATATTCGTCTCAAAAAGATCATAATAGTACATAGTGTTTCACTTAAGACTTATATCTTACAGAATCTTAAGATTGTCATTGAAATTAGCTTCCTTTTGACAGTAATTCAATTAGCAATATATAATTATGTAGATATATATATGTATATATAGAGAGGGATACAATAAATTTTTCGCAAGGTAGACCAGCAAACAATTAAGTTTAGGAGATCACTCTAAATTATAATATTCAAAGTAGTTAAAGTTATACATTGATGTATAGGCATATCTCCTTAAAATGATATTATAAGTATAACGAAATTTTAAATGCATGGGTGTTATCAATTCTTCGATGATGCACATTTATATCTTTAGTGGCATAGATTACTCATAGAAAGCTATTCGGGATCTGTTTCTGAAAGTTATGTTCGTACTCTGCAATAGACGTAAACTCGTAACTGTGCAAAGTGTCAAACTCACAGTATTTTTAGAATATCATTGTATGTTAATTGTCTGCTTAATTCGTAACAAGCTTAGATTCGAAAATGTGTAAAGCTCTGAAGGCCCGCGCCGTAAGGAGATGTAATTCCAAGCAATGTTTGTGCATGTGTTCAGTGTCTGATGAGTGTGCATGCTAATGCTAGCAGTTTGAATATGTTCAAACATAAATCGACAGCTATCTGGGGAGGGCTGGTTATACGTAGATGAGATGGAAAATTGTTGGACTTTCGATACGCCAAAGGCTTCCTTGTCCCCATGCCATCTGGAGTTTGTGACAATGGCAATCTTGTCTTGTTAAATCTTATTATGCCTCTCGCTGTTGCAGGTGTGATTTGCTATGCCAAGTGCAAGTACGATTCATGCAAGAAGATCTGCAAGCACTGCTCCATGTGCTACTGCAGGAATGCAGTCTACGGTACGTGCATGTGCTGCGACGCCAGTGACTTGTAAACGTACACACGGACGATGTCGATGATTTTATGATTGTATTGCAATAACGATCACAAGATCAAAGCAGAACCTAACGGAGATTCTTACTGTGTTATGTTTCATTAATTGTCGCCTGTGTCACTGATGTTTGGTGATTGAAATAAAATGGTATTCTCGTCTACCTATCTTTGGTGATGTTTCACAAGTAGTCATGTCTATTCAAATGATGCAAATCTAATATTGATCATGATCAAAAGGCTTGTTGAGCAATTACAAAAGAAGCATGCGTACAATAAAGTAAATATTGTTCACATCCTGCATACATATTCCTTAGAAAACACTTGAAATGGTAGTTTAACTTAGAATGCAAATTTAATTATGATGAAAGAACTAACAATCTTTGTGAAAGCCTTCAATTAATTAGAATAGGTATGAAAAATGTTCACGTGCAGCTAAGTGTTATTGAGCAGTTACTAAAGCATTATATAGGTTTATTACCAGTAGTTCTTTGTGCCATCTTAGACCACCACAGTGGTGGCATGATGAAATTCTAAGATTTTGACTCAGCTTTTGGTGTTGAGGTCGTAGTAGTCACGTGGCCGGAAGTAGGTAGCGCCCCTGGCGGCACGGGCGGGTTGGTGGCTTGGTCTAGTATAGGACAGGGGTGGTGAAGGGGTCATGAGCATCTTATTGAAGTATACAGTAGGAAAAACGAACTACTTTATGTAAATTAAACACAACACCACATCTTAATATAGGTCTACCGTCCGCCATCGGTACGAGTGGGTTGACGGGTGGGCAATGAACGCATCCTAGTGGGCATACTTATCGTATATATCATCGCGTTTGCGTGCGTGTGTATGTAAAGGTCATCTATCGTTGCGTCTCATCGCATATGTGCGCGTATGAAAAAAACAAACACATGATAGTATACAAGTGCACACATATTTTATTGACTAAAGATACAAGCGTATAATGACACAATGACTTGCACATCTCTTAGTAGATGCGTGAGTGTGTGTGATATCCTGCATTAAACACAACACCATATTTTATTGATTAAAGAAGATACAAATGGATAATTACATGACTTGCGGGTGTTTTACCACATCGCCAGCTGTCGTGAGCTTACGGGTAATTACGGCCACGCCATTGGCTCGTACATGCATGATTCGACTTACGGGTGACTTAACACCACGCGAGTGGTCAGGGTTTACGGGTGTTTGACAATCGAGGCATAGGCTCGATCGATGATGACGATATCTTTTTGTCAATGAAACACGGTCTGTTTACGAGTCTGGTACCACCACGGCATTGACTTGTTCATGCATGATATGACAACCACGCCATCGACTCGATCGATAACGATGACCTTGTTGTCAATGAAATACGGTGCCGATCAATAGCGAAACAAGCACCAAATGTCAAACAGTAGCGAAACAACTTGTAAAACAAACGAAGCTATACTATACACATGAATACAATCGTCGTCGAAAGTAAACATGAATCAGTGTCAAAACACGGTACTACAATGTATTGTATGTCAACTGTTTAAAGTATCAAACACACGACAATCGTTTGCCACTAATTCAGTGTCGAAACCGTTCGCAAAAGCCTTCATCAAAAAGCTGTGATAGCGAAACATGACATACTGCGCATCGAGAATGTCAACTGTTTAAAGTATCAAACACACGACAATCGTTTGCCACTAATTCAGTGTCGAAACCGTTCGCAAAAGCCTTCATCAAAAAGCTGTGATAGCGAAACATGACATACTGCGCATCGAGAATCATTTCCGCGATGCACTGACGACAACCGTGAACGTCGTCGCTTACGCTGAGTTCGAGGCCGTGCTTGAGATCGACAAGAATCGCGACGTCATCTATGACTTCTGATGAGATGGAGACCCTTCAGATAGCCCGCCTACTCATCGACACTGATTCATGTTTACTTTCGGCGTCGATTACATATAATAATTTCGTTATTGATCGGCACCATGTTTAATTAACAACAAGATCATCATCATCGATCGAACCGATGACATGGTTGTCATATCATGCATGTACGACCCAATGGCGTTGTCGTAAAGACCCGTAAGTTCGCGACTGCTGGTGAAGTTGTAAAAAACCGCAAGCCATGTCATTATTCATTGGTACCTTCTTTAGTCAATAAAATCTGGTGTTGTGTTTCAAGCATCATATCATACACGCATGCACCCACTAAAAGGTGTGTTCCTGTCGGAATGTATCAAAATAAGTATGTTCCCTGTGTGAATACTTTATGGACATACATACATTCTAAATAAATGTGTGTGATTTCTTTAAAATATTCAATTGCTTAAATAATTCTTATGGTTGTAAATATCAACAAAATTACCAAGTAGCATACGTGGCTTGGTCCAATTACATAACTGTATCTGGAATTTATTACAAACAATATTTTCAATTAGTAGCCGAGATGATCACTCAGAACGTTGTACACATCCTCGCGCGCCTGGTGTTTACGTGGTTGTCGGCAGGTCAGGTGGTCTTAATAAAACTAATTTCACCAACCGTGGCTCGTGTCAGAAGCAATGTTTAGGAACTAGAAGCAATTATTCGAATACACAATACCGATCAGCTGCTCGTGCTAATGGGCAAACAGGTAATTATATATTGGGATTCCCAGAAGTCGTTTATCCATCTTCAAATTGGGGCGGGTATTTACGGTGTTCTCACTCAGTCGCGACAGGCGAAGTCAATTACTAGTTTGACTCGGCTAACTTCCGAACTTCGCGTAGGAGATCTGCCATGGCTAGTTTTGCATGGCAAACAGCCCTGGCTTGCGAGGATGATTGTACCTAGTGTTCATATCAAATTGTGTTCAGTAAAATGTCACGACAGGTTTACCTTTGCATTTTAATTAGTTACATGGAGGCAGTCTGTTCCTAGTTTTTAATTTATTAATTAATATAATGTTTTTAAGACTTGATTGACTATGTTGAAGGTAAACTGCCCGCCAGTTTGTGGTTAGTAAGCCTGTAACAACGTTCGTAATTTTGAAGATACAACCCCAGAGCCAGTTACGGCAATACCATTGGCGTTTTATGTTTACAGCATTTTTTTTTGTTGACAAGTAAGTTTCTGTTGGAACAAGTAAACATGAATTACTAGTTGTCCTACGGGACAAATGCTTTATGGGAGTTAATGTGAAACCCTGGAATGTTTCCTGCAGTTTCTCATTAAAAGCAGACCTTGACATAAAGGTGTTTGTTTGCGCATGCGCACAAGTGTTTGTGTGCAATATTGACACATCTATGTATATATCGACCTATGAAAAAGTTTTTCACAAAAATAACAAACAACACTATGTTATTACCTGTTTCGCAGCTATTTTCAAGTTAACCGGGACTACATTCGCACTTAAGCGAATTGATTCGGTCCACGCATGTTGCGTCGTTAAGAAATTGTGTCACTAACCAAGTACATGTAGCGATTGCTTTGTGCCTATTTCACACGTGTTTCTTGTATATCCAGGACTGCAAATACACTTGCAAGAGTTGACTCCTTCAACGCATGTACCATGTACCTGATTCGTTTGACTGGCACACTCATCTTTATCTGCAACATTTATCACGATCGACTACCTTGTCAAATAATTATAATGTACTTATGACCAATATTTTATACACACTCCTCATATTAATTCGTTTGAAAATTGTAATGTAATACGTTAACAGTTTGGAATAACTTATTTTAATTATTAATATCAGGCACCGAACCTGTTTTACACTTATGTCCCGAACACCCGATAGAACATTCGCATTCGTATCTATGTATTTATTATTACACACAGCGCTATGAAGACCCGGACTGCTTGCACATACGTCTATGCCTGTAAAACAAGAGTAAAACAAGATGTTTTCATTACATGGTCTAATTGTTTGTGTGTACTCTTTGTTGATTTGCGAACTGCTGGTGCATTGGTGTGTGTGAGTGCGCGCGCGAACGCGTGTGTGTGTGGTGTGTGCACGTGTGTGCGTGCGTGTGCACGTGTGTGTTTGCGCGTGTGTGCATGCGCGTATGTGCGTTTGTTCGCGCATGCTTGGTTTTGTACGTGTGTGGTGTGGTTCGTGTGTGTACGCGTATGTGCGCGTGGTGTGTATGGTGTGTGTGCGCGCACGCGCATGTAAAATATATTCAGCTAAATTCTCGTGCAGTTGAGGGAATTTAATACAAAGCATCAAGCTCTCTTGTATTAGACAGCGACAAACTATTGTCCTTACTCTTCAGGTTTTGAGGGCGACATTTATTAAAAACAGATGGTCATTTGCATTGAGATAAGTGTGGCCTCGGTGCTTTGTTCTCTCAAGAAAAATTGCACCGTTGGTGACATTGCAGGATAGACTATCGAGAATTAATGGTTCTTATCGGATAGTGCCCTCGGTAACGAGCACGTGCTTAACAAATTTATTCTCTTGACACGATTTAACAAGATTTAACAAGATTGCCATCCACAACAATTAACTCTAGATGGCAGGTGGACAAGGAAGCTCTTTGGCTTATAGCGAGTCCAACCCTTTTATCTACATATATCCAGCCCTTCTGAGGTATGTGTCGATTTTATTTTAAAACATATTCACACTACTAGCACCCACACAATCATCAGATATTCTGTTCCATTCATTCACAGTCCTTGTGAAAATGAGAACTTTCTTACGTCTAATCTACACTGCTCCTTTACTAATGTAACTCCATGTCCTCTAGTCTTTCTATCTTTCTTAACTCAAAAAAACATTTCTATCAATATTTTCATAACCATTCAATATTCTAAACACTTCTATCTGATCTCCTCTCAATCTCCTGGTCTCTAGTGTTGTTAAACCACATTTTTAGGCGTTTGTCATAACTAGGATCCCTCAGTTTTGGAATCATTTTAGTCGCTCTCCTCTGTACTCTTTCTAGCATATCTATGTCCTTCTTGCGGTATGGCCTCCACGCATATATATATATATATAATATTCTAAATGAGGCCTAACTATTGTTTTGTACAGCGGTATTATTAGTTCTTTTTCTTTATATGCTATATTTCGCCTAATCAATCCAAATCAAACCTTCATGTCAGCACTAATTGTCAGCCCTAAGTCTTTTTCTTTTACAGTAGTTCTTAGTACAGTTCCTCCCATTGTATATTCTACATATTCGTTCCCATGTCCTGTGTGAAGGCATTTACATTTCCCAAAATTGAACAACATTTGCCACTTTTCAGACCATTTGATTTTGATCAACATGTCAAGATCATCTTGTAAATGCTGTCTATCTCCATCACTTTAATCCTTCTCAGCACTTTTTTATCATCTGCAAATTTCAACACCTAGCTAGCTATATCATCGGCCAAATCGTTTATATATATATATATATTTTTTAAGAAAAATATACGTTCCAGTATTGATCCCTTTGGACCCCACTCAAAACTGATTTCCAGTTTGAAGCCTCCTCAACAACAACTACCAGTTGTCTTCTCTCAATTAGCAATTTTTCTATCCAGTTAATTATACCATTTCCTATCCTATGGGCCTTTAGTTTAAGCAGTAATCTTTGATGTGACACTTTGTCGAAAGCTTTTTGAAAATCTAAGTAGATGATATCTACTGGTGATCCATCATCTGCCCACTTAGTGATATCTTCCAAAAAACGTAACATATTTGTTAAGCATGACCTCGCTTTTAGAAACCCACGTTGAGAAGGGTTTATCAAGTTATCTTTAACAAGAAAATCCACCATGTGATCTTTAATTAGTCTTTCTAATAATTTACAAAACACCGATGTTAAACTAACTGGTCTATAATTATTTGACTTGTTTCTCAAACCTTTTTTAAATAACGGTATAATGTTTCCTTCTTTCCATTCTAAAGGAACCACTCCCTCTTCTAATGACAAGTTGAAAACTGTTGCAAGCGGTATGCTAATTTGTTCTACAATTTCCAATAGTAGTTTGGGTGGAATACCATCCACTCCAGGTGATTTATTATCCTTCATAGCCCTAATTTTCTTAGCTATCATTTCTGGGGTTACAATTAACTGTCTTAAATAGTCTGATTCTGCCCCCTTGAACTTAGCCTCTGTTACAGGCAGTGAACTAGTGTCTTCTCTGGTAAACACTGAACTAAAATACTCATTCACGTCTTCTGCCATTAAGAATCCTTCTGATATTATATTTCCAATACTATCTTCTAGAGGACCGAACTTATCCTGAACTTTCTGTTCGCTTCGAACATACACATAAAAACTCTGTCCTGTTTTATATTACAAGCAAATTTATGTTCATAGCTTCTCTTTGAATTTCTAATTTCAGCTGTAGCTTGGTTTAGTGCTTCTTTATAAATGTTGTAGTCTTCGTCATTTCCAGTACGTCTATATGACTTCCACATCATTTTTTTATACTTAATTTTTCTAATGGGTTCTTTCGATATGTATTTTTTTTGATCCGTTTCTCTTGTTTTTTTAAGGGAACAAATTTGTCTACGATGCACTCTATTTCATTTTTAAAGATATTCCAGCATTCTGTTGCTGTCTTATTCTTCAGTGTGTTATTCCAGTCTATCTTTGCTAAATATTTCCTCATTTCCTTATATTTTCCTTTGTTGAAATTTCTCCTGAACTGCTTTTTATTATTTCTTTATGATTTTACTTTGATGGTAAAATGTATTTGGTTTTGATCACTACTTCCCAGAGGTTCAAAAAAATTAAGTCTAACACATTCTCTCCCCTGGTTGGTTCAAGCACATGTTGAGAAAGGAAACTATCTTGTACTAAAACTAAAAACTTGTGGTCCTCACTACCCATACTCTGTAGAGATTTCCATTTTGTATGCCCATGGTTAAAATCCCCCATAATAACACAGTCCTGTTTACTCACTTCCCCCATAGCGTTTTGTATTTTTGTCATTCTCTTCAATGCTTATGTTAGGACTTCGATAAACTAATCCAACCGTTAGCGTTGAGTTTCTTGTAACTATGTTACACCAAACAGCGTTTTCGCAATCTGCTTCTCTGTCTAATTTTATTTCTTAAGCCTGGATAGATTCTTTAATATATAAAGTAACTCCACCTCCCCTTCTTCCCATTCTATCTTTCCTAAACATCACATATCCTGTCAGTCCCAATTCGACATCTGATATATCGGTGGTTGCCCATGATACCTAAATGTTTAGTTAATTTCTTTTGTTTATTATACTCCTTGCATTTAAACAAACACATTTATACCCTGCTTCAGAACAGTTTTCCAGACTGTTCTTTGCTGAATTTAGTTTGCTGTCTTTATCTATGCCTCCAGTTTCAGGCTTCTCTGCGAGTCCCCCCTGCGAATTTAGTTTAAATAGTTGCAACCTGTGCCACTGTCAACAGATCGCAGCAGATTCTCTGAGAATACTGCTGCCCCCTTTCCACTTAGATGGAGGCCATCTCTTGTACACATCTTCTCTCCCAACAAAGTACCCCCATAAATATATGAATCCCACGCCCTCTTCCTCACACATCTGCTCAACTAGTGCGTTGATCGCCATCCTCTTACAGTTTCTGTATCTTGCCCCCCGTCCTCCCATTACTGGCAAAATTCCTGAGACAATAACCTGTTCCACTCTTGTCTTTTTTAGCTTCCTCACTAGATGTCTGTACTTCTGAACTATCCCAGTTGTTCCCTCCTTGTCTGCATTGTTTGTTCCTACGTGTACTAGTATAGACCCTCCCCTGCCATGCCCCAATACCTTCTCTACCCTTTCGGTCACATGCTCTATTCTAGCCCCCGGTAGACATACAACAACGTCTTTCCTCTCGCATATAGTCTTGTCTGTTTTTCTCAGAATTGAATCGCCCATAAACACTCTCTCTTTTCTCCTTGCCCCCTCAATCACTGCCTCGGAGTTGCTTCTCCGGTTTACATGTGTATCTGGTTGTTGTCTTTTCCTCTTGCCGTCTTATCTCCTGTCACATTCTTTTCCATTCCCTTCTTTCCTGTCGCGTTTTCTCTTGTCCCCTTTCCTCCAGTCATCTTCTCTTCTATCACATTTACTCTCACTTCCTTTCGTCCCTTCTTCTTTCCTCCCATCACATTTTCTTCTCTCCTCTCCCGTCCTTTTCCCCCGGCTACCTCCTTCACTACGGTCACTTTCTCACCTGTCACCTTCACGCCTGTCATGTTTTCTGTTTTTTGCTGAACACTCTGACTTCTTCCATCAGTCTTCTGTCTCACAGTCTTACAACTGCCTCTGTGGTATCTACCTCTTCACCACCTGTATCGCTGTCGCGTCTCTCCTCGTTCTCTACAGTCTGACTACCTGTTAATCTATCCCCACTTACCCGTTTTCTTTTCCTCTGCCGAACAATTTTCCTCCGTCCCTCTCTCTTCTCAATGTCTTGTTCCTTCACACCGGTCACCTTCCCTCCTCTCAATCTCCTTTCTTCAGTCTCCGTGTCACAACTCTGCTCCTACTGTGTTGTAGAATTCTCAACTCTCTCCGCGTCATCCCTCTCTGCTCCATCTATTTCTATGTTGAGTCTCACCTCCATATCCTTCAATATATCCGTCAACTTACACACCTCCTTCGTGAGACATTCCACCCTCAAACACCCCATACACCGAAAGGAGAATCCGTCATCTTTGGTCTCTGCCCATGATTCTGGACAGCCAGACAACGCAAAATCCACCCAGCTCTGGCAGTCGTTGCAAACCAAGTGTCGTTTTGCCCTGATTTGCCGCTTGCAAGGTGCCATATCAGAATTTATTTATGTTCAAAATAGTTTTTATATAGTCTTTGAAAAGACTTTTCTGTGTACAATTTACACCAGATTGTTTAGATTATAGTTAGTTATATTTGTTAACGCACAGTGACACACCGTGCCTTATCTAGCTACGATGTCGATGACAATGTATTCAGGTTAGGCTTAGATACAAGGTAGTCTTTACAAAGACTTTTTCCTGTGTACTAATATACACTTTAAAAGGTTGTTATTTTAGGTTTTAATTACTCATCTAACTACATCAATTATCTCTAACGCTATTCTATTGTCGTTCACGTTACGCTAACTTCGACAGTGACGTACTTTGTAAACAAAGTTCCGATTACATTAACGTCCCCAATTATCGCTCCCAAATCGCCTACTTTTAATCTACTCTAGATTACTCCCTCTAGCTAACTTTTAAGAAACAAATATTGCTTACTATATATATCTATAACTACGTTATGTATGCTATACTCTCAATAATGTCACTTATCTCGATCAAATATTGCTATATTTTCGCAAGTATGCTGCACCAAATTCAAACCAATTCACCACCGGAAGTTCCCCTGATGTTATATATGGATAATTAATGTACTATTTCGTGATTATCAAGAGACAACGTCTAAAGCGAGTTTATGTATATAAACCTACCCGAACTTGTTTGGAGCGTATCGCTTGTGACCATAGTATTCAACGCGTCTTCTCTCCCGTCGAACAGTTCTCACTGACCTAACAACTATAGCAAGTGCTCACGAGAACGACAAGTCAATGAACCTCACGTAACTCGTGCTTAATAGTTATAGATGAACACGTATTATTGTTTTGTAGTGTAGTCGAACGCTATGTTGTAGTTAAGACTAGGTTGTTCTTTGTTAGTGACTAATACGTCAGTTTATTAAACAATAGTAGTAGTGTTTTTAAAAACAAAACTGCTTGTCTCCTAGAATAAAATTAGTTGAAATAGCTCTTTGTGTTGTTTGTATAACCTTTCGTATTGAAGAGTGACTTTCTGCGTTATGAATTATACCCCCGCGCACACGCGCGCACTTTTTTTCTGTCTGAGTTGACACGCTGGTACATGTACCTTAGTCACACGCGCACGCGTGCACTATTCATATGTCTTAGTTCACACGCCTACGTGTCCCCTCTAACGTGTCACTGACAGCTACCCTTGCTGTCATTGTTGCGCTACCGTGTCACTCACAGCTAGCCTTTTAGTCATTGGTCTGTGACGTCACCCCGTTCACTGACAGTTTGATATAGAAACTTTCAAAGAACCCCCACTTTTCAGTTGTACTTTGATCACCCACGATGAAACAACACCCCTGTCGTCATTGCGGGGTCGTCCTCAACAGCTATGGCGAGTCACGACGTCACATACAGGAATGATATTCGTCGTTGATACACTCAGCATCGTCACCACTAGTGGCAACATCAAGCGAATGCTCAAATCCTACGTCGACGATCACGCCTACAGCAAACCACCATCGCGAATTGTTCCATCTAACGACTCACAAAAAGGCAATATACACCGCTGTCAGATATGTACAAGAGACTTCGCGAAACGACACAGCTTGTTACGTCACATCAAGACGGTATGCGCAGACGTAAAGAGCCCATCGATCTGCCGTTACCAAATCGATCAACATGCGAAGACCGGCCACATGTTAAGGACGACGATCCCCTTCGTCGACAACCTCTCTATTGAGCTGCGAGACGTTGTTCGAGAACACTGGTCGACCCACGTCACCAGAGATCGTGTTCACTCCAGGTTCACCGAAAACCATGTTTCAAAAACAGACGCACGCTTTCAAGATTAATCTCCGTTACGAATTCATTCTGTGGAACAAGGTCACGGGTAGATACATATAATATCATTCTTCGTGCAGATGTTGTGGATGCTACCTCAACGAACCCAGTCTCATCATCGATAGCCGACGGATTTCTAGAGCGTATTCGAGAAACCGACTTGTTGCGGTGGGCTATCAATCAATGTCCGGATTGTCAGTGGGTTTGTGAACTTGTCACGAATGTAACATTCTTTTACAACCGCATCGTAGACCATACAATACGAATCGTGGGCGTCACACTTCCGAACTATGTCAAAACGAACAAAGCTGTCATCTCGCTGGAAAGCTAACCTATCTATTCCAAGAAGTACACAGATAACATGTGTCTCTTTCTCTCTATCGTGGATGTGACCGACGTCACCTAGACCCCGCGGTGAAGGCGTTCGATTGCGATCAAGACGGGATGGCCATGGAAGATTTTGTTGGGGTGACGATGGATGATCTCAGTCGTGTAGAGACCACCTTCGAGACCAACGTCTGCATTTACAAACTCATCAAACCATAGGAGGATGAAGGTGGGAAGGCGACCGCCGAACTCGTCCGTCTATCGTTATGTCACTATCCCGACACGTTGTACGTGAATCCCCACGAGACACACTTTACTTACATACAAGGCGTGGACATGGATATTCACTCTTATCGATGTAGAAAGTGTCGCGACTCGTGAGTGCACGCGTACGGGAAGTGTACGCAAAATCTATCCGAATGGCATTTACCATCCGTTTCCGACAGTGTTCCAGCGTTTCGAAGACGAAAACATTCGTGTTCCCGAATACTCGCGCTACTACCCCTATCGTGCGCCGTTTGACTTCGAGTGCTGGTTAGTACTAATATAGGTGGTCCAGCGTGGACGCATCCGTTCACTGGAGCAAATCCCATGTTAAAAGATATCGTACACGAACCTGTTTTACGTAAATAAATGACCTTAGTATTGACAATACGGATATTCTCTTTACTTGTGAAGTGCAAGACAATGAGTAAGGTTCCCAACGTATGCTTTGCATTACACTATGAAAAAGACACAAGATGAGGTTTGCACAGATTATTCGTGAACCACACAAACGTATTTACTTGTCACACTCCATAACTACAAGAACCAAATACTAGACATTGATACAGAGTCTTGCAAAGTGTAATCGTGTACAAGACGATACCGCATCTCACTACTTCAGTCTTGCCTGCCATACGGCGAGGAGACTTGTGGGTCCAACAAAGTCGGTTCGTATACTTGGTTGTGGTATTGTTCCAGACAGTCAACCATTATTTAATCGACCTCATCCTCCATTAGTGTCAGAACCATTTGTCCCATAGTGTTTCGCCTCTGTTTCGAAACGGAATCTACACAGCGCTTATATAGTTAGTGAATGTGCCAAAAGGGCACATGGGCGTGCCGAACGAGCACGGACTGCAGAGTAGGAAATACACATTCACGGGCTGTAGAGTAGATCAGACTTGGACAGCGAATACCAGTTCAAACCAGTTTGCAAACAGTCAACCATTTGAAATAAGTTCAACTCTACTATGTAAAGACTGTCGTCGTTTCCCCTTCCACTGCTTGGGTGTGTTCAGCAGTAGAGACAGTCGCTTGGAGGGTCGATATTTGCCGCAACAGGGGGGAAGAAGCAGAAGTAGCGACGGTTGCAGCAATGTTCTCGTTTTCTTGTCGCTGAAACAGTAACGGGATGAGCTTAATAATGAATGGTCAACTGGTATGTATAAGATAAAATATTATATTATGTTCTTTTGAAAATGTTCTAACAAAATGGCATGAATAGCATTTGAGCACTATGAAAAAATTGAAGCTTACTGTTATCTCTTCAAGTTGTTCTTCAAGTTGTTCTTTACGTCGCCGCTGTTTATCTTGCTTCCTTTGACAGCAGCCCTGCTTCACATGAGCGGGCCAATTCGCCTTATACTTGAAGGTACTGCCACACATACAGCAGGCATAACGAGGAAAAGCTTCCGACGCTTCGTCGGAGGTGACGATGTCAGGTTGATGGTTGGGTTGGTTGACGGAGCTGATGACAGAGACGAAATTGGTTTGATCGTCGAACTGGTCGTCGGACTGGTCGTCGGACTGATCGTTGAACTGGTCGTTGGTTGTTAGTCCGGGTTGATTGTCGGGGTCGAGAGGTCGAGTGGGCCAGTAGCCGGAGAAGGCTGCGCCTTCGGTAGCAAAATCCCTTGTCGGACGTTATCACTGGTCATGTTGTTCATCTTCCAAAATGTAAGATATAATGTCCACAAAAAACAGACGCAGACCTTTTATAACCGTTCGACAGAACATAAAGGTCACGTGGGCGTGCCGAACGAACACGACATTTCTAACCTATGAGAATAGCTAATACTCTTTTGTGACGAGAGCTAAAAAATACAGGGTGCACACGCTAACGCCCGCGTCAAACAAACAAGTCCAGACACATCTCGAGTACGGGTTTTATAAGAGACACGAATTTAATCGCTACCTAATATAATAATAATAACACTAGTCTATTGCTCTTCGAACATACAGAGCATTCGTTATCAGTTTTGTTTGAATTATACTGATTTATACTGGTGTTCGATATAGTTCTTACAAACGATAGCTAATACACCTGTACTGCTATATCATAACGCTTCACTTTGTTACGCGTCTGTTTCGAAAAAGAGGTTTGCCAACTTTAGTGTCAAGGCCACTGGCACTGAGTTGACAACATGGCTCGCATCGCGCATAGCGTGTCGATTGTGTTTACTTCATTAATAATAACAACGAGGAAAACAGATGAGACTTGAACAGGGAATACCCATTCAAAACAGTTTACAAACAGGCTATCAACTGTGATACGGCTGGTAAGTACAAATCTCGTATGACAAATACTGGTATCTCGTATGTTTTATCACGGGCCGAATATCGAGATGTTCTTCCAACACACAGTCACAGACACAGAGCATTCATTACGAGTTCATTCCAGTTTATTCCGGTTAACAGGGACATTTTTCACTCGCCATAACGTCACTGACCATAACATCAAATGATGGGATTATATTCAAGCGCGAAAGCTTTATTTTATTCAAAAAGTCGTCGTATACCTTTACGATAATAGCTCCTATATTTTAACATGGGGTAAAAATTCCCTATTCTTTAACATGGATACAAATTCCCTATGCTTTAACATGGTGAAAAACTCTCTATGCTTTAACATGGTGAAAATTCCCTATGCTTTAACATGGTGAAAATTCCCTATCCTTTAACATGGTGAAAATTCCCTATCCTTTAACACGGGGAAAATTCAAAAAGTGGTCGCATACCTTTACAATAATAGCTCCTATCCATTAACATGGAGAACATTCCCTAATGACGTCACTGCATCATGACGTCACATGTAGAGATTACATTACATATGCGCAAGTTCAAAACAAGGTCTAACAAAAGCACTACCTGTTTGACCAAATCACCGCGCGTACAAAATTACGGCGCGTAGCAGTTTATAGTTTAATGACGTCACTGCATCATGACGTCACATGAAGAGATTACATTACATACGCGCAAGTTCAAAACAAAGTCTAACCAAAGCACTACCTGCTTGACCAACTCACCTCGCGCATAAAGTTACTGCGCGTAGCAGTTTGATGACGTCATCGACCATGACATCATTGACCCTGATGATGGGATTACATTCAAGTGCGAAAACTCAAAACACTGTCTAACCAAAGCACTACCTGTTTGACCAAATCACCTCTCGTAAAAAAATACGGCGCGTAGCTGTTTAATGACGTCATACAGGGTGCGCGTGCTTGCACTCGCAACAAACAAACATGTCCAGTCACGCCTCGAGTACGGGTTTTATAAGAGACACCAAAGGTCTAATTCCAAAATGGTCGCTCTGTTCAATAAAACGAGGCTATAGGTTCTGATATAACATAGTCCTATATGTAATCTACATTTCGTATACATTACTTCAGATAAAACGATCTCCGTTGAATTTATAATCGTTTTATTATTATAAATTACGGCTTATTATAACACCACATTTTCGACATGTCATAGGAAATCCCTATCCTTTAACATGGTGAAAATCCCTAGCCTTTAACATGGTGAAAATACCTATCCTTTAACATGGTGAAAATCCCTATCCTTTAACACGGGGAAAATTCAAAACGTGGTCGCATACCTTTACGATAATAGCTCCTATACTTTAACATGGTGAAAATCCCTATCCTTTAACACGGGGAAAATTCAAAACGTGGTCGCATACCTTTACGATAATAGCTCCTATACTTTAACATGGTGAAAATCCCTATCCTTTAACATGGGGAAAATTGGTAGGACAGTTTTTTGGAAGACATTTGGGGTAAATCGAACCCTCGAAAAATATAGGTAAATTTCCCTATCTTTTAACATGGGAGCCGGAACTACTTTCTTCAACTTGCACCAGGACGCGCCAACGCTGATTAACCTTGGATTAACCTTGGCGCGGGCTGATGCAAAATCCCTATCTGTTAACATGGGATTTGCTCCAGTGAACGGATGCGGTCCACGCTGGACCACCTATATTATTACTCTGGTTTAATACGTCACAACTTCCGTCGGACAGCGCAAGGTTCACTGAGTTGCGCGTTAAATGCCACTGGGTGTCTCTCTAGCAAGTAACGTACCGGGATTCGAACACGTGCCATGCCTCATCACGGATTGAGATAGCGATAAGTTGCTGTCCGAACCGAAGTCAATCCTTTAGTCAATGAGCGATGCCGACTACGAAGCAATGAAAGGCGATTACAAGGACGTGTTTCAGCAATTCGCGGAAGCCCAATCGAGCTGGTACGAATAGGAGCGACAGACACGACAATGACAACAAGGGCAAAGAAACACAGTGGAAACCGTCCAATCCCTACAAAGCTCTCATGCGTCAATGATACGGTTGGTTTCCTCAGTTGCCTGTCATTGGTTTCACCTCGGGCAAATACGATGTCAACGTCGTAAATCAATTCCTGGTACTTCCTCTCCATGAAAGAAACAGAGAGAGAGGAGGAAGAGAAAGACCAAGAAAATGTCAACGAGGGTGTCGGGTCCTTCTTCGTCATCAAGCGCAACACCCCTTCATGTGTCTATCGATGAATCAGCTGAAATCCCTAGACATGACTCGTTACATCGCACGTGGATTCAGATATGACAGGTACCTGAAAGCGTATGGATGCGAGGTCACGAAAGGTCATTTCCCGTAGGAGTACATGGATAGCTAGGAGAGACTCAGTGACAGCGCTCTTCCTCAAAAAGAGGCCTTCTTCAGCTGACTGAAGAACTGGCGTGGTGTTAAGTCACCCGCAAGACAAATCAGGCATGTACGAGCCAATGGCGTGATCGTAATGACCCGTATGCTCACGACCGGTGGTGAGGTGGTAGATCCGACAAAGATTACACCCGTTCTTAAGAGTAAACGACTTGAAGACATTGCTGGACTTTCTCGTCTGGTACAACATCACAGACGTCGTGCCGATCACGACATGTTCAAACAAGGCACCTGCATACCAGGTTTGACTTTGACTACCTGTTCAACTATGTCCCAGAGAAGACCTTCATTGCGCTCTTCAAAGAGAAGAACATTCATCAGGTCGTCAGAGAAAACATCGTCAGAGGGGAATCGATTATCTTCATCAGACTGCACGAGATGTTGATGTTTACACGTGTATACTGTTCAGTAGATATATATTACATATAACATTGTTCATGCTTGGCTATAACAAAGGTTATGGTATGCGAATGTTAACATCCTTTTGGCATAATAGTAAACAGTAGTAGTATATAGGATACACACAGGCACGCCCCGCCCCTATTCAGACCTCGTCCTATGCATAAAAAACGCGCTAATCGTTTTCGGGATCATACTTATAAAAAATAAGATCAAAGGGTTTTGTGTAACCTGAGAGAAATCGGGAACATACTTATAAAAAACGTGATTGATGGCCTGTCACTTTTTGATTGATGACCTTGAGGCGCCCCCTAACGATCATCCCAGTGACTATTTTAGCCCTAGCGGTCAACGTAGGACCTATTATAATTAATTAATTAATTAATTAACTAATTAATTAAGTAAGTAACTAATTAATTAATTAATTAATTATATATATATATAGCCACAACGGTTATAGCGGCGCTGCGCTCTAAACCCATTGTGTGGAAATAACCCCGCTGTACCCTATGCAGCAGCAGCAGCAGCGGTGCGTGCTCGCAGCAACCGTGACCTGTGATCTGACGGCCTAGTTTCTAAATATAACCACGCGGCTAGTCGGCTCTGTAACGGCGTTGATTTCAGCTGGCTGGCGTTATTAAAACGAATCCCATGCATGCGTTTAAAAGCTATACTCAACGGCCGGCCTGTTAAGGCAGGATGTTTATGCGGTGGATAGACGAATGGACGCAAAATGGTGGTATGTTTGTATACAGCCGGCACTTTCAAAACGAAACGAGGCGCATGCATGCGTTTAGCATTTAAAAGCTGTACTCAGCGGCACGGTAAGGCAGGCTGCTTATAGGCGATAGATAGACGAGTGAACGCAAAATGGTGTAAGCAGGGTTCGCACGGATCCCCGAAAACCCTTAAAAACTCTTGAATTTAGAAATTACGTTCAAGGGTACCCAAAAACCCTTGTTTATCACCCGTTTTCAGACTAAACCCTTGAAAACCCTTTAAAATGCATGTTTTTGCTTTAAATGTGCAATGAAGGTATTATATCTCAGCCGTGTCATTGTAATATAAATGATTTAATAAGTGCGAAAGTAAATGTGCGATTCAAATTCAACGTCGGTACGTCAAAACTAAAAGGCGATTGACAAAACACGAGGAGTGAGTCCAAGTGACCAAGAATTATATTAATAATTATCCGCTAGATAGCGCCATAAGTACCGATCATACAGGTCACGCTACATACGGGTATTAAGTTGCCATTTTGGAAAGCGACAAAAGCGTGTTCGTTGAAATTATTATCGGTCGATTTGAATTTGCATTACGATGGCTCCCGAGAAAGGAAACTGTAAATTTAAAGATGAATGATTGGCAATCGCGGAATACAAAGAATGGGTGTGTCGAGACCCGAAGGGAATCGTTCGTTCTGCGCGATGTCAATTTTGCGCAAAATTCATCAACATCGGGAACGGAGGTCGATATAGCCTGGACAGTCATGTTAAAAGTGCGACGCACAAGAACAGCGTGTCCGCGAAACACAATTAGCAACTGCGCCGCATGCTGGCTAAACCAGGAACATGTTTAGTTCGCCAGTTGAGTGAGAAGAAGTGAGAAACCTGAAAAGACTAATGTGACACTGACAGCAACAGTATATAATGAACGTTATTGTTTCTTGATTCATTTACTGTATGTAATAAACAGGCAGTTAAAACTTAAGCATCTTCGTCAAGATTGATTTGTTATTTGAATGTTTGGCTAATGATCCCCCTCATTGTTCTAAGGCTAAGGGTCCTGTGATTGATTGTTTATTTGCTTCATTCATTCCTGAAATGTGTGCTTGCTGGATTTATTGATGTGTAACCGATCTTTTCAATGGCCAGTTGATTACTTGTAAACCCCAGGTATGAAATGATTGACTGGTCCAGTAAAAATGGGGCTGAAAAACTAAATAAATAAAATAAATATACACCCTTGAAAATGGCATGTTTTTATGTCAAAGAAACCTTGAAAACCCTTGAATTTAATTGTTAGTTGTCTGTATGAACCCTGGGTGTAAGTTATGTTTTTATTAATAAAATTCACGGTGGCGGCGTGAACCAGGCGGGGCGGGCCTGCGTAATGTTTGCTTGGCTCAGGTGTGGTAGCCGAGCTGTTCGTGAATGGTCGTCGTCAAACTGTCGTTGCAATAACGTCGAGCGACCGGCTGGCACTAATGGCCAGTTAAAGCTGCGTCGCTCGTATTGTTCGTTAGCGGGGACAGGCGTGTACCATGAACCATCGGCCCCGCGTACGGTAAACGACGAGATGAGACCGTCGGCGTCATCGTCTGAATCCCTGTCGGCGATGAACGGGGAGGTGGTGGAGAGGAATTCGTCGTCTGTCCATCCCGGGAAGCCGGCTGGATCATCGTCTGATCCCCGGAAGTCGACGGGAGTTGGTGTGCGTGGTACGGCGGTGGCGTTTCCCCGTGTCGGCAGTATGATAGTCGGACTACGTCGCGGCAGGTGGATTCTGTGAATAACGCATTTGACTAATGAGGACCGTCTCAATTATTTAAAAAATAAAAGAATATGGAAAAAAGTAATTAACGTTAATATAAAAGTAATTATATAAAGAATTACAGATAGGATAAAATAATAAGTTATAAAAGTAATTAATAAAGAATGAAAACTTACAGCTGTACTAAATATATAACAAGTAATTAAATAATAAGTTATAAAAGTAATTAATAAAGAATGAAAACTTACAGCTGTAATAAATATATAAAAAATAATTAATAAAGAAATACAGATGTAATTAAAGAATATAAAGAATTACAGATAGGATACTAAATAATAAGTAAATTAATAAAGAACGAAAACTGTACTAAATAATAAGAAAAATAAATAAAAAATACAACGTACCGCTGTTCGTTCGCGGCGGCAGGCTCTCGCGTAGGAGGCGTCAGGGAAGCGGCCATGATTGAAAATGAGCAAAGACCGTTGCATTATTTCCTAAAGTCAGTTATGCGTTAAGTGCGCATGCGCGAAAGTGACTTAAAACATTGAAGGCAAAAGAGATCGAAATAGCAATAAACGAACGTTTAAATGCATAAAATGAAGCGTTGTATACGCCTAGTTAGGGGTCGGGCATATTGTGGAGTATTAATAATAGAGAAATTCGATGTGAAAGTCACATTTGACAACGAATGTACTAAAGTGAACGCAGATTTTTTTCTTGGCAATCACTAGAAACCGAATGGTGACGCAAACCAGCTGCGGCGCGCGTGACGCTAATGGGGCGATAGCTTATCGCGAATGGAATGCGAAGCTAGAACAATGCCTTTTCAAAAACAATACACGAACTACTAAAACATGAATTTAAGCGTTGTGTAGGATCAGTGGAGAGTAGGGAATTGTGTAGTGTTATTATTTTATTAAAATTGGCTGTAAATAAACGTTTGTCAACGAACGCACTACATGACCGTTCATTTTTTTCCGAAAACAAAAGACATCGGATACTAGGCAGTTATGCGTTAGAACGCATGCGCGTAATGTTGTAATAGAACCGTAGACTAGGGCGTTATCCGTAAGTGCGCATGCGCTATATGCTGTGAGGGTATAAAGGGACTGAAAAATTGCTATTAGTGTATAACACAAGGCGTCTGACTTTTACAGCTGCAACAGACGTTCTCCCCAGCCATGGCCGACGCTACAACCGAAATGAAAAAGGCTAAGACGCCACGGAAACAGGCGTCCAAGGCGTTGACTGGAGGCGGCCAGCAGCAGGCATCGACGTCAGCCGGAGCAGCAGCAGCTGCTAAGCGTCCCGTGGTGCTTCTCGTCCCGTCAATAGGGCGTAAGCGAGGTGCCTACGAAGCGTCTTTGGAGCAGCCAGCTGTGCAGAGTGCATCGCTCGATCGAGAGTGCAGCACTGAGGCGTCGACGCGCGCTACATTGGTGAGTGTGAGGGAACTGGCGTGCGTTCAGGGTGGCGTCTATAAGCTTAAGACGCCAGTTCGTATTGAAGTGGTGTCTTATAAAGACAAGTGCACGTACAGGGGATGTGCCCGGTGCCGGCGCAAGTTGTTTCGGCAAGTCAAGGACGACCTTATGATATGTCGAACCCACGGTGAGCAGGGAGAGGGGAAGAGTTTCTTTGCATTGCGCGTTATGGTTCGAGATGGCGAGGCTGACGAAGATGAGCTTTGGCTAACGCTGTTTGACACGCAAATGGCTGAACTATTTGAGTACAGGGCCGACTACTTGGAGGAATTAAGTGAGGAGGAACTGCGTGATACTGTGCTTGAATTAACAGGCACGAGAGTGGAGCTCAGTGTGCGTAAGACGACGTGGCAAGGCGAGCCGTCTTATACGGTGCGTACGCTGAAGAGATACGACGACGACGACTAATGTGTTTTTCTTGTGTTTAGGAGTGCCCACTGTTGGTATCGTAAACCGACGAGTGCCGAGATAGTCGAAAATTATATAATGGCATGGTGATCAGCTTACGAAGTGGCGGCAAACTTTAAGCATGACAATTTTCTACTGTAGGAGGTCCGGCGCGTGCTGCTGGACATGTTAGCGAACAACGAGAGGATGCGTGCAAGGTACGCGGAGGTTGCCGCGTTCGTACAAACGCTGCTGGACCGGGAAGTGGCGCATAGTGAAACGATAGACGCTGTGCTTCTGGGTCGTGTTGCTAAAAAAGAGGCGGCGGACTAACCATGTGTGTATTTGTAGAAGGCGGAACGTCGTGAAAACACCGCTGAGGTAGCTGAGTTACTGAACTATGCGGTGCGTGCAAAACTGTATGCGAAGGCGGCCTAGTTATAATGCGTGTTTTGACAGTGAAGCTTAGTAGGACATGTTTTATGCTGTAGGGGTGCGTGCGTAGCGATAGCGAGTTGGACGTTATCATCGAGGAGGCGCTTGGCGTACCGCACATCAAACCGCCGACGTACGACGACATACAGCACGCGCCGTCGCCAACACCGCCGGAAGTGTTGCTAATACAACAACGTCAAGTCATCGCGTCGGGTCGGGGTCAGTTGGCCGGCCGCTATGAGCGGCATGCGATGGCCCTCTTCGCCGAGCAACTCGGTGAGGCGATTCTGCAGAAGGCGCGCGAACGATGCGGCGCGTGCGAGGTCAATGAAGGATGCCCCTACGTACATATGGTCGGCTATCGTGCGGGTCGGCCGACTCGTGTGTACACGCAGTGCTACGACAACGCGTCCGACCTCGTCACGCGACACTTCAACGCCATGTTGGAGACGTGTCTACATCAATCGTTGATACCGACCTTCACGCGTCTCGTGCGTCTACTGCACGTCAAGGCGACCGGTCAGCAGCCGGGACGTGCGGGGGAACTATATTTGGTCTAGTTCGTGTCGGACTGGCTGCTAGGCACGGAATGGCGCGATTTCGTCAACAACGCTCTACTAGAATCGGCCGTTCACGTGTACGTCCAGTGCCGAAGCGGCGTCTAAGCCGCGTGAACATTACTGGTAGTTGCTTTGTCGATTTATTTAAAAGCGCTTGTTTTAATAAAAATTGCGCTTTTGCTGCTAAAAGAAAACCTTGTACGGTATACGCTTAATAAAACGTTGAAAATGTACGTTCCGTTTCCGAGTTACTTAACACCACACCACAACATCGACCCACCATCACCACCCCACGTTACTTAACGCACTACTGCGCATGTCCGTACAACACCACCCACGTTACTTAACGCACTACTGCGCATGTCCACACGTCACATGTCCGTACAACATACACCACCACCACAGCACCCTGTTATAAAAGTGGTGCTCGAAAAAGTAGCAGCCAAAAGTACGCCGCCGACTAGATGGCAATGTCCGAAATGCGGTACTTATTTCGCGCACCAATCGATGTTAGAGAGACAGGCGAAGAGTTCGAAAGGATGCGGGGATAGCGCGCTATGCGTAAAAAGACGAGAGTGTCCGAAATGCGGCGTAACGTACAGTACGCGCGCCGTTATGTTACGACACATGAGGGAGACGTGCGGTCGGTCCCAATGCACCGGTCGACAACGACGCTCTACAGCGCGTCGTGGACGAACATCGACGGAGCATAGAGACGTCGATAGCGCGCGGTACCGTACAGTCCCGCTACAACTATCGAATGATCGCCTGTACGAGTACGCGGGTGCTCGAACCGCGTCTGAGGGTTATGTTTCTCGAACAAAAGAACGCGTTTAAAATTAACGTGAGCTATGGTTTCGTGTTACGCCACAAGGTGTCGGGACGTTACCGCTATTTTCATTCGTCCTGTAACTGCTGCGGTCGTCTCCTCGAAACACCCGCCCTCGTTACCGATAGCCGTTCCTTCGAACGCTTCCTCGGCGTCGTGCGCACGACCGACGTACTACAGTACGTCATCGCGCAGCGTCCCGACTCGGGGTGGGAGGTCGAGCTCGTAACGAACGCCACCTACTTCGTGAACGCCATCCTAAACCATCCTATCGGGTGCGTTGGCACCGCGCTCCCCGCCTACGTGCGCAACAACAAGCACTTAGCGACGTTGACGAACGATCATCGTGGCACGCCCTACGACGATCATCTATGCCTCTTCCGGTGCATCGGCCTCCACCTGCAAGGCGGTCGACAACGCGGCGACACGAGAATAAATTCGACCCGTTTAACGAGAGTCGCTAAACGACTGCACGCGAGCTACGCTTCGACGAAAGGCGTGCGCCTGAACGAACTGGAACGCGTGGAGAAGCTTTTCGGCATCAACGTCGCCGTCTATCGACTGACGGAGGGCGGCGCTGCCGAAGTAGTCCGTCGGTCGCTCGAAAGGCACCCCACGACCCTGAGCGTCAACCTGTACGAGACGCACTTTTCGTACATAACCGACCTGCGCGCGTACGCGAAAACGTACAAGTGTTCGAAATGCGACAACTCCCTCTGGCGGTTCCCGTCGACTTTACGGCGTCACGAAGCGACGTGCGAAGGTGGCGTTCGTCACGTGTTTCCCGGCGGCGTCTACCGACCGACGCCGTCCGTGTTTCAACGACTCGACGACGAAGGCATCGACGTCGACGACTACGACCTGCGCTACTACCCGTACCGCGCGACCTTCGATTTTGAATGCTATTTTGCCGCCAACGATCTACCGCCGGATACCGACAAATGCCGGTGGCTAGCGCGACACGAACTGCTCAGCGTGAGCGTCGCGTCGAACGTGCCCGGACACGAAGCGGCGCGCTGTTACGTCACGACCGGTGATTCAGCCGAACTGGCGCGCCGCCTCATCGACGACCTGGAAGCCGTGAGCGCGACGGCGTGCGCGGCACTTCGCCCCCGCTATGACGCGGTCTTCGCGGCGCTCGACGACGACTGGCGGCGAAGACGGTGCTACGACGACGACGATGCGTCACCGTACGCCGCACTCGCCGACCGCCTGTGGACGCACCTTCGTCAAATGCCCGTACTGGGTTTCAACAGCGGTAAGTACGATTTGAATGTCGTCAAAAAGTACTTGACCCCCTACTCATAACCGACATCGTCGGCGTTCACCATTAAACGACAGAACAATTACATGTGCCTGACGACGTCGACGTTGAAATTACTCAACATAACTAATTATCTCGCGCCCGGTGTCAGCTACGAGCGCTATCTGAAAGCGTACGGCTGCGCGGCGACGAAGGGGTACTTTCCGTACGAGTATATCGACGCGTTGACGCGCCTGGACGAGACCGTCCTGCCGCCGCGCGAAACTTTCTACAGCCACCTGAAACGCGAGGGAATCTCCGCGGAGGCGTACGAAATTTGTGCGACGGCGTGGCGTGACGAACGCATGACGACGATGCGCGATTTTCTAATCTGGTATAATAATCGAGATGTGGCGCCGTTTCTCGAGGCCCTCGAGCGGCAGTTCGCCTTCTATCGCCGTCAGCGCATCGATATGTTCAAGGACGCCATCTGCTTACCGGGATTGACGTTGTTGTACCTATTCAACGACCTGCCGCTGTCAACCCATTTCTCCCTGTTCATCGCGCGTCATCACGAGGCCGGCGTGACGTCGATTCGAGGCGGCGACCCGTGTCGTTCGATAGTAGGCTATGACGCTAACGGCCTCTATCTATCGGCGATGATGCGGGAGATGCCGACGGGTTGGTACACGCGCCGACGCGCCGAGAACGGCTTTCGAGCGGAGCGCGTGCACCGCTACGGTCGTATGGCCGTGGAGTGGTTGACGTACGAGGCGGAACGGACCGACACGCGTATACGGCACCAGTTGAACGGACGCGAGAGGCGCGTCGGCAAGTAAAGAGTCGACGGTTGGTGCGCCGCCACGCGAACGGCGTATCAATTTCACGGCTGCTACTTCCACGGCTGCCCGACGTGCCAGACGCACGTGACGACGAACGCCGTCAACGGTCGACCGATGACGACGCTGTACGCCGAGACGATCGCCGTGACGGCCTACCTACGCCGCCACGTCGACGTCGTCGTCGAAATGTGGGAGTGCCAGTGGCGAGCCGTGCGACACCCCGCGGTGCCCGACGCGTCACGATGGCAACCACGGCGGTGTACGCGCTCGACGATACTGGAGGGTGTACGCGACGGCTCTCTGTTCGGCCTCGTGCACTGCGATATCGCCGTGCCGGAAGCGCTGCGCGCCAAGTTCGCCGAAATGCAGCCCTTGTTCAAGAACGTCGATATCACGCGCGACGATCTCAGCCCGTTCATGCGCCGCTATGCCGAGTCGCACGACCTACTCACCCGACCTCAACGGACGCTCGTCGGTAGCTACTTCGGCACGGCGATCGTGCTCGCCACGCCCCTCCTACGCTGGTATCTGGAGCACGGGCTCGTCGTCGCGCGCATCTACCAGGTGATCGAGTACACGCCGATCGCGTGCTTTCGCCGCTTCGGCGATACGGTGTCGACGGCGCGATGCGAGGGCGACGTCGACCCAGACAAAGCGATCATCGCCGACACCTTTAAACTACTCGGCAACAGTTCGTACGGGAAGACGATTACGCGCGTCGATCGGCACCGGGATATCAAGTACGCCACGCCGATCGGTGCCTCGCAACTCGTCAACAATCGGCGCTTCCGGCAACTCGACGTCGTCGTCGACGACGAACTGTACGAGGTGGCGATCAATAATAAGCGCACCGTCGTCTACGGCCTGCCTATCCAAATCGGCTATTTCGTGTATCAATATGCGAACTTGAGAATGCTGGAGTTCTACTACGATTTCGTCGACGCTTACATTCCCCGTCCGCTCTTCCAGTACTGCGCTATGGACACCGATTCGGCGTACATCGATGCGCACGTACCGGAAGCGCTGCGCGAACACTACTTCCGGAATCGTTCGCTTTGGTTTCCGGCCGAATGCTGCAATGCGCACGTGGACGCGTACGTACGATGCCGCATTGCCGGACTGGCGTGGGAGGGTGGGGGTGACTGCTGCGCGCGCCGATGTCTGTTCGATCGTCGTACGCTGGGTCTCTTCAAAGAAGAGTGGCGCGGCGACGGAATCGTGGCGCTGTGCAGCAAAACGTACTACTGCTTCGGCGGCGACGACGGCGCGAAGTACAGCACGAAGGGTCTGAGCAAACGTCAGAACGCCGACATCGACGAGAACACTTTCCTCGCCGTACTGCGCGACCGACGCAGCGGCGTCGGCTGGAACCGCGGCTTCCAGGTGAAAGACTCGTCCGTGTTGACGTACGTTCAAGAGCGCGCGGCGTTGAGCTACTTCTACTCTAAACGCCGCGTGCTCGACGACGGCGTCACCACGGCCCCGATACTCGTCTAACTCGTATAACTAACTCGTCTAACTCGCCTAACCTAACCTAGGGGTGGGGGGCCGCCTAGGGGTAGGGTTCTGTATGTATCTATGTATGTAGGGTAGGGTAATAAAACAAAATTGCGTACATTTGTTTGTCGTCGTTTTTTATTACTACTATACACGTAAAAGCGAAGCGTTAATGTGGCCTTAGCCAATCGAATACGAGACAGTCATTGTCCACCCGATTGGTGCCGAATAGGTTCTGGAACGACGTCAACGGCATGCCGCGACATCGGAGGAGTAGGTAGGCGACGCAATATTGTCCGCACACGTTAGAGACGACGCTCTGCAATCGCTTGTCGTTGTACGTCCACGCGTCGCCGCAGTGTCGGTGCAGGAAGGCGCGGAAGTCGGCGTGTAGCGGCGACAGACCGTACGAATCGAAGTCCTCGCCGACGCCTCGCAGGTCGACGTAGACGGCCACCCAGTGCTCCCCCGGTTCGCCGCCGCCGTCGTCGGTATTGCAGCCATCGGGTAAGTGGCGGCGGTGGTAAGTAGCGCGTCTTTTTAGGCACGACGCCGACGACGATGCGTTTAGCGTACGCGTCGCGTTCCAGGCGACGCATCAGTTGGAACGTATCCATTACGACGTACAGTCGTACAGGACGTTCCGGGTCCGGTCGATCTCCATCACCGTCTCGAATTCCGCGTACACGACGACGTTCATCGGTCGGGCTAGCGGCGTCGTGAACTGCATTTCAGCGCCCACGGTCCCCTGACGCACGACGTTGAAATGGTACCCGTCGCAACAGTCGGGGGTCAAGTCAAAAGCGAAGACGGTGTAGCCGGCTTCGAAGTCCGAGCGCGATATGTCGTTCCCAGCGTCCTCGCCCGCCTTTCCGGTGGCCTCGAAGTGATTCATGTAGCTTCGTATGCACCGGTGGTGCGGGAAGTCCGGCTGCAGCGGCTTGCTCGGCACCTGACGTCCGTCGACGATGAGCGCGAGGAAGTTTATGTCGTTGTGCTGCGCGTTGAACAGATTTATAGTGTAGTCTCCGTTGTAGGCGGCGTTGTTGATCATCATCAGGATTATGCGTTTCGGAATCGCACCCATGTACAGGTTCTCGTGCGTGTGCGATAGCGTACCCGCCGTTATCGAGAACGACTTGCAGTCGACGCGGCGCATCGGAAACTTAGCCGTTCCCAAAGTCCACGCTTTGATATGACCCAGCTGGACTTCCGGGTTCAACTTCACTTTTAGGACGTACAGGCAAATCGAGCGTATCACGATATGCCACCCCGGCGCGGCAGTCGGGCACATGAGCGCGAAGGCGTCCTTCGAGTAGACCATGCGTATTTTCGTGTCGATGCCGCTCGGTAGGAGGAGGTTTAGCATAAACGCGTCGACGTGCAGGTGTCTCATCATCTCCACCTCGGCGCTGGCCGCCGTCAGGTCGCGCCGCGCTACGAACCCGGTGTTGTCGTCCCCGCGCGCGTTCATGTGTCCGGCGCTGTCTTTGTGCCACAACGACCCCGTGAGATGCGATCGTTTCGCGTCGATACCGTAACTCAGCAGGGTCTCGATGTAGGCCCGGTACGCGTACGTATTGGTCGACGGCGTCACGAGCGTACCGTTTAGCGACACGTCGATTTGACTGAACATCGAATGGAGGAAATTATTGACCGGCGCCACGTTGGCGCCTGCCGCCAGATCGGTACCGTCCCCCTGAACCACTTTGAAGCGGACGTACGTTTGAAGGCTCGCCAGGTCCGTATAGTCGTTACTCGACCCCGGAATAAGGAACTCGATAGGACCGCCGGCGTCGAGAGCTGTCAGCGGTTGGTAGACGGTCCACTACTGCTCTCGATGCTCTTCTGCGTCATCGGTCCGGTGACCAGGTCCAGTTCGGCCTTCACGCCCTCGCACGCTGTATTTACGAACGCCATCGTTACGCGTCGAATATATCGATCGGTCGACGCCCTCTCTTCCGTCTACTGACGGTCGTCGCCGTTCGACGCGGCTTCTTTATAGGCGGCACTTTTTTCATCCGCCTCTTCGGCGGCGGCCCTTTCAATAGGCCGTCGAGAAGATCGACGCCGGCCTCCTTCGCGCGTCGTTTTATTGACGCTTTCAGATTGCCGCCGCCGACGACGTCCCGCGCCACGTGCACGCCGGTTTTGAGCGCGCATTTTCCCAACGCCATGGCGCCTCTCTTAAAAAGCGGCATGACGCTTCGAAACAGGCTCCCGAAGATATTACCCAGACCGTGTCCTCGTTGACCCCGACCGCCGACGAAGACCGGCAGTTGACCGCCGACCTGTCGAACGTAGTAATCCTCGTACGGGTTCGGCATGGTGGTTAAAACAATCTCGATTTACAGCGTCTGATGTGAAGCGTCGCCACTAGCTTCCCCCGCTCGAATGGTATCGGTTGACCGCAATCGTCTCTTATATCGACCTCGATCGTATCGAATTGATGCCGCAGCAGCTTCACGTATTGGACGCGGTCGAACGTTTCCGAAATAACGCTACCGTTCGTACCGAAGACGGCGATGTTTCGAAGGAGCGGCGCGTACACGTCGCCGACGACGCGCGATTCCACGAGATCCGTGTACACGTACAGGGTGTCGACTCCCGCCTTCACATCCACCGTATTGCGACCTTCGTACGCGTACGTGTACGCGGCGGGGTTCTTCTCGATAACGACTTCCGGCTCGGGGCCCATCATCGGGGGACTCACGATAACGTTCTTATGGAAACCTAGCACGCTCTTCAGACGGCTCGTATCGGGTAGGGTAAAGGCGACACCCGACGACATACGCAGCGTCATACGGTTAGAGACGCCGCTGTACTCTAGACGCGCCTTGACCTTATCGGTGCACAATTTCATTAGCGCCTCGTTGAGCTGCACGTAAACGTTGTTGTAGAAACCGTGAGTAATCGTACCCTGCCGGTATATTCCGATACCGTCCATGGTCGTGAAAAGACCCGTCTCACCTCGCGGCGCCGACAGGTAGAAGGTGACGTCCGCCTCTCTCACGTTGCACCACGTGTGCGGGTACTGTAGCGTCACCAGTCCGCATTCCCATTCTCCGCCAGGCAGGTCGAAACGTCGCGGCAGCGTCGTGATGTAGTGCGTCAACGTATTTTCGGGGTGCCGCTTGATAGACGCGTTGCTCGGTAGCGTCAGGTAAAAGTCAGACGATACCGCCATCGTCGTCGCGTCGTCGTCGTCGACCGCCGCCGCTCATAGACGGACTCGGGAGCAGGTAACCGAGACAGCTGCTCAACAGCGCCGTCCACAGGTTGGAGTCGCCTTGACCCCGCGTCAGATTGTATATACTAACGGCGATGACGAAGTACAGGACGATGACCTGAGAGAGGAATACGATTTCGGCCTTTGGGCATTTGTTACCGCAGAGCCGCCATGGAACGGGTTCGTGGACGGTGGAGTCGTCGGCGTTCTCGGCGGCGTCGACGGAGTCCTCGTTGGTAGTCTTCGTCGGCTGCTCTGAACCAGTAGCGGCGTCGACGGAGTCCTCTTTGGTAGTCTTCTTCTTCGGCTGCTCGTCCCTCGCCACCTCGTCGATCATCATTGCGCCACTGCGGTCTGCGGCTACAGCAGGGCCCCTTATACGGGAGGAGCGACGTTCCCCTGCATAAGCATGACTCGTGCAGCCGCCAGCATTCCTCGTGACGCGTCCAACGCATGCCGCGCTATAATAGGTCCATGAGCGCCGCGGCGTCGATCCAACTATTGAAGGAGGCCGGGTAACCGCTCCATTTTACGAGCGCCTCCGATCCGCCGCCGCGCCGACGTCGCTGCAGAACCGCCTCCACTCGATATAGTTTGTCCTTCGGAACGACTACGCGTTGTACTTCCTGTTCGTAGAAGGCGCCCTCTACCGGTGTCCCGGCGTCGTCCTTCAGGCGATAAACGGGCGGTTCGGACGGATGCACCTCTACGACGGTGAAGAGCTCCTCGCTCCAGTTAGCCATGCATCCTTTTTTTAATTGACCCCTCGTCTTACTGATACGCACGCGATCTCCTTCGCGAAGTTTCGGTTTTTTCCGCCTGCCGCCGCCGCCGCCGTACAGGCGTTGCCATACGTCCTCCTGATTCGTCGCGTCGACGCTCGCCGGCGTCCTACCGATGCTTCGATGATAGGCGTTGTTGTACGAATGCACGAAATCCTGTAACGCCTCTACGTAGCGCAGCGTCTCGTGTTTATTAAAATAACGCCACATTCGCGTTTTCAAAGTCCGATTGAATCGTTCCACGACGCTCGCTTTAGTCTCCTCGTTATGCGTCACGAAATGATGAACGCCGTGACTCTTTAGGAACGTTTGCAGGGGTCGGTTCAGAAACTCGGTCCACTTATCGGTCTGCAGCGCGTTCGTCGGCTGTTGCGCGTCGTTCAGCATACGCTCGAAGGACGCGACGAGCGACGCGCCGGAATTACTCTTCAACGGAACGCACCACGCCCGCTTCGAAAACACGTCGATGACCGTCAATAGGAATGTTATACCGTCGTTGTGTTTTTTTAGCCTAGTCAGGTCGACCAGATCGGCTTGCCACTGCTGGTTTTGACCGCCCACGATGACGCAACATCGTTTGAAACGTCTTTTAACCGGTTTGTGTAGGGTATAAGCGTCCTGCGCCGCTAGCCACCTCTCGACGTCCGGTCGTCGTCGTCCCCCATTTGACGCCCGGTGCAACGCGTCGACGCCTCCGTAACTACCCGCCCGTTTCGGATCGAAGTAGAGTTCATTCAGTTCATCGTCGTCGTCGTCGTTTCGTTGTCGAAGGTTTCGTTTTGGACTACGACGACGACTCCACCCGGTCACCATGATGACGACGACGACGACGACCAATGAACGACGAATATTATATAGAGAGCGATAACCGTGATGACGAGACCGACGACGACGACCGTTCGTTGTATCGGCGGCATCGTCACATCGATTCCCACGTCACGACGTCCAACGCTCCTTGTCTCTTTCTAGTGCCCGTACGTCGTCTTCGCGCCGCCTTCCCCGCTCAACTGACCGCCGACGCCTCCGACTCCTCTTCTCTTTGCCGCCGCCGTCGCTCCATGTACTCCCAATAGCGCGGGTTGCCGACGAACTCCATAGGAATGTTCATACCCTTGATGCTCAACCCGAAAGCTCGCCATCCTAGGGGATGTGTCGTCTTCGTTCTCGTTCGCATGAGATCGTTCACTAGATCGACCATGGTACTCCCCGCGATCGTTTTACCGTCGTACACGAATTCGCCGCGGTCGTTCCATCGACACAACGGATCGGCTTTCATTTTCGCGATAAGTAGACTCGCCTTCCCTTTCAGCGTTTTCGGCATGCTGGCTACGATTTCGCGCTCTACGGCCTCCGACGATGGCGCCGCCGCCGCAGCCGCCGCGGGCTGTATCTCGCCGCGGCCGTCGGCGTTGACCATCGACACGCGTACCGGTTGCGCCGCTCGAGCCGCCTCTATAGTGTTGTAGCGACTCAGCAGTTGATTGTACGACGCCACCTTATCGCGTTCGGATAAATCCGATCGCTCTAGAATGTCCTTCATGTCGCTGTCCAGGCTACTCAGTACACGTGATCGGGGCGTGCTGCTCGACGGCTGTGTTGGTGGCAGGAGGCGTTCCACAAATCGCGGGTCGACCAACGCCATCTTCTTCGCGTACTGCATCGATTAACCCCCGATGACCTGTTTGAGTAGTGGCAGGAGAACGGTGCTCGCTAACGGTGCTAGCAGGGCCGTCAGAAAGCCACCCGCCCCCGTTTGCAAGATGGCTCGCTTCCGCTTCACCGGAATTCGTTTGTTGACCAGGTCACGCAGGTGATCTCTGTATTTCGTCAACATGCGTTTCTGCTTCGGCGACACCTTCAAGTTCCCTCTCAGAATATTGTACGCGCAATCGCACAGACTACATATGAGACCGACCTCCGAGTGGGCGAGAACGGCTTTTCGCAGTTCGATGTTCCGCTTATGTCTATCCAACAGCTGCAGGGCGAAAATGTGTCTCTTCACGCGTTGCTCCGACACCGTCGGCGCCACCTTTGGTCGTCGTTTCGCCGCTACCACCGCGCGTCGTCCCGTCATAACGACTAATAAGCGTACGCGGCGACGTCGCTCTCTATTTATAGTTGGCCACCCTTCTGTACGTAGACGTACTGAAGGGGGTCGTCTGGAAATATACAGGTACGCAGGCGCATGTCCTCTTCCGTTTCCTTTTTCAGGTCCACGAAGAGATAGCCGTACGCCGTCGACGTCGCGTCTTTGAAAGCCTCTATCATGTAGTTGACCTTTCCCGGGTACATCTGTTTCGCTAGGTGACCTACTTGACCGACGTCTCGGGGGTTCTTGAATAGCGCTAAGTATTGGGCGTTCAGGCTGATTGTACGGTTTTCTTTCCCTTTCGGAAACATGTTCTGTCGGAGTTGTACGACCGACGTATTACAATGATTACTTTTTTAGTAAACAGCGCCGTCACTCCGCTATCGGTTTCCTCCATGAAGTCGTCGAGTACTACAAGCGTCCTCTTTTTACCGTCTAAATATGTCGTAGCCGGCAGGCCGTCTACGAAGTCTATTTTCGGCGACATAGACGCGTAGGCGGTCTGCCACTGCCCGTAGCACCACATAATTTTGTCGGGCGGTGGATCGATCATAGCGTGTCGTATCAGACGGGCGACGAACGTCGTCTTACCGCATCCCGTAGTACCTGATACTATACACGTAAACGGATGCTTCAACAGTGGTCCGCGCATTTTCACGACTGATACTGGCTAACACTTTTTACGCGTCTTTATAAGCGGCGCGCACCTCCATCAACAGTTTACCGAGCTTGTTTTCCCCCGCAATGTCCCCGATCCTGGTACCCCAGAAACCCTCCCTACTCGTTACCCACTCCACCAATTCGGCGTCCCCGGTGGCCAATAAGTCGGCCTTCAACTTCCCGCCAAACTTACTGATCAACAGCCCCTTCATACACGCGACCCTAACGGCGTTCCAGTCGGTTCCCGTTCTCTTTTTTCGAATTCCGTAACTGAGTCGTTTCGCTAAATAGGGCGATCGCATCTTTTTGATACACGCGGCGCATTCGAGGTCTTCGTTGAATATCGCTTTCCTATACTGATAGGCTTGCTCGACGGATCGGAAGTCCCGACCGTACGCCGTCAATCGGCTCGCGTACATATTCGACAGGAACGAGCGCGAGCCGCCAAACTTTATAGTAGTAGGAGCCATGACTACCGATAAACCGCTACCGACACCGCTTATATAGAACAGACGTCACCGCCGCTAGATGGCGTATCTAAAAAAAAGGGGCCGACGTCCGGATTCGGACCCGGAATCTTGCGATCCCTAGTCGAACGCTATCCCAGGAGAGCTAATCCGGCGCCGGCGTCTATGAGTGTTTTATCTCGGTTATATACGACGACGACGTAACTAAGGACGCTATATTCGGTAGGTCATACGTTGACCGCTAGGGCTAAAATAGTCACTGGGATGATCGTTAGGGGGGGCCTCAAAATCTCGGTTATATACGACGACGTATTTAGGACGCTATATTCGGAAGGTCATACGTTGACCGCTAGGGGTAAAATAGTCACTGGGATGATCGTTAGGGGGCGCCTCAAGTTCATCAATCAAAAGTGACAGGCCATCAATCACGTTTTTTATATGTATGTTCCCGATTTCTCTCAGGTTAAACAAAACTCTTTGATCTTATTTTTTATAAGTATGTTTCCGAAAACGATTAGCGCGTTTTTTATGCATAGGACGAGGTCTGAAAAGGGGCGGGGCGTGCCTGTGTGTATCCTATAAACTACTAACAGTCAACAGTTTGTTTACACTCTTCTTATCATTTCCCCATGGGTTTTGAGGTTTTAATGCGTACATTTTTTTAAACGCATTACAATATTTATGCACCCCATTGACCTTTGTAACAATTTACATTGTTTTAAGACTTCCCCGTACATTTTCCTATTGGGATTTGATCAGGTGTTTAGCATATACACTTTTAATTCAATATGAATTTAGTACGTTGACCTTTATTACAATTGACATCGTGTTTTGAAGGTTTTATATACATTTTCCCATGGAGTTTTTGAAGATTTTTGTGTATATGCTTTACTTTGAGTGAATTTGCAATAAGTATGCAGTATGTTTTAACACTTTCCTTTTGAATTTATCCTACAGGGTTTGTTAATCTTCCATAAAAGCTGTGAAAATCAAATGCATGCCTGATAGGTCTGTATAAAGTTGAACTCTGACAGCATTATAATTGTTATGCTGATGTTTTCTTATATTTTGGGACAAATGTCCCCCAAAATTTGCTATCTTTTCTTGTTAATTAATTATCGGTTTTCTTGATGAGCATATTTATGTTTGTGTTAGCTGTTTTGCTATCTCATCAATATGCATGAATTTTTTCTTTGGTACCATTAATAAATTACCTTTACCAATAATTGCTCTGTGTCTTGCTATAGTAGATGAGCTCAGGGTTTTGCCATTAAGCTTCAGCAGAGTTTATATATATATATATATATATATATATATATATAAGCCTAAGGGCAGCATAGGTCGACCGCTCCATTATGAGAGATAGGATATACAACCTCCGAGAAAACGTCTCCCAAAATCCAAAAAAATTATGTTTTGGTGCAAATAATTATTGATATCATTATATGTCTGGGTATACTACATACACTAACAGTTCAAATTATAAAATAAACGATACTGTCTACGCAATCAGGGGTCAAAACTTTACGCAGACCGGCTCTGGTCTGCCTAAAAACGGTGGTCTGCCTAAGGTGGTCCCTTATGCATATCTGGTCGACGTATGCTGCTGTTAGGAGTATATATATATATATATATATAATATATATATATATAGTGCAGTTCATGTGCAATGTTTTCTTCATAGGGCAATGTCAAGCGTGTACTGTTTACCATTACAGTAGTAGCAGGGCCTATTTAGTTGGCGCCCGTGCAGTCAGTCATTTTACCATCACTTTTCTTAATAATCTCTGAATATTCGCTAATATAATACCTTAAAAGTACCATACGCCGCAGATATTCTAATGTAAAAAATTAAAGCACCATAGACATTCCACGGGATATTCTACACTGCAAATCCATATAAAATACGGTAAACCGAAATAATTCTACCGTATGGTCAACAGTATAATTCCGCATAAACAACGGTACACCGTAAACATTTTACCGTATATTCTACAGCACAATTCCATTAAAAAAATACTGTACGCCGTAAAGATGTTATCGAATATACTACAGTATTATTCCGTAAACAATACTGTACACCATCAATATGCTACCGTATATTCTACAGTATTATTCCGTATAAAATACGGTACACCGTAAATAATATACCGTTAAATTTACTGTATACCGTTGGCACCCATTCTGCCAGTCATTTACCGTAATTTGTATGGTACATTTCTAAGAGTGTAGGCAGTGTAATTACCAGCCCTATCCACTAATGAATTGTCCCAGTCACGATGGCCGCTATTGGTGTCGATGCATCAATAAAATTGGCTGGCTAGCTATCCAGTTATCAATAGAGGTCAATGAACTAACACAGTGATAAGAGATAGGCGTCAGTCATCCAGTTATAAATATAGGTCAGTGAGGAAGATAGAGATATAATTGCTCAGAGTCAAGTTCACATTTAGATTTTATATAGGCGGCCATTATAACGTTTCTTCATTTCATGCAAAATTTGTCGTACGATTTTCTTGAAAATTTCACTGCATGTTTAACCTCCATTGACCCAAGTGCTGTGTATAACTCGTGAAATTATCATAGCTCAATGTTTCAGAAAAAGCCACCCAAACCTGACAACTCTCAATTTCGCCCCAATCTGGTGATAGATTTTGAAATATTGGTGGGTTCTGCAAAATAGCCACTGTGCGAATACGAGATTGACTATCGTAAATGTATTGCTACTTCATGGAAGATCTAATGCAGTAGTACATTTATTATTCACTTGAATAACATGTGCCATGTCAAAGTGCTCGAAACAATTCACACATCACACCAAAACGGTATTTTCAAGGGCAACCTTTAACTGGGTAATGGCGGACGAATCCTTAGTGTGATCTTACTCCAAAACAAACTCTAGAATATCTGTGTATTGTGAAGTACACATAAGACATGCTCATATGCTGGCAAGAATAGTAGTATATAGGCACCACAGGGGCTCGCCCCGCTCCCTTTTAGGCCTCGCTCTATGCATAAAAAACGTCCTTATCTTTTTCGGGAACATACTTATAAAAAAAGATCAAAGGGTTTTGACGTTTTCGGGAACATACTTATAAAAAAAGTGATTGATGGCCTGTCACTTTTGATTGATGACCCTTCCCCTTGAGGCACCACCTAGCGGTTATCCCAGCGACTATTTTAGCCCTAGCGAGAATCGTAGGACCTATCGATATATATATATATATATATAAATATATTTAGCCCTAGCGGTCAACGTAGGACCTATCGATATATATATATATATATATATATATGCTTACGTAAGCCTGTATATAACCACAACGGTAAAACCCCCCTGTGGTTATAACGGCGCTGCTCTAAGCCCATTGTGTGAAAATAACCCCGCCGTACCCTATGTAGCAGCAGCGGCGCTCGCAGCAGTAGCAGCAGCAGCTGGCCTATGATCTGACGGCCTAGTTTCTAAATATAACCGTGCGGCTAGCCGGCTCTGTAACGGCGTTAATTTCAGCCGTACAGCTGGCGCTGTCAAACCGAAACGAATCGCATGCATGCGTTTAGCATTTAAAATCTGTACTCAGCGGCCTGTTAAGGCAAGATGGTTATATGCGGTGGATAGACGAATGGAAGCAAAACGGAGTAAGTAATAGATTATGTTTTATTAATAGAAGTCACGGTGGCGTGAGAACTGCCCCGGCCAGGCCTGCGTAATGGTCGCTCGAGAACCTCGCCCCAACTGGCTCAAGTGCAGTAGCCGAGCGGCGCGTGAATTGTCCGCGTCAAACTGCCGTTGTAACATTGTTGAGCGACCGGCTGGAATTAACGGCGAATTAAAGCCGCGTCGCTCGTATAGTTCGCTAGCGGGGACTGGCGTATACCACAAGCCGTTGGCCCCGCGTACACCGAATGCCGAGGTGAGGCCGTAGGCATCATCATCGGAGTCGCTGTCGGAGAATGAAGCGGTGAGGCATAAGCGAGGCGCCGACGAAGCGGCGTTGGAGCAGCCAGCGGTGCGGAGTGCATCGCTCGAGCGAGAGTGCAGCGCCGAGGTGTCGACGCGCGCTACATTGGTGAGTGTGAGGGAACTGGTGTGCGTTGAGAATGGTGTCTATAAGATTAAGACGCCAGTTCGTATTGAAGCGGTGTCTTATAAAGACAAGTGCACGTACAGGGGCTGTTCCCGGTGCCGACGCAAGTTGTTTCGGCAAGTCAAGGATGCCCTTATGATATGTCGAACCCACGGTGAGCAGGGCGAGGGGAAGAATTTCTTTGCGTTGCGTGTTATGGTGCGAGATGGCGATGCCGACGAAGATGAGCTTTGGCTAACGCTGTTTGACACGCAAATGGCTAATCTAGTTGAGTACAGGGCCGACTACTTGGAGGAATTAAGTGAGGAGGAACTGCGTGATACTGTGCTGGAGTTAACAGGCACGAGAGTGGAGCTCAGTGTGCGTAAGACGACGTGGCAAGGCGAGCCGTCTTATACGGTGCGTACGCTGAAGAGATACGACGACGACGCTGATGACTAATGTGTTTTCTTGTGTTGTTTGTGTAGGAGTGCCCATTGTTGGTATCGTTGTTGTTGACGCGTAAACCGACGATTGACGAATCTGCGCGCCTACTAGCCGAGATAGCCGAACATTATATAATGGCATGGTGCTCAGCTTACGAAGCGGCGAACTTATTTAAAGCATGAACATTTTCTTCTGTAGGAGGTCCGGCGCGTGCTGCTGGACATGTTAGCGAACAACGAGAGGATGCGTGCAAGGTATGCGGAGGTTGCCTTGTTCGTACAAACACTGCTGGACCGGGAAGTGGCGCATAGTGAGACGATAGACGCTGTGCTTCTGGGTCGTGTTGCTAAAAAAGGGGCGGACTAATAATCATTAAAAGTGTGTATTTGTAGAGGGCGGAGCGGCTTGAACGTGAAAACGCCGCTGAGGTAGCCGAGTTCGAGAGTCTACTACTGAACTACGACAATGCGGTGCGTGCAAAACGGTAAGCGGAGGCGTTCGTACAAACACCGATGGACGAAAGATAATAATGTGAGATGCGGCCTAATTATAATGCGTGTTTGTAGGCAGACAGTGAAGCTTAGTAGGACATGTTTTATGCTGTAGGGGTGCGTGCATAGCGATAACGAGTTGGACGTTATCATCGAGGAGGCGCTTGGCGTACCACACATCGAACCGCCGACGTACGACATGCACACGCCGTCGCCAACACCGCCGGAAGTGATACAACGTTAAGTCGTCGCGCCGGGTCGGGGTCAGTTGACCTGCCGCTATGAGCGGCATGCGATGGCCTTCTTCGCCGAGCAACTCGGTGAGACGATTCTGCAGAAGGCGCGCGAACGATGCGGCGCGTGCGAGGTCAATGAAGGCTGCCCGTACGTACATATGGTCGGCTATCGTGCGGGTCGGCCAACTCGTGTGTACACGCAGTGCTACGACAAAGTGTCTGACCTCGTCACGCGACACTTCAACGCCGTGTTGGAGACGTGTCTACATCAATCGTTGATACCGACCTTCACGCGTCTCGTGCGTCTACTGCACGTTAAGGTGGCCGGTCAGCAGCAGCAACCGGGACGTGCGGGGGAACTCTATCTAGTCCAGTTCGTGTCGTACTGGCTGCTAGGCACGGACTGGCGCGATTTCGTCAACAGCGCTCTACTAGAATCGGCCGTTCACGTGTACATCCACTGCCGAAGCGGCCTCTAAGCCGCATGAACACTTGAACATTACTGCTAGAAAAGTTGCTTTGTCGATTTAGTTAAAAAAATTAAGCGCTTGTTTTAATAAAAAAAATCGCGCTTTGCTAATAGGAAGAAAACCTTGTACGGTACGCTTAATAAAACGTTGAAAATGTACGTTCCGTTTCCGAGTTTCTTAACAAAACACCACACCACACCACACAACATTAGGGTCGACCCACCACCCCACGTTACTTAACGCACTACTGCGCATGTCCACACGTCACACACGATAGCAATGCGTATGTCCGTACAACATCCACCACCACCACCACCACAGCACCCTGTTATAAAAGGGGTGCTCGAAAAAGTAGCAGCCAAAAGTATGCCGCCTACTAGATGGCAATGTCCGAAATGCGGTACTTATTTCGCGAAACAATCGACGCTAGAGAGACACGCGAAGAGGTCGAAACGATGCGGGGATAGCGCGCTATGCGTAAAAAGACGAGAGTGTCCGAAATGCGGCGCAACGTACAGTACGCGCGCCGTTATGGCGACACCTCCCGACGGTCCCAATCCACCACCACCGGTCGACAACGACGCTCTACAGCGCGTCTTGGACGAACATCGACATAGCATAGAGACGTCGATAGCGCGCGGTACCGTACAGTCCCGCTACAACTATCGAATGATCGCCTGTACGAGTACGCGGGTGCTCTAACCGCGTCTGAGGGTTATGTTTCGCGAACAAAAGAACGCGTTTAAAATTAAAGTGAGCTATGGTTTCGTGTTACGCCACAAGGTGTTGGGTCGTTACCGCTATTTTCATTCGTCCTGTAACTGCTGCGGTCGCCTCCTCGAAAAGCCCGCCCTCGTTACCGATAGCCGTTCCTTCGAACGATTCCTCGACGTCGTGCGCACGACCGACGTACTACAGTACGTCATCGCGCAACGTCCCGATTCGGGGTGGGTGGTCGAGCTCATAACGAACGCCAACTACTTCGTGAACGTCATCCTAAACCATCCTATCGGGTGCGTTGGCACCGCGCTCCCCGCCTACGTGCGCAACAACAAGCACTTAATGACGTTGACGAACGATCGTCGGGGCACGCCCTACGACGACCATCTATGCCTCTTCCGGTGCATCGGTCTCCACCTGCAAGGCGGTCGACAACGCGGAACGCGGAACGACCCCAGAATCAATTCGACCCGTTTAACGAGAGTCGCTAAACGAATGCACGCGCGCTACGCTTCGACGACGCCGAACGGCATGCGCGTGAACGAACTGGAACGCGTGGAGACGGTTTTCGGCATCAACGTCGCCGTCTATCGTCTGACGGAGGCCGGCGCCGCCGAACTAGTCCGTCGGTCGCTCGAAAAGCACCACACGACCCTGAACGTCAACCTGTACGAGACGCACTTCTTGTACATAATCGACCTGCGCGCGTACGCGAAAACGTACAAGTGCTCGAAATGCGGCAACTCCCTCTGGCGGTGCCCGGCGCATTTACGACGTCACGAAGCGACGTGCGAAGGTGGCGTTCGTCACGTGTTTCCCGGCGGCGTCTACCGAACGACGCCGTCCGTGTTTCAACGGCTCGACGACGAAGGCATCGACGTCGGTGGCGACGACCTGCGCTATTATCCGTAACGCGCGACCTTCGATTTTGAATGCTATTTTGCCGCCAACGATTTGCCGCCGGATACCGACAAATGCCGGTGGCTAGCGCGACACGAACTGCTCAGCGTGAGCGTCGCGTCGAACGTGCCCGGACACGAAGCGGCGCGCTGTTACGTCACGACCGGTGATTCGGCCGAACTAGCGCGCCGCCTCATCGACGACCTGGAAGCCGTGAGCGCGGCGGCGTGCGCGACTCTTCACCCCACTATGACGCGGTCTTCGTGGCGCTCGACGCGCTCGACGACGACTGGCAGCGAAGACGGTGCGACGACGACGACAACGATGCGTCACCGTACGCCGCACTCGCCGACCGCATGTGGACGCACCTTCGTCAAATGCCCGTACTGGGTTTCAACAGCGGTAAGTACGATTTGAATGTCGTCAAAAAGTACTTGACCCCACTGCTCATAACCGACGACGCGCAGCACACATCGTCGGCGTTCACCATTAAACGACAGAACAATTACATGTGCCTGACGACGTCGACGTTGAAATTCCTCGATATAACTAATTACCTCCTACGCTGGTATCTGGAGCACGAGCTCGTCGTCGCGCGCATCTACCAGGTGATCGAGTACACGCCGATCGCTTGCTTTCGCCGCTTCGGTGACACGGTGTCGACGGCGCGAAGCCAGGGCGACGTCGACCCCGACAAATCGATCATCGCCGACACCTTTAAACTACTCGGCAACAGTTCGTACGGGAAAACGATTACGCGCGTCGATCGGCACCGGGATATAAAGTACGCCACGTCGATCGGTGCCTCGCAACTCGTCAACAACCGGCGCTTCCGGCAACTCGACGTCGTCGTCAACGACGAACTGTACGAGGTGGCGCTGAATAAGCGCACCATCGTCTACGGCCTGCCTTTCCAAATCGGCTATTTCGTGTATCAATACGCGAAATTGAGAATGCTCGAGTTCTACTACGATTTCGTCAACGCCTACATTCCCCGTCCACTCTTTCAGTACTGCGCTATGGACACCGACTCGGCGTACATCGCCCTAGCGGGTCACGACATCGACGCGCTCGTACCGGAAGCGCTGCGCGAACTCTACTTCCGGAATCGTTCGCACTGATTTCCGGCCGAATGCTGCGATGCGCACGTGGACGCGTACGTACGATGCCGTGTCGCCGGACTGGCGTGGGATGGTGGGGGCGACTGCTGCGCGCGCCGATGTCTGTTCGATCGTCGAACGCCGGGTCTCTTCAAAGAAGAATGGCGCGGCGACGGAATCGTGGCGCTGTGCAGCAAGACGTACTACTGCTTCGGCGGCGACAACGCCGTGAAGTACAGCACGAAGGGTCTGACCAAACATCAGAACACCGACATCGACGAGAACACTTTCCTCGCCGTACTGCGCGACCGACGCAGCGGCGTCGGCTGGAACCGCGGCTTCCAGGTGAAAGACTCGTCCGTGTTGACGTACGTTCAAGAGCGCGCGGCGTTGAGCTACTTCTACGGTAAACGCCGCCTGCTCGACGACGGCGTCACCACGGCACCGATACTCGTCTAACTCGTATAACAAAAAACAACAACTAACTCGTCTAACTCGCCTAACCTAACCTAGGGGTGGGGGGGCCGCCTAGGGGTAGGGTTCTGTATGTATGTATGTATGTAGGGTAGGGTAATACAAAAAAATTGCGTACATTTTTTGTCATCGTTTTTTATTACTACTACTACTATACACGTAAAAGCGAAGCGTTAATGCAATGGCTTTAGCTAATCGAATACGCGACAGTTATTGTCCACCCGATCGGTGCCGAATAGGTTCTGGAACGTCGTCAACGGCATACCGCGACATCGGAGGAGTAGGTAGGCGACGCAATATTGTCCGCACACGTTAGAGACGACGCTCTGCGACCGCTTGTCGTTGTACGTCCACGCGTCGTCGCAGTGACTGTGCAGGAAGGCGCGGAAGTCGGCGTGCAGCGGCGGCAGAACGTACGAATCGAAGTACTCGCCGACGCCTCGCCGGTCGACGTAGACGGCCACCCAGTGCTCCCCCGGTTCGCCGCCGTCGTCGGTATTGCACACGAAGGCCATCGGGTAAGTGGCGGCGGCGGCGGTGGCAGTGGTAAGTAGCGCATCTTTAGGTACGACGCCGACGACGATGCGTTTAGCGAACGCATCGCGTTCCAGGCGACGCATCAGTTGGAACGTATCCATAGTTACGACGTACAGTCGTACAGAACGTTCCGCCCCCTATCGATCTCCAGCACCGTCTCGAATTCCGCGTACACGAGAACGTTCGTCGGTCGGGGTAGCGGCGTCTCGAATTGCATTTCAACGCCCACGGACCCCTGACGCACAATGTTGAAATGGTCCCCGTCGCAACAGTCGGGGGTCAGGTCGAAAGCGAAGACGGTGTAGCCGGCTTCGAAGTCCGAGCGCGATATGTCGTTCCCCTCGTCTTCGCCCGCTTTTCCGGTGGCCTCGAAGAGATTCATGTAGCTTCGGATGGTCCGGTGGCGCGGGAAGTCCGGCTGCAGCGGCTTGCTCGGCACCTGACGTCCATCGACGATGAGGAAGTTTATGTCGTTCTGCAGCGCTTCGAACGGATTTCTAGTGTAGTCTCCGTTATAGGCGGCGTTGTCGATCATCATCAGGATTAGGCCTTTCGGAATCACATCCATGTACAGGTTCTCGTGCGTGTGCGACACCGTGCCCGCCGTTATCGAGAACGACTTGCAGTCGACGCGGCGCATCGGGAACTTAGCCGTTCCCAAACTCCACGCTTTGATGTGCGCCAGCTGGACTTCCGGGTTCAACTTTTCGTACGTGCACGGAAATCGATCGTATCGCGATACGGCACCCCGGCGCGGCGGCCGGGGCCATGAGCGCGAAGGCGTCCTTCGAGAGCACCATGCGCATTTTCGCGTCGACTACGAACCCGGTGTTGTCGGCCTCGCGCGCGTTCATGTGTCCGGGGGTGTCTTTGTACCACAACGACCCCGTGAGATGCGATTGTTTCGCGTCGCTACCGTAACTCAGCAGGGTCTCGATGTAGGCCCGGTACACGTACGTATTGGTCGACGGCGTCACGAGCGTGCCGTTCAGAGACACGTCGATTTGACTGAACATCGAATGCAGGAAATTGTTGACCGGCGCCACGTTGGTGCCTGGCCCTAGATTGGTACCATCCCCCTGAATCACTTTGAAGCGGACGTATACTTGAAGGCTCGCCAGGTCCGTATAGTCGTTGCCCGACCCCGGGATGAGGAACTCGACAGGACCGCCGGCGTCGAGAGCCGTCAGCGGTTGGTAGACGATCCACTGACAGCTCTCGATGCTCTTCTGCGTCACCGGTCCGGTGAACAGGTCCAGTTCGGTCTTCACGCCCTCGCACGCTACGCCGCTATTCACGAACGCCATCGTCACGCGTCGAATATGTCTGAAGCGGTATCGTCGCCGCGCCTCGTCGCCTCGTCGATCATCGTCGCGCCACTGCGGTCTGTCGATACAGCAGGGTCCCTTATACGGGAGGAACGACGTTCATTCGCATAATCCCGCCTCGTGCAGTCGCCAGCATCCATGGTGGCGAGTCCTCCGACTCGCCGCCGCGCCGACGACGACGCTGCAGAACCTCCTCCACGCGATACAGTTTGTCCTTCGGAACGACTACGCGTTGTAGTTCCTGTTCGTAGAAGGCGCCCTCTACCGGCGTCCCGGCGTCGTCCTTCAGGCGATAAACGGGCGGTTTGGACGGATGCGCCTCTACGACGGTGAAGAGCTCCTCGCTCCAGTTAGCCATGTATCCTTTTTTGAATTGACCCCTCGTCTTACTGATACACACGCGATCTCCCTCGCGCGTCCAATACGTGAAGCTTCTGCGGCATCAATTCGATACGATCGAGGTCGATATAAGAGACGATCGCGGTCAACCGATACCATTCGAGCGGGGAAAGCTAGTGGCGACGCTTCACATCAGACGCTGTAAATCGATATTTTTTTAACCACGATGCCGACGACGACGAACCCGTACGAGGCCTACTACGTTCGACAGGTCGGCGGTCAACTGCCGGTCTTCGTCGGTGGTCGGGGTCAACGAGGACACGGTCTGGTTAATATTTTCGGGAGTCTGTTTTGAAGCGTCATGCCGCTTTTTAAGAGAGGCGCCATGGCGTTGGGAAAACGCGCGCTCAAAACCGGCGTGCGCGTGGCGCGGGACGTCGTCGACGGCGGCAATCTGAAAGCGTCGGTAAAATGACGCGCGAAGGAGGCCGGCGTCGATCTTCTCGACGGCCTATTGAAAGGGCCGGCGCCGAAGAGGAGGAAAAAAGTGCAGCAGCGTATAAAGAAGCCGCGTCGAACGGCGACGACCGTCAGTAGACGGAAGAGAGGACGTCGACTGGTCGATATATTCGACGCGTGACGATGGCGTTCGTGAATAGCGGCGTAGCGTGCGAGGGCGTGAAGACCGAACTGGACCTGTTCACCGGACCGGTGACGCAGAAGAGCATCGAGAGCTGTCAGTGGATCGTCTACCAACCGCTGACGGCTCTCGACGCCGGCGGTCCTGTCGAGTTCCTCATCCCGAGGTCGGGCAACGACTATACGGACCTGGCGAGCCTTCAAGTATACGTCCGCTTCAAAGTGATTCAGGGGGATGGTACCAATCTAGGGGCAGGCACCAACGTGGCGCCGGTCAACAATTTCCTGCATTCGATGTTCAGTCAAATCGACGTGTCGCTGAACGGCACGCTCGTGACGCCGTCGACCAATACGTACGTGTACCGGGCCTACATCGAGACCCTGCTGAGTTACGGTAGCGACGCGAAACAATCGCATCTCACGGGGTCGTTGTGGTACAAAGACACCCCCGGACACATGAACGCGCGCGAGGCCGACAACACCGGGTTCGTAGTCGACGCGAAAATGCGCATGGTGCTCTCGAAGGACGCCTTCGCGCTCATGGCCCCGGCCGCCGCGCCGGGGTGCCGTATCGCGATACGATCGATTTCCGTGCACGTACGAAAAGTTGAACCCGGAAGTCTAGCTGGCGCACATCAAAGCGTGGAGTTTGGGAACGGCTAAGTTCCCGATGCGCCGCGTCGACTGCAAGTCGTTCTCGATAACGGCGGGCACGGTGTCGCACACGCACGAGAACCTGTACATGGATGTGATTCCGAAACGCCTAATCCTGATGATGATCGACAACGCCGCCTATAACGGAGACTACACTAGAAATCCGTTCGAAGCGCTGTAGAACGACATAAACTTCCTCATCGTCGATGGACGTCAGGTGCCGAGCAAGCCGCTGCAGCCGGACTTCCCGCGCCACCGGACCATCCGAAGCTACATGAATCTCTTCGAGGCCACCGGAAAAGCGGGCGAAGACGAGGGGAACGACATATCGCGCTCGGACTTCGAAGCCGGCTACACCGTCTTCGCTTTCGACCTGACCCCCGACTGTTGCGACGGGGACCATTTCAACATTGTGCGTCAGGGGTCCGTGGGCGTTGAAATGCAATTCGAGACGCCGCTACCCCGACCGACGAACGTTCTCGTGTACGCGGAATTCGAGACGGTGCTGGAGATCGATAGGGGGCGGAACGTTCTGTACGACTGTACGTCGTAACTATGGATACGTTCCAACTGATGCGTCGCCTGGAACGCGATGCGTTCGCTAAACGCATCGTCGTCGGCGTCGTACCTAAAGATGCGCTACTTACCACTGCCACCGCCGCCGCCGCCACTTACCCGATGGCCTTCGTGTGCAATACCGACGACGGCGGCGAACCGGGGGAGCACTGGGTGGCCGTCTACGTCGACCGGCGAGGCGTCGGCGAGTACTTCGATTCGTACGTTCTGCCGCCGCTGCACGCCGACTTCCGCGCCTTCCTGCACAGTCACTGCGACGACGCGTGGACGTACAACGACAAGCGGTCGCAGAGCGTCGTCTCTAACGTGTGCGGACAATATTGCGTCGCCTACCTACTCCTCCGATGTCGCGGTATGCCGTTGACGACGTTCCAGAACCTATTCTAGCTGTAACTGAGACCTGGCTTAGACCACGTGATACACATGCATGCATTGCTGACGTTTCCCCTTCTGGTTACACCTTTCACCATCGACCACGTTTAGTCGGCCGTGGAGGTGGTGTTGGCTTTTTTTATATCACAGCAGTTCAAAGTTAAATTACATTCTAACCCTGAATACTCTAGTTTTGAGTCCATCTTTGCTGAAATTTCAGATTCTTCTTTCTCCGCACACTTTGTTTGTATCTATCGCCCTCCAGGACATCCTGCCAATTTCTTTGAAGACTTTCAGGATATGTTGGAAAATCTGGCAGTCATTCACTCAGAATTTTACATTCTTGGTGATTTTAATCTACATTTGGATATACCTTCTTCAACTACAACTACGTTTGATGATATTCTGGCATCATTTGATTTGAAACAACATGTTACCTTTTCGACACATATACATGGCCATTGGCTTGACCTCTTGATAACCCGTTCAACTTGTAATAATATCCAAGCACCTACTGTTTCAGATGGGTTATCAGACCACCATACTGTCATTGCCAATATTAATGGTTCTATAGCCCCTTTACAATCGAAACACAATGTGTCTTACAGAGCCATTCATAGGATTGACATTACAGCTTTAATGGCTGATATCCTTATATCTGACCTTATCACAGATCCAAAAAACATATATCTGACTTATATAAACAGTACTGTCAAGTACTCAATGCACTACTTGACAAACATGCACCTATAAAATCCAAATGGGTGTCAGAAAGGCCACCGGCTCCATGGATGACTTCTGAAATTATACTATCTAAAAGGCGTCGTCGTTATTTAGAGCGTGTATGGCGCAAATCACGCTCGCCATTAGATAGGTCGCGTTATTCTAAGCAATGTCACCTCTGTAACAGACAAATGGCTAAAGCTAAATCAGATTATTTTACAGATATGGTCATAAATAAGTCTGATAATCCGCGTCAGTTATGGAACTGCATCAATAACATTCTACACAGACGGCCTACTCCATCGTTACCTGATCATATGTCAATTAAGTCTCTATGTGATTCGTTCTCTAGTCACTTCAAGAATAAAATCAGTATCATTCGTTCTGCTTTCCCACATCATAATATAAGTAATGTCAGTGTGGACTTTCCACAAGTAAATTCTCAACTTGTATCATTTGAACCTGCAACAGTTGATGAAGTTAGGAAAATAATTATGTCCTCCCCAAATAAATCTTGTGCACTTGATCCATTTCCAACAATGCTGCTAAAAGCATGTCTCGATACACTAATTGGACCTATAACAAATATTATAAATGCATCACTTTGCTCTGGCTGTTTTCCTGATGATTTTAAATACGCCCATGTCACACCACTTCTTAAGAAGTCATCTCTGCCTAAGCAAGACCTAAACAGTTATAGACCTATTTCTAATCTCAGCTTCATTTCCAAAATACTAGAAAAGGTTGTAGCAAGTCGTCTAAGGTCTCACATTAGCACAAATGTGTTAACTAATGTGTCACAATCAGCATATAAGCAGTTTCATTCAACAGAGACTGCCCTTTTAAAGGTTCATAATGACATTACCTTGAACATTAATAATGGTAAAGTGACTGCACTTACCTTACTAGATCTCTCTGCCGCGTTTGACACGATTGATCACAGCATTCTCATTGAACGCCTATTAAAGTGGTACGGCATATCTGGCACAGCTCTAAGCTGGTTTTCTTCGTATCTAACTGATAGATACCAAACTATAAAGATTGGGAACTGCTTTTCAGCTGCACTGCCGGCTTTATTTGGTGTTCCCCAGGGTTCTGTTCTTGGGCCTTTGCTTTTTACTCTTTACACCACGCCACTAAGCTCTGTTATACAAAAACATAACTTAGATCATCATCTTTATGCTGATGACACTCAGATTTACATTTCGTTGGCTACCCCGGATACAAATCGCTCCCTTAACCAACTTAGTGATTGCCTTCAAGATATCTTCCATTGGATGACTGACAGCAAGTTGAAATTAAATGCAAATAAAACTGAATTGATCATTATTGGTACTCGAATGCAGCGTTGTAAACTGGATGGTTTTTTCCCTACGCGTATTTTGAATCAGTACATCACGCCAGCAACCTCGGTGCGTAATCTAGGAGTAATCTTTGATAGAAACTTCAATTTCCGACAACATATATCTCAAACATGTCGCTGCTGTTTTTATCATATTCGTGATCTTCGCCGTATTCGCCGGTATATGTCATTTTCTGTTGCTAAGACTATTGCAACAGCGCTTGTTAGCAGCAGAATTGACTATTGCAATTCCCTCCTTTATAATATCGCTAGCAAGGATATCACAAAACTTCAGCGTGTCCAAAATTGTCTAGCAAGAGTAGTTACAAGATCTCCTCGTTTTTCTCGCTCTGTGCCACTTTTGAAGTCTTTACATTGGCTTCCTGTACGATATCGTATAATTTTTAAGATCTGTACCATTACATATCAGGCACTGTCCAATAAGCAACCATCTTATTTGCATTTATTGCTTACTCCTGTAAGAAAATCTATCCAGCTTCGATCATCTAGTTCTGACCTACTTTTTGTTCCTAGAGCCAACACTAACATTGGAACTAGGGCTTTTTCTGTTGCTGCACCAACTCTTTGGAATATGCTTCCTCTTAGTGTTAGATCAGTTGAAAATATTACAAAATTCCGTCGTCATTTAAAAACGTATCTTTACAACCTTGCTTATCCACCTTAGCTCCCTAGCGCCTTGACCCATCTGTTGACAACTGGAAAACTACTTATGGACTTTGAGATTGACCAACCCTTTTGTTTTGATGCGCCTCTGAGCTTGGTTTCCAAGGATTTAGGCGCAATAGAAGTTATCTTATTATTATTATTATTATTATTATTCGGCACCGATCGGGTGGACAATAACTGTCGCGTATTCGATTAGCTAAAGCCATTGCATTAACGCTTCGCTTTTACGTGTATAGTAGTAGCCTACGTTTTCGTTTTTTGACCCAGTAGTCCGATCGTGACGAAACCAACCTGATCCCTGATGACATGTAGTCGAGGGCACTGTGACTTTTGGAGTGCTTTTGTTGCAGTTATCTTTCTTTTTCCAATTGGATACGACACTGTGTCACACCCCGTGAGCGCATGCATGTGTAAAAGTTTGAGACATGTCACCAAACTTGTCAGCTGATGAATTAATGCTGATGATGCGGTCGTCAAACCGTTTTATTGTGATATTTGAAGCAGAATAGACTGCACACCCCTGGATTTACACCACTACGATATCCTTTCCGAAATGTAACTTCAGTTTTTCTAAAATAGATTTACGAGACTGTTGCCCATTTTCATTTCGATATAGCTTATGCAGCTCCATTGATGTCCACATCCTAGATGGATCCTCATTAATTTAGATGATGAGAGAATCGATTGAATCATCAATCGTGTATTTATAAGTATTTTTCTTCACGGCATAAATCACGTTGCTTTGAGCAGTGAACTGTTTGTAGAAGCTGATATTGTGCATCAGCTGCATGTAGGTATATCACTCCTAGACTTCTCTTCACCGCATCAGAAAGGCTGTCCTTTCTTTCTCTACATTTCCGACGCAGGTGGTCTTTCAATTACGTACAACCAGGACGTTCAACCGTTCTGCACTGACGCACTTTTTGCCATCGCCCTGGATTCTTTGGATTGAGGGGAAGGCATATTTTGCCACATACAAAACATTGTTTCTTGAAATTTAAGGACATTTCAGTGCGCCTCCTTGTCCGAGGGGAAGCTTGTTCCTGCTCACCTTTTCTCTTGAGGTGGAGTGTGGTATGGTGATGTGACGTGTATGACGAAACACAGCTTTTGTGACATAATATTGCTACCTTTGAATTGTCGATGTACCTTTGTTCTAATTCGATATGGTATACATCATTCCTCTTCTTACTACTATCTATAATTGTTTTTATGCGAATTGGACCAGCAGTTATTAATGGTTCTGCTTTTAGGCAGCTAAGAAACAGACCTCAACACTGAGGTCAGTGGAATCATTCATGCTCATTCAACAAATACATATGAAATCAGCAAGACATATTCCAGTCTATAATTCTAAGAGAGGCAGCTCATTGGTGTTTGCTAAGATAACAGATACATTATTAAATAACTGAGGTCTCTCGGTGGCTATACATTTATTGAATATTACATAGTGTCAAACGTTGTCATATTTACGGTAAATGACAGCACTGTAACGTTTACACTAGACTTTCTTCCAAAGGCCATAACATTCCAAAAACAAAAGTTTCGATTTATATCAATACGTGTTATATTGACGTCACGCGTCACGTGATACTCCAGTGTCAGCCATTTTGGACGGCAAAATCAGCACGGCGTGTTAATGGGGGATTCGTGGCAGGTCAAAGCTAGATACCTTTGAACGCCGAGAAGCAAGCAAGAGGAAACGGGAGGAATTGAAGCGTACTGCTGCTGAGGGTCTGCTCAACTTTTCATCAGAAGCTGGTGACATTCGTGACAATGCTGATGAATTAGCAACACCTCACTGTGACGCAACTGGGAACCAGCTCAACAATGTGGAAAGAGCAGCCTCTCTCGCCGATTCTATGGACACTGCATATGACAAATGTACGGGTACACAGACTCAGTTGACTGTAACTGACATTAGTGCCATGGAGTGTGAGTGCCAGAGTCTGCGTACTGAACATTATGACTTGAAAACTCAGGTTGAAGCTGGCAGTGTTTGATGAAACTTCCTGTGAAGGAAATGATGAGAAGGTAAAGACATTCAGTGGCCTGTCTAGCTTTACAGTGATGATGACATTGTTCAGTGTTGTCAGGCCTTGCCTGAAAGACAATCATACGATCAATCGGTTTCAGTAATTCCATGGCAGACCAACTGGGCCTTCACTGTGCCACACTTCAGATTCCTGCATTCACGAGGGGGAAGAACCAGCTGAGTGCGGTTGAGAAAACTAGAAACCTGTACGGATTGATGTGGAACGTGTTATTGGCATTGCAAGACAGAAGTACACAATGTTACAAGGGACTGTGCCAATAACAATGTTGCAGAATGACCCAGGGTCCCGGCTGACTACCTTGGACAAGATTGTGAGAGTAGCCTGTGCAATGACCAATGCCTGTGAATATGTTTAGGGACACTGATTTTCCGTTTCAAAAAAGGGCAAACTCTGTTTCAATCCCGTTTCATAAAATGGCAAATTCTGTATCAAATTCCGTTTTAAACGATGTATTTTCCGTTTCAGAAAAAACAAATTCCCTTTCAAATGACGCATTTGTTGGTGTCAAATGACGCATTTTCCGATTAAAAATGGCATACAAGCCAAAGAATCCCATTTCTGTTAAGAAAAGAAATATTTAATTTCAAAATTAACTTTGAAAAATAATACATTCTGTAAAATATCACAATGTTATGATCTCTGCATAATTTATATATATAAATAATACCGTTTTACGGTGTGGCTAACTTTTCTAACAACAACATTTTTGTAATATTAGCACCACAGTAACAACCGTACAAAAACAATTTAGATAATAAAATAATTCCTGTCATACAGTTACATATAAATGACAGATTGTTCCTAATGCAGCAGTGCTTAAGGTGGCTGCATCGGCTATTATATGCTTCTTTTGAAGATAAGCTAACCATTTTTTTTCAGAGTTTGCCTCAGATATTAAACATTACTCCAGACCAAAAATAATTTATTTGTTTATGTTGTTTAGAAATATTTAAATGTGTTTAAAGACAATAACAAAATCACTTTAAAATTGCATTTTATTTCATTTTGAGAAACTCCCTAAAGAAAAATTGGTATAGTTGTAAGTACAAACATGTTATTGACATTCATACGTGTTTTTGTGTAAACAAATTAATATTAAGTTTGATACAGTTTGATAAACATTTTGCTAGGATGTTGAAAGACAGCAAAAATCCGTACTGCATTTTTGGCACGACCCCTTCACCAAACATAAAACCAACCGTAGTTTTTATAAAAAGTTACATTAAGTAGTACTTCCTGGTTGTCACTAACAATACACGTGTCACCAGATGCTTGTATTTTGCTTAGAAATGTGAATTTACTGGCATGATGATCTTGATAGGTTGATCAAATGGTCTGAAAAGTGGCAAATGCTGTTCAATTTTGGGAAATGTAAATGCCTCCACACAGGTCATGGGAATGAAGAGGTAAAATATAAAATGGGGGGTACTGTTCTAAGTACTACTGTAAAAGAAAAGGACTTAGGGTTAACCATTAGTGCTGATATGAAGGTTTCAGAGCAGTGCGGAATTGCAGCGTCAAAGGGAAATCAAATCCTTGGATTAATTAGGCGAAATATAGCGTATAAGAAAAAAGAATTAATAGTACCGCTGTACAAAACAATAGTGAGGCCTCATTTAGAATATTGTATACAAGCATGGAGGCCATATCGCAAGAAGGACATAGATATGCTAGAAAGAGTACAGAGGAGAGCGACTAAAATGATACAAAATCTGAGGGATCTTAGTTACGAAATACGCCTAAAAGAATGTGGTTTAACAACACTAGAGACCAGGAGATTGAGAGGAGATCACATAGAAGTGTTTAAAATATTGAATGGTTATGAAAATATTGATAGAAACATTTTGTTCTCAGTTAAGAAAGATAGAAGGACCAGAGGACATGAAGCAACATTAGTAAAGGAGCAGTGTAGATTAGATATAAGAAAGTTCTCATTCTCACAAAGGACTGTAAATGAATGGAACAGATTATCTCCTGATTGTGTTGGTGCTAGTAGCGTGAATATGTTTAAAAATAAAATCGACACACACCTTAAAAAGGCGGGATACATGTAGATAAAAAGTATTGGACTCTCGATAAGCCAAAAGGCTTCCTTGTCCAACTGCCATCCAGAGTAATTTTCTGGATGGCAATCTTGTTATCTTGTTAAATGTGGCTTATTTCAACACAATTTGACAGACATTTCTATTACTGAGATTTACCCCCAAGGTTTTCCTGCCAAGTTGTCTCATGATATTGTGTTACGAAGGGCCATATGTTGAACTTGTTGTAGTAGTCAAGACTGATTGACATCTTCTGGGGTCAGTCACGTGTCATTGCAAATGGCGGCTGAGGTCGGGCATTATCGGAGAATAAACAAAACTACCGCCAATATTTGGTGATTTGACAGAGTGATGCATTTAGGTAATTATAATACAACAGCATAGTGGCATGAGAATAACCAAACTATTATGATCTGCATTCGTGGTGAATGAATTTATGTTTGAACTGGGCAGACGCACACGTGATCGTCACTATGGAAACATCGTCAGTTACCAAGAATCTAAAAAGGGCCTTTCCAAAGACACACTAAAAATACTAGTTTTTTTAAGGACTGATTGGTTACATATGGCGCTAGTGCCTTGGTTTTTTATTAGTACACATGTTCATACTGACACCTACTAATGTTCTATGAAGAAAAAAATAAAGAAATCAACTGACGTGATACCCGGTGCAGCTACCTTAATATATAAGTCAGCAAATGTAAATTATACAAGCAATCATAATAACAATTATGTATGTTCAAATCACTGCTGTTTCATTAATAATTTTGTTCAACCATTAAAATATTTAATGTTTAGCTAGCACTTTATATGTCGCCATCTAACGAAATTTGTTAGAACTACGAAACGCGGACTATCTCACTTTGAGCCAGTGTAACCTAGGCTGTTGTTACTCCTTCGCGTTTTGTGTTCGAAACCGGAATATTTACATCATACGTGTTCTAATGATGTGACAACTACATTTAATTAGCAACATGTCTTCCATGCGCTTAGCGGACAGCCAGACAACGATCGCGAAACGGTTTATGTTAGCGCATTCTGCGCATGTCCCTGTTTACGTCGGTTGACATGAGGTAGCATAGGCACCATGACATTCGCAACGATTTGCCTTGCGCATTTAAAAAATCCACAAAATGAAATTAACATCGTTGCATATTAAACATATTTGTTTCAAAATATCTCCAGTTAAGGCATTATTGGTGAAAAAGGCGGTGGTTTTGCTCTTTTTTGCGATCAAGGAAGATCCTTTTGAAAACGCAAATACCGCGATTTCGTCCGTTTTTTGCGATCGCGGAATTTCCGTGAAAAGGCTAATTCCGTTTCAAACCGCCGATTGCGTGAATTCTTCCCGTATAATTACGAGGGATTATACTAAAGATATATATATAAACATAAGAATGCCTGTGAAAAAAATAAAGGATGGAAATTAAAATTTGGGTGCTGAGAACTGAACCTTGTTATCACTGTGGTGATATTCATACTGATCAAACAAATTTGAATGAACAATAATCCAAATTAATATTGTGAAGTTGAAGAACGATCTATTGCTCATTGTTCACAAGAGAAGGCTTTTCCAACATAACTGTGTCATGACTGTGCCAATAATACCATTAACATCTTACAGTAACTCCAGCAATATCTACACAATAGTCAGTGGAACCAGGTGCGCAAATCTAACTTTCAATTAAGTCTGGCCTGATTTAGGTTATACATACATGTAGGCCATCATAAAGTACATGTAATAGGTAAAGCAGATACATATTCACCAATCACGCGTAAGCAGACTACAGTGTCACTGTCACACATGCACAGATATGTAGTTGCCTAGTTACTCTTCTTTTTCAACTTCCTGCAGTCCGGATATGGCCACTCTCTCTTGGACGCGCTCTTCAGGCATGTGAGATTCGGCAAGTCATTTCCGAAGAACATTTGCACGCGGCGCGGCAAACTGGGGAAGAAAGGGGGGTCTGGATTAGATACATCTTTGTTTGTGATGCAATCTAGTGTATTTTCACACTGTTTTTGTATAATCCTGTAACTTCCATTTCATGTAAAATCGTGCATAGAAACACTACATTTGGGATTGTATTAATCAAAAGTGTAAGCAAACAGTTCCGTGCACATCAATGTAAAAGCACATACTTTTCATACCAAACAAAAAACCAGAAGCAGTCTATACTACATTGTCAAAACTACAACATTACACAAATGGTCAATGTGACAAAAATACACAAAAATGCTTTAAATAACTAATGTTTTTTTAAATGATAATTCTAATGTACAGTACACTGAAATTCACACACAAATGTCCACATCTACTAGTGCTCACTGAAACCATAAACTTGTAAACTTTACAAGTGTTCATTGTGGGCATGTGACTTCACTTCTATTCTTGTCTGTGCTTGATCCTGGCACTCACAGCTTTCTTTCTCTTCTCAGACTGAGCAAGGACTGAGGAGAGGAGGTGGACAGACTCTTTGGCACTTTACGTCTTGGCTCTTGGGAAACCTGTTCAGCTGCTTTTCTCTTGCTTCTTCAAATTCAACTCGTCCCCTCTCTGTACAACATCCTTCTTGGTGCACGCCATATCCCCTAAAAGTGTTCATATTAACAACGTCAGGTAATTTTAATTCAAATTGTTATTTAATTAATAATAACCTAAACCATACGTTAAAGTGAACAGGCGTACTATACTTTGACATATTATCGCCCATCCAAGAAAACTTACAAGTTTTGGCATATACTTATTTTTATCCAAAATAATCTATAAACCCCTCTAGGATACCTTAAAGTTATCGCCAAAACTTATACTCCGCTTACAATTCGTGTTTACATATCGTTAACGGTGCTGTACTATGCCATGACCCGTAACGCCAGCGACGTGAGTGTAGGCCGGCGCCGTAATGTAAGTCATATAGCCTTAGACTTAAGCCATTACAACCCCTCGCGTGGCAAGCTAAACGATCTAATATTTTTTTAAATTACGATCTTAAAATCACTCGTCTGCTACGTTAATTCCGATAATTCAGTAATTGACTCATACAAAAATGTTTGAAATAAGAGCGGACATCTTACTGTAGACTGAACGCGACTGTGAACTTCGAAAACAACTTGCAGCCGCAACTAATTTGCCGCCAAAACAAATGCACGGATTGTAAGCTGGGCCGTGATTCACAGTTTCTGGCCAAACAGAATGCGGCTTGCTTTTGAGAAAGGACGACGATCACGAAATTTATAATTTTTATTGTCAAAGTTTGCCAAGTCACAACCCCCCACCCCTATATTAAAAAAACTATTTTTCGGATTTGGACGAATCACAGAAACGGCCAAATCGAGTTAGTGAACCGGGGAAATCCGCTTTTTCGCGGAAGAATCTCATGCTTGGGCTGTTTAGTCCCAAACACTTGAGATGAAAGAACCTGACAGTACAGGATTATGCCGTGCTCTGCACCATGGCCATATCAATTATCATGCTCTGGTTGCCTGCAGTAGCAGTACAGGGACTGTGGATGCGCTGGCAGCTGGATGCAGTCCAGCACCCAGTGTATACCACTTGCCCAGCAGTTCTGACATGACCGGTGTATGCAGAGGGGTTGAATACAACATACTCAGTAGTTGTACAGGTCGTCGTAAGCAAAATCCGGCACTGCAGAACACGTGCGCTCGCGTCGTTCTGTCTGTTTACGTTCTATAATGATATATATAATATCAGTGGGTGCAACTGTAGGCGTAGCGGCAATCCCAAACCAATAGTTCACCTTTTAACATCAGAACTGCTCCGTCGCGACGTCATCTCCGATTATGAAGATCACAAATCAATGTTCCAACTATTGTGGTCACAATACCAACTTTTCGTAACAAAAGGATTCGTATTTATTACATAAAGAAGTGTTTTAATGAGTCGCGCACACATTTAAACATATTGCTGTTGACAGATATCCCGGAAATGACCCGGGGAATGCAGCCAACCCGGACGCGAACTCTCGCGGCACACCTCCTTTGCGTAGTATTCGTCCATATACAAATGCAGTTGCGCACCCAGAGACGCTCTCCACTTCAAACCCCAATTCTGACAGTTCGTTGTCACTGCATGACGAGGATAGTGAGCATCACTTTAAAATATAAAATTCTGGTGAGTAATTTATACACTTCATGGAATGCACTATTAAGTAATTGCGTTTATTACGTAACAAATCTGCTAGCTCTGCAAGGGAAGGGTACACTCGTGTAGCTGAACATAATTATGCCTTCATTATGCTCCCCTTCATTGTTGTTGAAAATATCACACCAGGTGCGACATGACGTTTTGTTTTTTGGCAGGACGCATTCACATACCTTTTTCACTCATCGCCCTCAGGCCTGTGTACTCATAACACACCTGAGGAGCATGCCATGGCGCTTTGCACCAGTGGCCATAATGTCATTAGTAGTATGTAGGGCAGGCACACGCTCGCCCCGCCCCTTTTTGACCTACTTTAGGCCTAACTACGTGCATAAAAAACGTCCTTATCTTTTTCGGGAACCTACTTATAAAAAAAAGATCAAAGGGTTTTGTGTAACCCGAGAGAAATCGGGAACCTACTTATAAAAAACGTGATTGATGGCCTGTCACTTTTGATTGATGCTATAGAGGTGCCACCTAGCGAGTAGCCCAGTAATTAGTTTAGCCCTAGCGGCTATAAAGACGTCCCTAGTTACGTTAGCAGCGTCCGTAGTTACGTGATAACGCTTGACGCTCGCCCCGCCCCTTTTTGACCTACTGTAGGCCTAACTACGTGCATAAAAAACGTCCTTATCTTTTTCGGGAACCTACTTATAAAAAAAAGATCAAAGGGTTTCGTGTAACCCGAGAGAAATCGGGAACCTACTTATAAAAAACGTGATTGATGGCCTGTCACTTTTGATTGATGATATAGAGGTGCCACCTAGCGAGTAGCCCAGTAATTAGTTTAGCCCTAGCGGCTATAACGGCGTCCCTAGTTACGTTAGCAGCGTCCCTAGTTACGTGATAACGCCATCTAGCGATTATTCCAGTAACAGCGCCTAGCGATCAACGTTAGGATATAACAGCGTCCCTAGTTACGTTCTTTATATAACCATACGGTTATAGCTAAAACCTCCGTGGTTATAAATAAATAAATAAATTAATTAATAATTAATTAATTATATATATATATATATAGGCCTGTCACTTTTTGATTGATGACCCTTCCTTGAGGTGTCACCACCTAGCGGTTATCCCAGTGACTAATTCCCTAGCGATCAACGTAGGACCTACCGTTGTGCTTACGTAAGCACTTATATAGCGTCCCTAGCGACCGTTGTATATATATATATATATATATATATATATACGTAATAGGCCTTTATATAACCACAACGGTTATAGCTAAAACCACTGTGGTTATAACGGCGCTCTAAACCCATTGTGTGAAAATAACCCCGCTGTACCCTATGTAGCAGCAGCGGCGTGCGCTCGCAGCAGCAGCAGCAGCAGCAGCCATGACCTATGATCCGGCGGCCTAGTTTCTAAATATAACCATGCGACTAGCCGGCTCTGTAACGGCGTTAATTTCAGCCGTGGCGCTATCAAAACGAAACGAATCCCATGCATGCATTTAGCGTTTAAAAGCTGTACTCAGCGGCCTGTTAAATCAGGATGGTTATATGCGGTGGATAGACGAATGGACGCGAAATGGTGTAAGTTATGTTTTATTAATAGAAGTCACGGTGGCGTGAGCCAGGTCTGCGTAATGTTTGCTTGAGAGCCTCGTCCCTGCCGTAGCCGAGCGGCGCGTGAGTTGTCCCCGTCAAACTGCCGTTGTAGCATTTGTTGAGCGACCGGCTGGAATTAACGGCAAGTTTTCACACGACATACAGGTTTGTTGTAGAGTGTTGTGTGTAGGCAGGTGTATTTCCTTTCCACGTCGAGGCAGGTGGAATCTGTGAAATAATGCATATGACTAATGAGGAGTTTCCCAAGAACTAAATCACTGTTATTAATATAAAAGTAAATAACAAAGAATAGTTTAATACAAGAATAGCATATAAATAATATAAAAAGTAATTAATATAAAACTTACCGATAGGATAAAAGACGAAATACCGCTGTACTAAATAAAATAAATAAAATAAAACTTACCGCTGGTCTTTGCATATGAATAATGGAGGAGAACTAAATCACTGTTATTAATATAAGAGGAGAACTAAATCAATAATTAATCAAGAAAAGTAATTAATAAAGAATAGCATATTATTAATATAAAAGTAATTAATAAAGAATATAAAACTTACGGATAGGCTAAAAGACGACTTAACGCTCTACTAAATAAATAAAATAAAATAAAACTTACCGCTGATCTTTCGTGGAAGGTTGCTCAGACGTTGTGCTGGCGGTAGCCATGATTGAATGAAAATGAGCAACGACCGTTGCATGCATGCATTATTTCCTAAAGTCATTTATGCGTTAAGCGCGCATGCGCAAAAGTGAAGTAAAACATTGAAGGCAAAGAGATCAAAATGGCAATAAACGAACGTTTAAATCATAAAATGAACCGTTGTATACGCTTAGTTAGGGATCAGGCATATTGTGGAGTATTAATAATAGAGAAATTCGATGTGAAAGTCACATTTGACAACGAACGCGCTAACGTGAACGTAGAATTTTTTTCTTGGCAATAACTAGAAACCGGATGGTGACGCAAGCCAGCTGTGGCGCGCGTGACGCTAATGGGGGTAGCTTATCACGATCGGAATGTGAAGCTAGAACAATGCCATTTCAAAAACGATACACGAACTATAAAAGCATGAATTGAAGGGTTGTTTAGGATCAGTGGAGAGTAGGGATCTGTGTAGTGCCATTATATTATAGAAAATCGATGTAAATAACGTTTGTGAACGAAAAGCACTACATGACCGTTCATTTTTTTCTTTCCGAAAGCAAAGACATCCGAGACTAGTCAGTTATGCGTTAGGCGATTAGTAGGATCTGCTTTGTGCTGTAGGGGTGCGTGCGTAGCGATAACGAGTTGGACGTTATCATCGAGGAGGCACTAGGCGTACCACACATCGAACCGCCGACGTACGAGAGTCTGTACACGGTGTCGCCAACACCGCCGGAAGTGATACAACGTCAAGTCATCGCGACGGGTCGGGGTCAGTTGGCCTTCCGCTATGAGCGGCACGCGATGTCCCCCTCGCCGAACACCTCAGTGAGATGATTCTGGAGAGGGCGCGCGATCGATGCGGCGCTGTATCTGGTCCAGTTCGTTTCGGACTGGCTGCTAGGCACGGACTGGCGCGACTACATCAACCGCGCTCTGCTGGAGTCGACCGTCCATACGTACATTCAGCGCAGGAGCGGACTCGAATAGAACATTATGCTTGCTTTGTTTGCTATAACATTGGTTAAAAATAAAAGCCGTTGTTTCGAATGTTGTACTACGATGGCGACGCTTAATAAAACGTTGAAAATGTACTTTCCGTTCGACAGTCCCACACAGCTCCCCGAAAGTGCCACACAATTTCCTGACAGTCCCACACAGCTCCTTGACAGTCACACACAGCTCCCCGGCAGTACGTCTAGCTTGTTACATGTTTGCCTTCCGTACATGGTCTAGCTTGTTACACGTCTGCCTTCCATACATGTACTAGCTTTTTACTTATTTGCTAACCATACATGGTCTAGCTTGTTACATGTTTGCCTTCCATACACGGACTAGCTTGTTACATGTTTACCTTCCATACACGGTCTGGCTTGTTACATGTCTGCCTTCCATACATGGTCTAGCTTGTTACATGTCTGCCTTTCATACATGGTCTAGCCTGTTACATGTCTGCCTTCCGTACATGGACTAGCTTGTTACATGTTGGCCTTCCGTACATGGGCTAGCTTGTTACATGTTTGCCTTACGTACATGGACTAACTTGTTACATGTTTGCCTTCCATACACGGACTAGCTTGTTACATGTTTGCCTTACATACATGGACTAGCTTGTTACATGTTTGCCTTCCATACATGGTCTAGCTTGTTACAGGTCTGCCTTTCATACATGGTCTAGCTTGATACATGTTTCCCTTCCGTACATGGACTAGCTTGTTACATGTTTGCCTTCCATACACGGACTAGCTTGTTACATGTTTACCTTCCATACACGGACTAGCTTGTTACATGTTTGCCTTCCATACACGGACTAGCTTGTTACATGTTTGCCTTCCGTACATGGTCTGGCTTGTTACATGTCTGTCTTCCATACATGGTCTAGCTTGTTACATGTTTCCCTTCCATACATGGTCTAACTTGTGACATGTTTGCCTTCCATACATGGTCTAGCTTGTTACATGTTTGCCTTCCATACACGGACTAGCTTGTTACATATTTGCATTCCATACATGATCTAGCTTGTTACATGTCTACCTTCCATATATGGTCTAGCTTGTTACATGTCTGCCTTCCGTACATGGCCTAGGTTCCCTGACAGTCCCACACAGCTTCCGACAGTCACACGCAGTTCCCTGACAGTCCCACACAGCTCCATGACAGTCCCACACAGTTTCCGACAGTCCCACACAGCTTCCCGACAGTCTCATACAGCTTCCGACAGTCCCACACAGCTCCATAACATTTATTTTATTTAGGTCGTATTATTTAGCAATAGACCGGTAAGTTGCCTTTTACACGAGTCCTATTAATTATCTTTATTAATTAATAAGAACCTCATTAGTCATGTTTTGATTTAATTTGGGAACCTCCTCATTAGTCACAGCGATAGAGCGGTAGGTTCGACAGTCCCACACAGCTCCCCGAAAGTGCCAAACAATTTCCTGACAGTCCCACACAGCTCCTTGACAGTCACACACAGCTCCCCGGCAGTACGTCTAGCTTGTTACATGTTTGCCTTCCGTACATGGTCTAGCTTGTTACACGTCTGCCTTCCATACATGTACTAGCTTTTTACTTATTTGCTATCCATACATGGTCTAGCTTGTTACATGTTTGCCTTCCATACACGGACTAGCTTGTTACATGTTTACCTTCCATACACGGTCTGGCTTGTTACATGTCTGCCTTCATACATGGTCTAGCTTGTTACATGTCTGCCTTTCATACATGGTCTAGCCTGTTACATGTCTATCTTCCATATATGGTCTAGCTTGTTACATGTCTGCCTTCCGTACATGGCCTAGGTTCCCTGACAGTCCCACACAGCTTCCGACAGTCACACGCAGTTCCCTGACAGTCCCACACAGCTCCATGACAGTCCCACACAGTTTCCGACAGTCCCACACAGCTTCCCGACAGTCTCATACAGCTTCCGACAGTCCCACACAGCTCCATGACATTTATTTTATTTAGGTCGTATTATTTAGCAATAGACCGGTAAGTTGCCTTTTACACGAGTCCTATTAATTATCTTTATTAATTAATAAGAACCTAATTAGTCATGTTTTGATTTAATTTGGGAACCTCCTCATTAGTCACAGCGATAGAGCGGTATGTTCTGGCAGTCCCACACAGCTCCATGACAGTCCCACACAGTTTCCGACAGTCCCACACAGCTCCATAACAGTATTACACAGCTTACTGACAGTCCCACACAGTTCCTGGCAGTCCCACACAGCTCCCCGACAGTCACACGCAGTTCCCTGACAGTCCCACACAGCTCCATGACAGTCCCACACAGTTTCCGACAGTCCCACACAGCTTCCCGACAGTCTCATACAGCTTCCGACAGTCCCACACAGCTCCATGACATTTATTTTATTTAGGTCTTATTATTTAGCAATAGACCGGTAAGTTGCCTTTTACACGAGTCCTATTAATTATCTTTATTAATTAATAAGAACCTCATTAGTCATGTTTTGATTTAATTCGGGAACCTCCTCATTAGTCACAGCGATAGAGCGGTAGGTTCTGGCAGTCCCACACAGCTCCATGACAGTCCCACACAGTTTCCGACAGTCCCACACAGCTTCCCGACAGTCTCATACAGCTTCCGACAGTCACACGCAGTTCCCTGACAGTCCCACACAGTTACCCGACAGTCACACAAAACTCCCGACAGTCCCACACAGCTCCATGACAGTCCCACACAGTTCCTGGCAGTCCCACACAGCTTCCCGACAGTCCCACACAGCTCCCTGGCTACATGTCTCCCTTCCATACATGGTCTAACTTGTGACATGTTTGCCTTCCATACATGGTCTAGCTTGTTACATGTTTGCCTTCCATACACGGACTAGGTTGTTACATATTTGCCTTCCATACATGAACTAGCTTGTTACATGTATGCCTTCCATATATGGTCTAGCTTGTTACATGTTTGCCTTTCATACATGGTCTAGCCTGTTACATGTCTGCCTTCCGTATATGGACTAGGTTGTTACAGCTCCCTGACAGTCCCACACAGTTCCCTGACAGTCCCACACAGTTACCCGACAGTCACACAAAACTCCTGACAGTCCCACACAGCTCCATAACAGTATAACACAGCTTCCTGACAGTCCCACACAGTTCCTGGCAGTCCCACACAGCTCCATGACAGTCCCACACAGTTCCCCGACAGTCACACACAGCTTCCCGACAGTCCCACACAGCTCCCTGAAAGTATCACACAATTCCCTGACAGTCCCACACAGCTCCCTGACAGTCACACACAGCTCCCCGGCAGTACCACACAATTCCCTTACAGTCCCACACAGCTCTCTGACAGTCCCACACAGCTCCTGACAGTCCCACACAGTTCCCTTACAGTCCCACACAACTCTTGGCAGTCAAACACAGCTCCCTGACAGTCCCACACAGTTCCGGTCAGTCCCACACAGCTCCCTGACAGTCCCACACAGCTCCATGACAGTCACACGCAGTTCCCTGACAGTCCCACACAGTTACCCGACAGTCACACAAAACTCCTGACAGTCCCACACAGCTCCATAACAGTATTACACAGTTACCCGACAGTCCCACACAGCTCCATGACAGTCCCACACAGTTCCCGACAGTCCCACACAGCTTCCCGACAGTCCCACACAGCTCCCTACCACACAATTCTCTGACAGTCCCACACAGTTCCGGTCAGTCCCACACAGCTCCCCGACAGTCTCACACAGCTCCCTGAAAGAACCACACAATTCCCTGACAGTCCCACACAGTTCCCTTACAGTCACACACAGCTCCCTGTCAGTCCCACACAGCTCCCTGACAGTCCCACACAACTCCCTGACAGTCTCACACAGCTCCGCCTGACAGTCCCAAAACTTCCGACAGTCCCACACAGCTCCCTGACAGTCACACACAGCTCCCCGGCAGTACCACACAGTTCCTGGCAGTCCCACACAGCTCCATGACATTTATTTTATTTAGTTCTTATTATTTAGCAATAGACCGGTAAGTTGCCTTTTACACGAGTCCTATTAATTATCTTTATTAATTAATAAGAACCTCATTAGTCATGTTTTGATTTAATTTGGGAACCTCCTCATTAGTCACAGCGATAGAGCGGTAGGTTCTGGCAGTCCCACACAGCTCCATGACAGTCCCACACACTTCCCGACAGTCCCACACAGCTTCCCGACAGTCCCACACAGCTCCCTTCCATACATGGTCTAACTTGTGACATGTTTGCCTTCCATACATGGTCTACCTTGTTACATGTTTGCCTTCCATACACGGACTAGGTTGTTACATATTTGCCTTCCATACATGAACTAGCTTGTTACATGTATGCCTTCCATATATGGTCTAGCTTGTTACATGTTTGCCTTTCATACATGGTCTAGCCTGTTACATGTCTGCCTTCCGTACATGGACTAGGTTGTTACAGCTCCCTGACAGTCCCACACAGTTACCCGACAGACACACAAACTCCTGACTGACAGTGCCACACAGCTCCCTGACAGTCTCACACAGCTCCCTGACAGTACCACGCAGTTCCTCGTCAGTCCCATACATGGGATCTGTATGTATGTATGTATGTATGTATGTATGTATGTATGTATGTAGGAGCCGTCGCACCACGGCGCCGATACTCGTCTAACTCGTATAACTAACTAACTAACTCGTCTAACTCGTAGGGGGGTGGCGGGGGGTTCTGTATGTATGTATGTATGTAGGTATGTAGGGTAATAAAAACATACAATTGTTTTCAGACTGACAGGAACTGTGTGGGATTGCCAGGAAGATGTGTAATACTGTTATGGAGCTGTGTGGGACTGTCAGGCGGAGCTGTGTGAGACTGTCAGGGAGTTGTGTGGGACTGTCATGGAGCTGTGTGGGACTGACAGGGAACGAACTGTGTGGTACTGTCAGGGAGCTGTGTGTGACTGTAAGGGAACTGTGTGGGACTGTCAGGAGCTGTGTGTGATGGTCAGGAGCTGTGTGGGACTGTCAGGGAGCTGTGTGGGACTGTTAGGGAATTGTGTGGTACTGCCGGGGAGCTGTGTGTGACTGTCAGGTAGCTGTGTGGGACTGCGCGCTTTTACGTGTATAGTAGTAGTAATAAAAAAATAAAAAAATTGAAAACAATTGTATGTTTTTATTACCCTACATACCTACATACATACATACAGAACCCCCCGCCACCCCCCTACGAGTTAGACGAGTTAGTTAGTTAGTTATACGAGTTAGACGAGTATCGGCGCCGTGGTGCGACGGCTCCTACATACATACATACATACATACATACATACATACATACATACATACAGAACCCCTGTATGGGACTGACGAGGAACTGCGTGGTACTGTCAGGGAGCTGTGTGAGATTGTCAGGGAGCTGTGTGGCACTGTCAGTCAGGAGTTTGTGTGTCTGTCGGGTAACTGTGTGGGACTGTCAGGGAGCTGTAACAACCTAGTCCATGTACGGAAGGCAGACATGTAACAGGCTAGACCATGTATGAAAGGCAAACATGTAACAAGCTAGACCATATATGGAAGGCATACATGTAACAAGCTAGTTCATGTATGGAAGGCAAATATGTAACAACCTAGTACGTGTATGGAAGGCAAACATGTAACAAGCTAGACCATGTATGGAAGGCAAACATGTCACAAGTTAGACCATGTATGGAAGGGAGCTGTGTGGGACTGTCGGGAAGCTGTGTGGGACTGTCGGGAAGTGTGTGGGACTGTCATGGAGCTGTGTGGGACTGCCAGAACCTACCGCTCTATCGCTGTGACTAATGAGGAGGTTCCCAAATTAAATCAAAACATGACTAATGAGGTTCTTATTAATTAATAAAGATAATTAATAGGACTCGTGTAAAAGGCAACTTACCGGTCTATTGCTAAATAATAAGAACTAAATAAAATAAATGTAATGGAGCTGTGTGGGACTACCAGGAACTGTGTGGTACTGCCGGGGAGCTGTGTGTGACTGTCAGGGAGCTGTGTGGGACTGTCGGAAGTTTTGGAACTGTCAGGCGGAGGTGTGTGAGACTGTCAGGGAGTTGTGTGGGACTGTCAGGGAGCTGTGTGGGACTGACAGGGAGCTGTGTGTGACTGTAAGGGAACTGTGCGGGACTGTCAGGGAATTGTGTGGTACTTTCAGGGAGCTGTGTGAGACTGTCGGGGAGCTGTGTGGGACTGACCGGAACTGTGTGGGACTGTCAGGGAATTGTGTGGTAGGGAGCTGTGTGGGACTGTCGGGAAGCTGTGTGGGACTGTCGGGAACTGTGTGGGACTGTCATGGAGCTGTGTGGGACTGTCGGGTAACTGTGTAATACTGTTATGGAGCTGTGTGGGACTGTCAGGAGTTTTGTGTGACTGTCGGGTAACTGTGTGGGACTGTCAGGGAACTGCGTGTGACTGTCAGGGAGCTGTGTGGGACTGTCAGGGAGCTGTGTGGGACTGACCGGAACTGTGTGGGACTGTCAGGGAGCTGTGTTTGACTGTCAAGAGTTGTGTGGGACTGTAAGGGAACTGTGTGGGACTGTCAGGAGCTGTGTGGGACTGTCATAGAGCTGTGTGGGACTGTCAGGGAATTGTGTGGTACTGCCGGGGAGCTGTGTGTGACTGTCAGGGAGTTGTGTGGGACTGTCAGGGAATTGTGTGATACTTTCAGGGAGCTGTGTGGGACTGTCGGGAAGCTGTGTGTGACTGTCGGGGAACTGTGTGGGACTGTCATGGAGCTGTGTGGGACTGCCAGGAACTGTGTGGGACTGTCAGGAAGCTGTGTTATACTGTTATGGAGCTGTGTGGGACTGTCAGGAGTTTTGTGTGACTGTCGGGTAACTGTGTGGGACTGTCAGGGAACTGTGTGGGACTGTCAGGGAGCTGTAACAACCTAGTCCATGTACGGAAGGCAGACATGTAACAGGCTAGACCATGTATGAAAGGCAAACATGTAACAAGCTAGACCATATATGGAAGGCATACATGTAACAAGCTAGTTCATGTATTGAAGGCAAATATGTAACAACCTAGTCCGTGTATGGAAGGCAAACATGTAACAAGCTAGACCATGTATGGAAGGCAAACATGTCACAAGTTAGACCATGTATGGAAGGGAGACATGTAGCCATGGAGCTGTGTGGGACTGTCGGGAAGCTGTGTGGGACTGCCAGGAACTGTGTGGGACTGTCATGGAGCTGTGTGGGACTGTCGGGAGTTTTGTGTGACTGTCGGGTAACTGTGTGGGACTGTCAGGGAACTGCGTGTGACTGTCGGAAGCTGTATGAGACTGTCGGGAAGCTGTGTGGGACTGTCGGAAACTGTGTGGGACTGTCATTGAGCTGTGTGGGACTGCCAGAACGTACCGCTCTATCGCTGTGACTAATGAGGAGGTTCCCGAATTAAATCAAAACATGACTAATGAGGTTCTTATTAATTAATAAAGATAATTAATAGGACTCGTGTAAAAGGCAACTTACCGGTCTATTGCTAAATAATAAGACCTAAATAAAATAAATGTCATGGAGCTGTGTGGGACTGTCGGAAGCTGTATGAGACTGTCGGGAAGATGTGTGGGACTGTCGGAAACTGTGTGGGACTGTCATGGAGCTGTGTGGGACTGTCAGGGAACTGCGTGTGACTGTCGGGGAGCTGTGTGGGACTGCCAGGAACTGTGTGGGACTGTCAGGAAGCTGTGTAATACTGTTATGGAGCTGTGTGGGACTGTCGGAAACTGTGTGGGACTGTCATGGAGCTGTGTGGGACTGCCAGAACCTACCGCTCTATCGCTGTGACTAATGAGGAGGTTCCCAAATTAAATCAAAACATGACTAATGAGGTTCTTATTAATTAATAAAGATAATTAATAGGACTCGTGTAAAAGGCAACTTACCGGTCTATTGCTAAATAATAAGACCTAAATAAAATAAATGTCATGGAGCTGTGTGGGACTGTCGGAAGCTGTATGAGACTGTCGGGAAGCTGTGTGGGACTGTCGGAAACTGTGTGGGACTGTCATGGAGCTGTGTGGGACTGTCAGAGAACTGCGTGTGACTGTCGGAAGCTGTGTGGGACTGTCAGGGAACCTAGGCCATGTACGGAAGGCAGACATGTAACAAGCTAGACCATATATGGAAGGTAGACATGTAACAAGCTAGATCATGTATGGAATGCAAATATGTAACAAGCTAGTCCGTGTATGGAAGGCAAACATGTAACAAGCTAGACCATGTATGGAAGGCAAACATGTCACAAGTTAGACCATGTATGGAAGGGAAACATGTAGCAAGCTAGACCATGTATGGAAGACAGACATGTAACAAGCCAGACCATGTACGGAAGGCAAACATGTAACAAGCTAGTCCGTGTATGGAAGGCAAACATGTAACAAGCTAGTCCGTGTATGGAAGGTAAACATGTAACAAGCTAGTCCGTGTATGGAAGGCAAACATGTAACAAGCTAGTCCATGTACGGAAGGGAAACATGTATCAAGCTAGACCATGTATGAAAGGCAGACCTGTAACAAGCTAGACCATGTATGGAAGGCAAACATGTAACAAGCTAGTCCATGTATGTAAGGCAAACATGTAACAAGCTAGTCCGTGTATGGAAGGCAAACATGTAACAAGTTAGTCCATGTACGTAAGGCAAACATGTAACAAGCTTGTTCGTGTATGGAAGGCACACATGTAACAAGCTAGTCCATGTACGTAAGGCAAACATGTAACAAGCTAGCCCATGTACGGAAGGCCAACATGTAACAAGCTAGTCCATGTACGGAAGGCAGACATGTAACAGGCTAGACCATGTATGAAAGGCAGACATGTAACAAGCTAGACCATGTATGGAAGGCAGACATGTAACAAGCCAGACCGTGTATGGAAGGTAAACATGTAACAAGCTAGTCCGTGTATGGAAGGCAAACATGTAACAAGCTAGACCATGTATGGATAGCAAATAAGTAAAAAGCTAGTACATGTATGGAAGGCAGACGTGTAACAAGCTAGACCATGTACGGAAGGCAAACATGTAACAAGCTAGACGTACTGCCGGGGAGCTGTGTGTGACTGTCAAGGAGCTGCGTGGGACTGTCAGGAAATTGTTTGGCACTTTCGGGGAGCTGTGTGGGACTGTCGAACGGAAAGTACATTTTCAACGTTTTATTAAGCGTCGCCATCGTAGTACAACATTCAAAACAACGGCTTTTATTTTTAACCAATGTTATAGCAAACAAAGCAAGCATAATGTTCTATTCGAGTCCGCTCCTGCGCTGAATGTACGTATGGACGGTCGACTCCAGCAGAGCGCGGTTGATGTAGTCGCGCCAGTCCGTGACTAGCAGCCAGTCCGAAACGAACTGGACCAGATACAGCGCCGCATCGATCGCGCGCCCTCTCCAGAATCATCTCACTGAGGTGTTCGGCGAGGGGGACATCGCGTGCCGCTCATAGCGGAAGGCCAACTGACCCCGACCCGTCGCGATGACTTGACGTTGTATCACTTCCGGCGGTGTTGGCGACACCGTGTACAGACTCTCGTACGTCGGCGGTTCGATGTGTGGTACGCCTAGTGCCTCCTCGATGATAACGTCCAACTCGTTATCGCTACGCACGCACCCCTACAGCACAAAGCAGATCCTACTAATCGCCTAACGCATAACTGACTAGTCTCGGATGTCTTTGCTTTCGGAAAGAAAAAAATGAACGGTCATGTAGTGCTTTTCGTTCACAAACGTTATTTACATCGATTTTCTATAATATAATGGCACTACACAGATCCCTACTCTCCACTGATCCTAAACAACGCTTCAATTCATGCTTTTATAGTTCGTGTATCGTTTTTGAAATGGCATTGTTCTAGCTTCACATTCCGATCGTGATAAGCTACCCCCATTAGCGTCACGCGCGCCACAGCTGGCTTGCGTCACCATCCGGTTTCTAGTTATTGCCAAGAAAAAAATTCTACGTTCACGTTAGCGCGTTCGTTGTCAAATGTGACTTTCACATCGAATTTCTCTATTATTAATACTCCACAATATACTTAGCGTATACAACGGTTCATTTTATGATTTAAACGTTCGTTTATTGCCATTTTGATCTCTTTGCCTTCAATGTTTTACTTCACTTTTGCGCATGCGCGCTTAACGCATAAATGACTTTAGGAAATAATGCATGCATGCAACGGTCGTTGCTCATTTTCATTCAATCATGGCTACCGCCAGCAACGTCTGAGCAACCTTCCACGAAAGATCAGCGGTAAGTTTTATTTTATTTTATTTATTTAGTAGAGCGTTAAGTCGTCTTTTAGCCTATCCGTAAGTTTTATATTCTTTATTAATTACTTTTATATTAATAATATGCTATTCTTTATTAATTACTATTCTTGATTAATTATTGATTTAGTTCTCCTCTTATATTAATAACAGTGATTTAGTTCTCCTCCATTATTCATATGCAAAGACCAGCGGTAAGTTTTATTTTATTTATTTTATTTAGTACAGCGGTATTTCGTCTTTTATCCTATCGGTAAGTTTTATATTAATTACTTTTTATATTATTTATATCCTATTCTTGTATTAAACTATTCTTTATTATTTACTTTTATATTAATAACAGTGATTTAGTTCTTGGGAAACTCCTCATTATTCATATGCATTATTTCACAGATTCCACCTGCCTCGACGTGGAAAGGAAATACACCTGCTTACACACAACACTCTACAACAAACCTGTATGTCGTGTGAAAACTTGCCGTTAATTCCAGCCGGTCGCTCAACAAATGCTACAACGGCAGTTTGACGGGGACAACTCACGCGCCGCTCGGCTACGGCAGGGACGAGGCTCTCAAGCAAACATTACGCAGACCTGGCTCACGCCACCGTGACTTCTATTAATAAAACATAACTTACACCATTTCGCGTCCATTCGTCTATCCACCGCATATAACCATCCTGCTTTAACAGGCCGCTGAGTACAGCTTTTAAACGCTAAATGCATGCATGGGATTCGTTTCGTTTTGATAGCGCCACGGCTGAAATTAACGCCGTTACAGAGCCGGCTAGTCGCATGGTTATATTTAGAAACTAGGCCGCCGGATCATAGGTCATGGCTGCTGCTGCTGCTGCTGCTGCGAGCGCACGCCGCTGCTGCTACATAGGGTACAGCGGGGTTATTTTCACACAATGGGTTTAGAGCGCCGTTATAACCACAGTGGTTTTAGTTATAACCGTTGTGGTTATATAAAGGCCTATTACGTATATATATATATATATATATATATATACAACGGTCGCTAGGGACGCTATATAAGTGCTTACGTAAGCACAACGGTAGGTCCTACGTTGATCGCTAGGGAATTAGTCACTGGGATAACCGCTAGGTGGTGACACCTCAAGGAAGGGTCATCAATCAAAAAGTGACAGGCCTATATATATATATATATAATTAATTAATTATTAATTAATTAATTAATTAATTTATAACCACGGTGGTTTTAGCTATAACCGTATGGTTATATAAAGAACGTAACTAGGGACGCTGTTATATCCTAACGTTGATCGCTAGGCGCTGTTACTGGAATAATCGCTAGATGGCGTTATCACGTAACTAGGGACGCTGCTAACGTAACTAGGGACGCCGTTATAGCCGCTAGGGCTAAACTAATTACTGGGCTACTCGCTAGGTGGCACCTCTATATCATCAATCAAAAGTGACAGGCCATCAATCACGTTTTTTATAAGTAGGTTCCCGATTTCTCTCGGGTTACACAAAACCCTTTGATCTTTTTTATAAGTAGGTTCCCGAAAAAGATAAGGACGTTTTTTATGCACGTAGTTAGGCCTACAGTAGGTCAAAAAGGGGCGGGGCGAGCGTCAAGCGTTATCACGTAACTACGGACGCTGCTAACGTAACTAGGGACGTCTTTATAGCCGCTAGGGCTAAACTAATTACTGGGCTACTCGCTAGGTGGCACCTCTATAGCATCAATCAAAAGTGACAGGCCATCAATCACGTTTTTTATAAGTAGGTTCCCGATTTCTCTCGGGTTACACAAAACCCTTTGATCTTTTTTTTATAAGTAGGTTCCCGAAAAAGATAAGGACGTTTTTTATGGACGTAGTTAGGCCTAAAGTAGGTCAACAAGGGGCGGGGCGAGCGTGTGCCTGCCCTACATACTACTGTCATTATCACTGGTCAAGCTGGCTCTGGGAAAACGACGCTCCTTAAATAAATAAAGCATGAATGTGTTCAACTATGGAAAACCGTTGCTGTAACAGCTTCCATGGCAATAGCAACCCCCCAGTTTGATGGCGTCGTCATGACACTGCACAGATGGTCAGGTGTGCAGGTGTGTATTGGTTTGTTATTCATGTTCAAGCCTTCTTTTCTTGTGGTATGCCCACACACACGTACACACGCGTACACACACACACACACACACACACACACACACACACACACACACACACACACACACACACACACACACACACACACACTCGGTATATGTTCATCAGGATGGCAGATTCGCTACTTCACAATTACGTGAGTTAATTGTGAATGACGAGGCATTCTGTGACATTATGTGGCGCATAACATCTACAGACGTTCTACTTATTGATGAGATATCTATGGTGTGTTTACGGGTATATTACACATTTATGCTATTGCAGGTGCGGTCAGCGAGCGCGGTTATAATTAGCTTACATTTAACACGGGTCAACGTGGACACCTTGAGTGCGGACAGTATATACAGGGTCACTCGGTTTCTGCCTTACACAAGCATTATATGAAATCAAACGTCAAATAAGTTGTTTTTATTTAAATACGTACAATATTCATCAGACGATAATCACTTCACGCGCCATACGAAAGCACTCGGTTTCTGCCTCATCGTGTTCAAAATCATCACTGTGCGACAAATCGCAACACATAAATTCCACGGGCTGTTCGTTAACTTTTCTGTGGTGATTAGGGTGAATAGTTGCTTACAATTTCGCCCGATAAATTTAAATATTACGGTTGTTTCAATCACCGTCACCGATAGGGTGCACTGTAGTCACGTGGTCTGAGTTCACTAACAAAATATCTGTCAAAAACCTGTTTGTCTCGTTTTAATTTGAGACAAATAACTTTGTTGCAAGTCTTTGGTATTTATAAATGTAATAAAATTACACGTTACATAAGTTCATAATGCTACAATTACCTTGCTTTTTATGCACACATTAGTCTCACAATATTCAACCAAGTGGACAACGTTTGCCGCAAAGTCCACCGAAACAACGCTGGGTTTGGTGGCATCCAACTGGTGGCTTTAGGTGATTTCTATCAATTGCCGCTAGTCCTCGATATGGAACATGGGGAAGTTGGGAATTTTCCCTTCACCTCAAATTGTTTCTAGTCAATGAATTTACGTACGTGAATTTGACAACTGTCAAGCGACAGCACTGCGGAAGCTTCATATAAGCTATTGGCGAAGAGGCGACCGGTAACGTGAGTGCTTTGTTTTATTTGTATATCGTTGGAGCGCACCTAGCGAGTAGCCCAGTAATTAGTTTAGCCCTAGCGGCTATAAAGACGTCCCTAGTTACGTTAGCAGCGTCCGTAGTTACGTGATAACGCTTGACGCTCGCCCCGCACCTTTTTGACCTACTGTAGGCCTAACTACGTGCATAAAAAACGTCCTTATCTTTTTCGGGAACCTACTTATAAAAAAAGATCAAAGGGTTTTGTGTAACCCGAGAGAAATCGGGAACCTACTTATAAAAAACGTGATTGATGGCCTGTCACTTTTGATTGATGATATAGAGGTGCCACCTAGCGAGTAGCCCAGTAATTAGTTTAGCCCTAGCGGCTATAACGGCGTCCCTAGTTACGTTAGCAGCGTCCCTAGTTACGTGATAACGCCATCTAGCGATTATTCCAGTAACAGCGCCTAGCGATCAACGTTAGGATATAACAGCGTCCCTAGTTACGTTCTTTATATAACCATACGGTTATAGCTAAAACCACCGTGGTTATAAATAAATAAATAAATTAATTAATAATTAATTAATTATATATATATATATATAGGCCTGTCACTTTTTGATTGATGACCCTTCCTTGAGGTGTCACCACCTAGCGGTTATCCCAGTGACTAATTCCCTAGCGATCAACGTAGGACTTACCGTTGTGCTTACGTAAGCACTTATATAGCGTCCCTAGCGACCGTTGTATATATATATATATATATATATATATATATACGTAATAGGCCTTTATATAACCACAACGGTTATAGCTAAAACCACTGTGGTTATAACGGCGCTCTAAACCCATTGTGTGAAAATAACCCCGCTGTACCCTATGTAGCAGCAGCGGCGTGCGCTCGCAGCAGCAGCAGCAGCAGCAGCCATGACCTATGATCCGGCGGCCTAGTTTCTAAATATAACCATGCGACTAGCCGGCTCTGTAACGGCGTTAATTTCAGCCGTGGCGCTATCAAAACGAAACGAATCCCATGCATGCATTTAGCGTTTAAAAGCTGTACTCAGCGGCCTGTTAAAGCAGGATGGTTATATGCGGTGGATAGACGAATGGACGCGAAATGGTGTAAGTTATGTTTTATTAATAGAAGTCACGGTGGCGTGAGCCAGGTCTGCGTAATGTTTGCTTGAGAGCCTCGTCCCTGCCGTAGCCGAGCGGCGCGTGAGTTGTCCCCGTCAAACTGCCGTTGTAGCATTTGTTGAGCGACCGGCTGGAATTAACGGCAAGTTTTCACACGACATACAGGTTTGTTGTAGAGTGTTGTGTGTAGGCAGGTGTATTTCCTTTCCACGTCGAGGCAGGTGGAATCTGTGAAATAATTCATATGAATAATGAGGAGTTTCCCAAGAACTAAATCACTGTTATTAATATAAAAGTAAATAATAAAGAATAGTTTAATACAAGAATAGCATATAAATAATATAAAAAGTAATTAATATAAAACTTACCGATAGGATAAAAGACGAAATACCGCTGTACTAAATAAAATAAATAAAATAAAACTTACCGCTGGTCTTTGCATATGAATAATGGAGGAGAACTAAATCACTGTTATTAATATAAGAGGAGAACTAAATCAATAATTATTCAAGAATAGTAATTAATAAAGAATAGCATATTATTAATATAAAAGTAATTAATAAAGAATATAAAACTTACGGATAGGCTAAAAGACGACTTAACGCTCTACTAAATAAATAAAATAAAATAAAACTTACCGCTGATCTTTCGTGGAAGGTTGCTCAGACGTTGCTGGCGGTAGCCATGATTGAATGAAAATGAGCAACGACCGTTGCATGCATGCATTATTTCCTAAAGTCATTTATGCGTTAAGCGCGCATGCGCAAAAGTGAAGTAAAACATTGAAGGCAAAGAGATCAAAATGGCAATAAACGAACGTTTAAATCATAAAATGAAACGTTGTATACGCTAAGTTAGGGATCAGGCATATTGTGGAGTATTAATAATAGAGAAATTCGATGTGAAAGTCACATTTGACAACGAACGCGCTAACGTGAACGTAGAATTTTTTTCTTGGCAATAACTAGAAACCGGATGGTGACGCAAGCCAGCTGTGGCGCGCGTGACGCTAATGGGGGTAGATTATCACGATCGGAATGTGAAGCTAGAACAATGCCATTTCAAAAACGATACACGAACTATAAAAGCATGAATTGAAGCGTTGTTTAGGATCAGTGGAGAGTAGGGATCTGTGTAGTGCCATTATATTATAGAAAATCGATGTAAATAACGTTTGTGAACGAAAAGCACTACATGACCGTTCATTTTTTTCTTTCCGAAAGCAAAGACATCCGAGACTAGTCAGTTATGCGTTAGGCGATTAGTAGGATCTGCTTTGTGCTGTAGGGGTGCGTGCGTAGCGATAACGAGTTGGACGTTATCATCGAGGAGGCACTAGGCGTACCACACATCGAACCGCCGACGTACGAGAGTCTGTACACGGTGTCGCCAACACCGCCGGAAGTGATACAACGTCAAGTCATAGCGACGGGTCGGGGTCAGTTGGCCTTCCGCTATGAGCGGCACGCGATGTCCCCCTCGCCGAACACCTCAGTGAGATGATTCTGGAGAGGGCGCGCGATCGATGCGGCGCTGTATCTGGTCCAGTTCGTTTCGGACTGGCTGCTAGGCACGGACTGGCGCGACTACATCAACCGCGCTCTGCTGGAGTCGACCGTCCATACGTACATTCAGCGCAGGAGCGGACTCGAATAGAACATTATGCTTGCTTTGTTTGCTATAACATTGGTTAAAAATAAAAGCCGTTGTTTTGAATGTTGTACTACGATGGCGACGCTTAATAAAACGTTGAAAATGTACTTTCCGTTCGACAGTCCCACACAGCTCCCCGAAAGTGAAACACAATTTCCTGACAGTCCCACACAGCTCCTTGACAGTCACACACAGCTCCCCGGCAGTACGTCTAGCTTGTTACATGTTTGCCTTCCGTACATGGTCTAGCTTGTTACACGTCTGCCTTCCATACATGTACTAGCTTTTTACTTATTTGCTATCCATACATGGTCTAGCTTGTTACATGTTTGCCTTCCATACACGGACTAGCTTGTTACATGTTTACCTTCCATACACGGTCTGGCTTGTTACATGTCTGCCTTCCATACATGGTCTAGCTTGTTACATGTCTGCCTTTCATACATGGTCTAGCCTGTTACATGTCTGCCTTCCGTACATGGACTAGCTTGTTACATGTTGGCCTTCCGTACATGGGCTAGCTTGTTACATGTTTGCCTTACGTACATGGACTAGCTTGTTACATGTGTGCCTTCCATACACGAACAAGCTTGTTACATGTTTGCCTTACGTACATGGACTAACTTGTTACATGTTTGCCTTCCATACACGGACTAGCTTGTTACATGTTTGCCTTACATACATGGACTAGCTTGTTACATGTTTGCCTTCCATACATGGTCTAGCTTGTTACAGGTCTGCCTTTCATACATGGTCTAGCTTGATACATGTTTCCCTTCCGTACATGGACTAGCTTGTTACATGTTTGCCTTCCATACACGGACTAGCTTGTTACATGTTTACCTTCCATACACGGACTAGCTTGTTACATGTTTGCCTTCCATACACGGACTAGCTTGTTACATGTTTGCCTTACATACATGGACTAGCTTGTTACATGTTTGCCTTCCATACATGGTCTAGCTTGTTACAGGTCTGCCTTTCATACATGGTCTAGCTTGATACATGTTTCCCTTCCGTACATGGTCTAGCTTGCTACATGTTTCCCTTCCATACATGGTCTAACTTGTGACATGTTTGCCTTCCATACATGGTCTAGCTTGTTACATGTTTGCCTTCCATACACGGACTAGCTTGTTACATATTTGCATTCCATACATGATCTAGCTTGTTACATGTCTACCTTCCATACATGGTCTAGCTTGTTACATGTCTGCCTTCCGTACATGGCCTAGGTTCCCTGACAGTCCCACACAGCTTCCGACAGTCACACGCAGTTCCCTGACAGTCCCACACAGCTCCATGACAGTCCCACACAGTTTCCGACAGTCCCACACAGCTTCCCGACAGTCTCATACAGCTTCCGACAGTCCCACACAGCTCCATGACATTTATTTTATTTAGGTCTTATTATTTAGCAATAGACCGGTAAGTTGCCTTTTACACGAGTCCTATTAATTATCTTTATTAATTAATAAGAACCTCATTAGTCATGTTTTGATTTAATTTGGGAACCTCCTCATTAGTCACAGCGATAGAGCGGTAGGTTCTGGCAGTCCCACACAGCTCCATGACAGTCCCACACAGTTTCCGACAGTCCCACACAGCTCCATAACAGTATTACACAGCTTCCTGACAGTCCCACACAGTTCCTGGCAGTCCCACACAGCTCCCCGACAGTCACACGCAGTTCCCTGACAGTCCCACACAGCTCCATGACAGTCCCACACAGTTTCCGACAGTCCCACACAGCTTCCCGACAGTCTTATACAGCTTCCGACAGTCCCACACAGCTCCATGACATTTATTTTATTTAGGTCTTATTATTTAGCAATAGACCGGTAAATTGCCTTTTACACGAGTCCTATTAATTATCTTTATTAATTAATAAGAACCTCATTAGTCATGTTTTGATTTAATTCGGGAACCTCCTCATTAGTCACAGCGATAGAGCGGTAGGTTCTGGCAGTCCCACACAGCTCCATGACAGTCCCACACAGTTTCCGACAGTCCCACACAGCTTCCCGACAGTCTCATACAGCTTCCGACAGTCACACGCAGTTCCCTGACAGTCCCACACAGTTACCCGACAGTCACACAAAACTCCCGACAGTCCCACACAGCTCCATGACAGTCCCACACAGTTCCTGGCAGTCCCACACAGCTTCCCGACAGTCCCACACAGCTCCCTGGCTACATGTCTCCCTTCCATACATGGTCTAACTTGTGACATGTTTGCCTTCCATACATGGTCTAGCTTGTTACATGTTTGCCTTCCATACACGGACTAGGTTGTTACATATTTGCCTTTCATACATGGTCTAGCCTGTTACATGTCTGCCTTCCGTACATGGACTAGGTTGTTACAGCTCCCTGACAGTCCCACACAGTTCCCTGACAGTCCCACACAGTTACCCGACAGTCACACAAAACTCCTGACAGTCCCACACAGCTCCATAACAGTATAACACAGCTTCCTGACAGTCCCACACAGTTCCTGGCAGTCCCACACAGCTCCATGACAGTCCCACACAGTTCCCCGACAGTCACACACAGCTTCCCGACAGTCCCACACAGCTCCCTGAAAGTATCACACAATTCCCTGACAGTCCCACACAACTCCCTGACAGTCACACACATCTCCCCGGCAGTACCACACAATTCCCTGACAGTCCCACACAGCTCTCTGACAGTCCCACACAGCTCCTGACAGTCCCACACAGTTCCCTTACAGTCCCACACAACTCTTGACAGTCAAACACAGCTCCCTGACAGTCCCACACAGTTCCGGTCAGTCCCACACAGCTCCCTGACAGTCCCACACAGTTACCCGACAGTCACACAAAACTCCTGACAGTCCCACACAGCTCCATAACAGTATTACACAGTTACCCGACAGTCCCACACAGCTCCATGACAGTCCCACACAGTTCCCGACAGTCCCACACAGCTTCCCGACAGTCCCACACAGCTCCCTACCACACAATTCCCTGACAGTCCCACACAGTTCCGGTCAGTCCCACACAGCTCCCCGACAGTCTCACACAGCTCCCTGAAAGTACCACACAATTCCCTGACAGTCCCGCACAGTTCCCTTACAGTCACACACAGCTCCCTGTCAGTCCCACACAGCTCCCTGACAGTCCCACACAACTCCCTGACAGTCTCACACACCTCCCCCTGACAGTCCCAAAACTTCCGACAGTCCCACACAGCTCCCTGACAGTCACACACAGCTCCCCGGCAGTACCACACAGTTCCTGGTAGTCCCACACAGCTCCATGACATTTATTTTATTTAGTTCTTATTATTTAGCAATAGACCGGTAAGTTGCCTTTTACACGAGTCCTATTAATTATCTTTATTAATTAATAAGAACCTCATTAGTCATGTTTTGATTTAATTTGGGAACCTCCTCATTAGTCACAGCGATAGAGCGGTAGGTTCTGGCAGTCTCACACAGCTCCATGACAGTCCCACACACTTCCCGACAGTCCCACACAGCTTCCCGACAGTCCCACACAGCTCCCTTCCATACATGGTCTAACTTGTGACATGTTTGCCTTCCATACATGGTCTAGCTTTTTACATGTTTGCCTTCCATACACGTACTAGGTTGTTACATATTTGCCTTCCATACATGAACTAGCTTGTTACATGTATGCCTTCCATATATGGTCTAGCTTGTTACATGTTTGCCTTTCATACATGGTCTAGCCTGTTACATGTCTGCCTTCCGTACATGGACTAGGTTGTTACAGCTCCCTGACAGTCCCACACAGTTACCCGACAGACACACAAACTCCTGACTGACAGTGCCACACAGCTCCCTGACAATCTCACACAGCTCCCTGACAGTACCACGCAGTTCCTCGTCAGTCCCATACAGGGGTTCTGTATGTATGTATGTATGTATGTATGTATGTATGTATGTATGTAGGAGCCGTCGCACCACGGCGCCGATACTCGTCTAACTCGTATAACTAACTAACTAACTCGTCTAACTCGTAGGGGGGTGGCGGGGGGTTCTGTATGTATGTATGTAGGTATGTAGGGTAATAAAAACATACAATTGTTTTCAATTTTTTTATTTTTTTATTACTACTACTATACACGTAAAAGCGCGCAGTCCCACACAGCTACCTGACAGTCACACACAGCTCCCCGGCAGTACCACACAATTCCCTAACAGTCCCACACAGCTCCCTGACAGTCCCACACAGCTCCTGACCATCACACACAGCTCCTGACAGTCCCACACAGTTCCCTTACAGTCACACACAGCTCCCTGACAGTACCACACAGTTCGTTCCCTGTCAGTCCCACACAGCTCCATGACAGTCCCACGCAACTCCCTGACAGTCTCACACAGCTCCGCCTGACAGTCCCACACAGCTCCATAACAGTATTACACATCTTCCTGGCAATCCCACACAGTTCCTGTCAGTCTGAAAACAATTGTATGTTTTTATTACCCTACATACCTACATACATACATACATACAGAACCCCCCGCCACCCCCCTACGAGTTAGACAAGTTAGTTAGTTAGTTATACGAGTTAGACGAGTATCGGCGCCGTGGTGCGACGGCTCCTACATACATACATACATACATACATACATACAGAACCCCTGTATGGGACTGACGAGGAACTGCGTGGTACTGTCAGGGAGCTGTGTGAGACTGTCAGGGAGCTGTGTGGCACTGTCAGTCAGGAGTTTGTGTGTCTGTCGGGTAACTGTGTGGGACTGTCAGGGAGCTGTAACAACCTAGTCCATGTACGGAAGGCAGACATGTAACAGGCTAGACCATGTATGAAAGGCAAACATGTAACAAGCTAGACCATATATGGAAGGCATACATGTAACAAGCTAGTTCATGTATGGAAGGCAAATATGTAACAACCTAGTCCGTGTATGGAAGGCAAACATGTAACAAGCTAGACCATGTATGGAAGGCAAACATGTCACAAGTTAGACCATGTATGGAAGGGAGCTGTGTGGGACTGTCGGGAAGCTGTGTGGGACTGTCGGGAAGTGTGTGGGACTGTCATGGAGCTGTGTGGGACTGCCAGAACCTACCGCTCTATCGCTGTGACTAATGAGGAGGTTCCCAAATTAAATCAAAACATGACTAATGAGGTTCTTATTAATTAATAAAGATAATTAATAGGACTCGTGTAAAAGGCAACTTACCGGTCTATTGCTAAATAATAAGAACTAAATAAAATAAATGTCATGGAGCTGTGTGGGACTGCCAGGAACTGTGTGGTACTGCCGGGGAGCTGTGTGTGACTGTCAGGGAGCTGTGTGGGACTGTCGGAAGTTTTGGGACTGTCAGGCGGAGCTGTGTGAGACTGTCAGGGAGTTGTGTGGGACTGTCAGGGAGCTGTGTGGGACTGACAGGGAGCTGTGTGTGACTGTAAGGGAACTGTGTGGGACTGTCAGGGAATTGTGTGGTTCTTTCAGGGAGCTGTGTGAGACTGTCGGGGAGCTGTGTGGGACTGACCGGAACTGTGTGGGACTGTCAGAGAATTGTGTGGTAGGGAGCTGTGTGGGACTGTCGGGAAGCTGTGTGGGACTGTCGGGAACTGTGTGGGATTGTCATGGAGCTGTGTGGGACTTTCGGGTAACTGTGTAATACTGTTATGGAGCTGTGTGGGACTGTCAGGAGTTTTGTGTGACTGTCGGGTAACTGTGTGGGACTGTCAGGGAACTGCGTGTGACTGTCAGGGAGCTGTGTGGGACTGTCAGGGAGCTGTGTGGGACTGACCGGAACTGTGTGGGACTGTCAGGGAGCTGTGTTTGACTGTCAAGAGTTGTGTGGGACTGTAAGGGAACTGTGTGGGACTGTCAGGAGCTGTGTGGGACTGTCAGAGAGCTGTGTGGGACTGTCAGGGAATTGTGTGGTACTGCCGGGGAGCTGTGTGTGACTGTCAGGGAGCTGTGTGGGACTGTCAGGGAATTGTGTGATACTTTCAGGGAGCTGTGTGGGACTGTCGGGAAGCTGTGTGTGACTGTCGGGGAACTGTGTGGGACTGTCATGGAGCTGTGTGGGACTGCCAGGAACTGTGTGGGACTGTCAGGAAGCTGTGTTATACTGTTATGGAGCTGTGTGGGACTGTCAGGAGTTTTGTGTGACTGTCGGGTAACTGTGTGCGACTGTCAGGGAACTGTGTGGGACTGTCAGGGAGCTGTAACAACCTAGTCCATATACGGAAGGCAGACATGTAACAGGCTAGACCATGTATGAAAGGCAAATATGTAACAAGCTAGACCATATATGGAAGGCATACATGTAACAAGCTAGTTCATGTATGGAAGGCAAATATGTAACAACCTAGTCCGTGTATGGAAGGCAAACATGTAACAAGCTAGACCATGTATGGAAGGCAAACATGTCACAAGTTAGACCATGTATGGAAGGGAGACATGTAGCCAGGGAGCTGTGTGGGACTGTCGGGAAGCTGTGTGGGACTGCGAGGAACTGTGTGGGACTGTCATGGAGCTGTGTGGGACTGTCGGGAGTTTTGTGTGACTGTCGGGTAACTGTGTGGGACTGTCAGGGAACTGCGTGTGACTGTCGGAAGCTGTATGAGACTGTCGGGAAGCTGTGTGGGACTGTCGGAAACTGTGTGGGACTGTCATGGAGCTGTGTGGGACTGCCAGAACCTACCGGTCTATCGCTGTGACTAATGAGGAGGTTCCCGAATTAAATCAAAACATGACTAATGAGGTTCTTATTAATTAATAAAGATAATTAATAGGACTCGTGTAAAAGGCAACTTACCGGTCTATTGCTAAATAATAAGACCTAAATAAAATAAATGTCATGGAGCTGTGTGGGACTGTCGGAAGCTGTATGAGACTGTCGGAAAGCTGTGTGGGACTGTCGGAAACTGTGTGGGACTGTCATGGAGCTGTGTGGGACTGTCAGGGAACTGCGTGTGACTGTCGGGGAGCTGTGTGGGACTGCCAGGAACTGTGTGGAACTGTCAGTAAGCTGTGTAATACTGTTATGGAGCTGTGTGGGACTGTCGGAAACTGTGTGGGACTGTCATGGAGCTGTGTGGGACTGCCAGAACCTACCGCTCTATCGCTGTGACTAATGAGGAGGTTCCCAAATTAAATCAAAACATGACTAATGAGGTTCTTATTAATTAATAAAGATAATTAATAGGACTCGTGTAAAAGGCAACTTACCGGTCTATTGCTAAATAATACGACCTAAATAAAATAAATGTCATGGAGCTGTGTGGGACTGTCGGAAGCTGTATGAGACTGTCGGGAAGCTGTGTGGGACTGTCGGAAACTGTGTGGGACTGTCATGGAGCTGTGTGGGACTGTCAGGGAACTGCGTGTGACTGTCGGAAGCTGTGTGGGACTGTCAGGGAACCTAGGCCATGTACGGAAGGCAGACATGTAACAAGCTAGACCATATATGGAAGGTAGACATGTAACAGGCTAGACCATGTATGAAAGGCAGACATGTAACAAGCTAGACCATGTATGGAAGGCAGACATGTAACAAGCCAGACCGTGTATGGAAGGTAAACATGTAACAAGCTAGTCCGTGTATGGAAGGCAAACATGTAACAAGCTAGACCATGTATGGATAGCAAATAAGTAAAAAGCTAGTACATGTATGGAAGGCAGACGTGTAACAAGCTAGACCATGTACGGAAGGCAAACATGTAACAAGCTAGACCATATATGGAAGGTAGACATGTAACAAGCTAGATCATGTATGGAATGCAAATATGTAACAAGCTAGTCCGTGTATGGAAGGCAAACATGTAACAAGCTAGACCATGTATGGAAGGCAAACATGTCACAAGTTAGACCATGTATGGAAGGGAAACATGTAGCAAGCTAGACCATGTATGGAAGACAGATATGTAACAAGCCAGACCATGTACGGAAGGCAAACATGTAACAAGCTAGTCCGTGTATGGAAGGCAAACATGTAACAAGCTAGTCCGTGTATGGAAGGTAAACATGTAACAAGCTAGTCCGTGTATGGAAGGCAAACATGTAACAAGCTAGTCCATGTACGGAAGGGAAACATGTATCAAGCTAGACCATGTATGAAAGGCAGACCTGTAACAAGCTAGACCATGTATGGAAGGCAAACATGTAACAAGCTAGTCCATGTATGTAAGGCAAACATGTAACAAGCTAGTCCGTGTATGGAAGGCAAACATGTAACAAGTTAGTCCATGTACGTAAGGCAAACATGTAACAAGCTTGTTCGTGTATGGAAGGCACACATGTAACAAGCTAGTCCATGTACGTAAGGCAAACATGTAACAAGCTAGCCCATGTACGGAAGTCCAACATGTAACAAGCTAGTCCATGTACGGAAGGCAGACATGTAACAGGCTAGACCATGTATGAAAGGCAGACATGTAACAAGCTAGACCATGTATGGAAGGCAGACATGTAACAAGCCAGACCGTGTATGGAAGGTAAACATGTAACAAGCTAGTCCGTGTATGGAAGGCAAACATGTAACAAGCTAGACCATGTATGGATAGCAAATAAGTAAAAAGCTAGTACATGTATGGAAGGCAGACGTGTAACAAGCTAGACCATGTACGGAAGGCAAACATGTAACAAGCTAGACCATATATGGAAGGTAGACCTGTAACAAGCTAGACCATGTATGGAAGGCAAACATGTAACAAGCTAGTCCATGTATGTAAGGCAAACATGTAACAAGCTAGTCCGTGTATGGAAGGCAAACATGTAACAAGTTAGTCCATGTACGTAAGGCAAACATGTAACAAGCTTGTTCGTGTATGGAAGGCACACATGTAACAAGCTAGTCCATGTACGTAAGGCAAACATGTAACAAGCTAGCCCATGTACGGAAGGCCAACATGTAACAAGCTAGACCATGTATGGAAGGCAGACATGTAACAAGCCAGACCGTGTATGGAAGGTAAACATGTAACAAGCTAGTCCGTGTATGGAAGGCAAACATGTAACAAGCTAGACCATGTATGGTTAGCAAATAAGTAAAAAGCTATTACATGTATGGAAGGCAGACGTGTAACAAGCTAGACCATGTACGGAAGGCAAACATGTAACAAGCTAGACGTACTGCCGGGGAGCTGTGTGTGACTGTCAAGGAGCTGTGTGGGACTGTCAGGAAATTGTGTGGCACTTTCGGGGAGCTGTGTGGGACTGTCGAACGGAAAGTACATTTTCAACGTTTTATTAAGCGTCGCCATCGTAGTACAACATTCAAAACAACGGCTTTTATTTTTAACCAATGTTATAGCAAACAAAGCAAGCATAATGTTCTATTCGAGTCCGCTCCTGCGCTGAATGTACGTATGGACGGTCGACTCCAGCAGAGCGCGGTTGATGTAGTCGCGCCAGTCCGTGCCTAGCAGCCAGTCCGAAACGAACTGGACCAGATACAGCGCCGCATCGATCGCGCGCCCTCTCCAGAATCATCTCACTGAGGTGTTCGGCGAGGGGGACATCGCGTGCCGCTCATAGCGGAAGGCCAACTGACCCCGACCCGTCGCGATGACTTGACGTTGTATCACTTCCGGCGGTGTTGGCGACACCGTGTACAGACTCTCGTACGTCGGCGGTTCGATGTGTGGTACGCCTAGTGCCTCCTCGATGATAACGTCCAACTCGTTATCGCTACGCACGCACCCCTACAGCACAAAGCAGATCCTACTAATCGCCTAACGCATAACTGACTAGTCTCGGATGTCTTTGCTTTCGGAAAGAAAAAAATGAACGGTCATGTAGTGCTTTTCGTTCACAAACGTTATTTACATCGATTTTCTATAATATAATGGCACTACACAGATCCCTACTCTCCACTGATCCTAAACAACCCTTCAATTCATGCTTTTATAGTTCGTGTATCGTTTTTGAAATGGCATTGTTCTAGCTTCACATTCCGATCGTGATAAGCTACCCCCATTAGCGTCACGCGCGCCACAGCTGGCTTGCGTCACCATCCGGTTTCTAGTTATTGCCAAGAAAAAAATTCTACGTTCACGTTAGCGCGTTCGTTGTCAAATGTGACTTTCACATCGAATTTCTCTATTATTAATACTCCACAATATGCCTGATCCCTAACTAAGCGTATACAACGGTTCATTTTATGATTTAAACGTTCGTTTATTGCCATTTTGATCTCTTTGCCTTCAATGTTTTACTTCACTTTTGCGCATGCGCGCTTAACGCATAAATGACTTTAGGAAATAATGCATGCATGCAACGGTCGTTGCTCATTTTCATTCAATCATGGCTACCGCCAGCACAACGTCTGAGCAACCTTCCACGAAAGATCAGCGGTAAGTTTTATTTTATTTTATTTATTTAGTAGAGCGTTAAGTCGTCTTTTAGCCTATCCGTAAGTTTTATATTCTTTATTAATTACTTTTATATTAATAATATGCTATTCTTTATTAATTACTTTTCTTGATTAATTATTGATTTAGTTCTCCTCTTATATTAATAACAGTGATTTAGTTCTCCTCCATTATTCATATGCAAAGACCAGCGGTAAGTTTTATTTTATTTATTTTATTTAGTACAGCGGTATTTCGTCTTTTATCCTATCGGTAAGTTTTATATTAATTACTTTTTATATTATTTATATGCTATTCTTGTATTAAACTATTCTTTATTATTTACTTTTATATTAATAACAGTGATTTAGTTCTTGGGAAACTCCTCATTATTCATATGCATTATTTCACAGATTCCACCTGCCTCGACGTGGAAAGGAAATACACCTGCCTACACACAACACTCTACAACAAACCTGTATGTCGTGTGAAAACTTGCCGTTAATTCCAGCCGGTCGCTCAACAAATGCTACAACGGCAGTTTGACGGGGACAACTCACGCGCCGCTCGGCTACGGCAGGGACGAGGCTCTCAAGCAAACATTACGCAGACCTGGCTCACGCCACCGTGACTTCTATTAATAAAACATAACTTACACCATTTCGCGTCCATTCGTCTATCCACCGCATATAACCATCCTGCTTTAACAGGCCGCTGAGTACAGCTTTTAAACGCTAAATGCATGCATGGGATTCGTTTCGTTTTGATAGCGCCACGGCTGAAATTAACGCCGTTACAGAGCCGGCTAGTCGCATGGTTATATTTAGAAACTAGGCCGCCGGATCATAGGTCATGGCTGCTGCTGCTGCTGCTGCTGCGAGCGCACGCCGCTGCTGCTACATAGGGTACAGCGGGGTTATTTTCACACAATGGGTTTAGAGCGCCGTTATAACCACAGTGGTTTTAGCTATAACCGTTGTGGTTATATAAAGGCCTATTACGTATATATATATATATATATATATATATATACAACGGTCGCTAGGGACGCTATATAAGTGCTTACGTAAGCACAACGGTAAGTCCTACGTTGATGGCTAGGGAATTAGTCACTGGGATAACCGCTAGGTGGTGACACCTCAAGGAAGGGTCATCAATCAAAAAGTGACAGGCCTATATATATATATATATATAATTAATTAATTATTAATTAATTTATTTATTTATTTATAACCACGGAGGTTTTAGCTATAACCGTATGGTTATATAAAGAACGTAACTAGGGACGCTGTTATATCCTAACGTTGATCGCTAGGCGCTGTTACTGGAATAATCGCTAGATGGCGTTATCACGTAACTAGGGACGCTGCTAACGTAACTAGGGACGCCGTTATAGCCGCTAGGGCTAAACTAATTACTGGGCTACTCGCTAGGTGGCACCTCTATATCATCAATCAAAAGTGACAGGCCATCAATCACGTTTTTTATAAGTAGGTTCCCGATTTCTCTCGGGTTACACGAAACCCTTTGATCTTTTTTTTATAAGTAGGTTCCCGAAAAAGATAAGGACGTTTTTTATGCACGTAGTTAGGCCTACAGTAGGTCAAAAAGGGGCGGGGCGAGCGTCAAGCGTTATCACGTAACTACGGACGCTGCTAACGTAACTAGGGACGTCTTTATAGCCGCTAGGGCTAAACTAATTACTGGGCTACTCGCTAGGTGGCACCTCTATAGCATCAATCAAAAGTGACAGGCCATCAATCACGTTTTTTATAAGTAGGTTCCCGATTTCTCTCGGGTTACACAAAACCCTTTGATCTTTTTTTTATAAGTAGGTTCCCGAAAAAGATAAGGACGTTTTTTATGCACGTAGTTAGGCCTAAAGTAGGTCAAAAAGGGGCGGGGCGAGCGTGTGCCTGCCCTACATACTACTAATGACATTATGGCCACTGGTGCAAAGCGACATGGCATGCTCCTCAGGTGTGTTATGAGTACACAGGCCTGAGGGCGATGAGTGAAAAAGGTATGTGAATGCGTCCTGCCAAAAAACAAAACGTCATGTCGCACCTGGTGTGATATTTTCAACAACAATGAAGGGGAGCATAATGAAGGCATAATTATGTTCAGCTACACGAGTGTACCCTTCCCTTGCAGAGCTAGCAGATTTGTTACGTAATAAACGCAATTACTTAATAGTGCATTCCATGAAGTGTATAAATTACTCACCAGAATTTTATATTTTAAAGCGATGCTCACTATCCTCGTCATGCAGTGACAACGAACTGTCAGAATTGGGGTTTGAAGTGGAGAGCGTCTCTGGGTGCGCAACTGCATTTGTATATGGACGAATACTACGCAAAGGAGGTGTGCCGCGAGAGCTCGCGTCCGGGTTGGCTGCATTCCCCGGGTCATTTCCGGGATATCTGTCAACAGCAATATGTTTAAATGTGTGCGCGACTCATTAAAACACTTCTTTATGTAATAAATACGAATCCTTTTGTTACGAAAAGTTGGTATTGTGACCACAATAGTTGGAACATTGATTTGTGATCTTCATAATCGGAGATGACGTCGCGACGGAGCAGTTCTGATGTTAAAAGGTGAACTATTGGTTTGGGATTGCCGCTACGCCTACAGTTGCACCCACTGATATTATATATATCATTATAGAACGTAAACAGACAGAACGACGCGAGCGCACGTGTTCTGCAGTGCCGGATTTTGCTTACGACGACCTGTACAACTACTGAGTATGTTGTATTCAACCCCTCTGCATACACCGGTCATGTCAGAACTGCTGGGCAAGTGGTATACACTGGGTGCTGGACTGCATCCAGCTGCCAGCGCATCCACAGTCCCTGTACTGCTACTGCAGGCAACCAGAGCATGATAATTGATATGGCCATGGTGCAGAGCACGGCATAATCCTGTACTGTCAGGTTCTTTCATCTCAAGTGTTTGGGACTAAACAGCCCAAGCATGAGATTCTTCCGCGAAAAAGCGGATTTCCCCGGTTCACTAACTCGATTTGGCCGTTTCTGTGATTCGTCCAAATCCGAAAAATAGTTTTTTTAATATAGGGGTGGGGGGTTGTGACTTGGCAAACTTTGACAATAAAAATTATAAATTTCGTGATCGTCGTCCTTTCTCAAAAGCAAGCCGCATTCTGTTTGGCCAGAAACTGTGAATCACGGCCCAGCTTACAATCCGTGCATTTGTTTTGGCGGCAAATTAGTTGCGGCTGCAAGTTGTTTTCGAAGTTCACAGTCGCGTTCAGTCTACAGTAAGATGTCCGCTCTTATTTCAAACATTTTTGTATGAGTCAATTACTGAATTATCGGAATTAACGTAGCAGACGAGTGATTTTAAGATCGTAATTAAAAAAAATATTAGATCGTTTAGCTTGCCACGCGAGGGGTTGTAATGGCTTAAGTCTAAGGCTATATGACTTACATTACGGCGCCGGCCTACACTCACGTCGCTGGCGTTACGGGTCATGGCATAGTACAGCACCGTTAACGATATGTAAACACGAATTGTAAGCGGAGTATAAGTTTTGGCGATAACTTTAAGGTATCCTAGAGGGGTTTATAGATTATTTTGGATAAAAATAAGTATATGCCAAAACTTGTAAGTTTTCTTGGATGGGCGATAATATGTCAAAGTATAGTACGCCTGTTCACTTTAACGTATGGTTTAGGTTATTATTAATTAAATAACAATTTGAATTAAAATTACCTGACGTTGTTAATATGAAAACTTTTAGGGGATATGGCGTGCACCAAGAAGGATGTTGTACAGAGAGGGGACGAGTTGAATTTGAAGAAGCAAGAGAAAAGCAGCTGAACAGGTTTCCCAAGAGCCAAGACGTAAAGTGCCAAAGAGTCTGTCCACCTCCTCTCCTCAGTCCTTGCTCAGTCTGAGAAGAGAAAGAAAGCTGTGAGTGCCAGGATCAAGCACAGACAAGAATAGAAGTGAAGTCACATGCCCACAATGAACACTTGTAAAGTTTACAAGTTTATGGTTTCAGTGAGCACTAGTAGATGTGGACATTTGTGTGTGAATTTCAGTGTACTGTACATTAACATTATAATTTTTAAAAACATTAGTTATTTAAAGCATTTTTGTGTATTTTTGTCACATTGACCATTTGTGTAATGTTGTAGTTTTGACAATGTAGTATAGACTGCTTCTGGTTTTTTGTTTGGTATGAAAAGTATGTGCTTTTACATTGATGTGCACGGAACTGTTTGCTTACACTTTTGATTAATACAATCCCAAATGTAGTGTTTCTATGCACGATTTTACATGAAATGGAAGTTACAGGATTATACAAAAACAGTGTGAAAATACACTAGATTGCATCACAAACAAAGATGTATCTAATCCAGACCCCCCTTTCTTCCCCAGTTTGCCGCGCCGCGTGCAAATGTTCTTCGGAAATGACTTGCCGAATCTCACATGCCTGAAGAGCGCGTCCAAGAGAGAGTGGCCATATCCGGACTGCAGGAAGTTGAAAAAGAAGAGTAACTAGGCAACTACATATCTGTGCATGTGTGACAGTGACACTGTAGTCTGCTTACGCGTGATTGGTGAATATGTATCTGCTTTACCTATTACATGTACTTTATGATGTCCTACATGTATGTATAACCTAAATCAGGCCAGACTTAATTGAAAGTTAGATTTGCGCACCTGGTTCCACTGACTATTGTGTAGATATTGCTGGAGTTACTGTAAGATGTTAATGGTATTATTGGCACAGTCATGACACAGTTATGTTGGAAAAGCCTTCTCTTGTGAACAATGAGCAATAGATCGTTCTTCAACTTCACAATATTAATTTGGATTATTGTTCATTCAAATTTGTTTGATCAGTATGAATATCACCACAGTGATAACAAGGTTCAGTTCTCAGCACCCAAATTTTAATTTCCATCCTTTATTTTTTTCACAGGCATTCTTATGTTTATATATATATCTTTAGTATAATCCCTCGTAATTATACGGGAAGAATTCACGCAATCGGCGGTTTGAAACGGAATTAGCCTTTTCACGGAAATTCCGCGATCGCAAAAAACGGACGAAATCGCGGTATTTGCGTTTTCAAAAGGATCTTCCTTGATCGCAAAAAAGAGCAAAACCACCGCCTTTTTCACCAATAATGCCTTAACTGGAGATATTTTGAAACAAATATGTTTAATATGCAACGATGTTAATTTCATTTTGTGGATTTTTTAAATGCGCAAGGCAAATCGTTGCGAATGTCATGGTGCCTATGCTACCTCATGTCAACCGACGTAAACAGGGACATGCGCAGAATGCGCTAACATAAACCGTTTCGCGATCGTTGTCTGGCTGTCCGCTAAGCGCATGGAAGACATGTTGCTAATTAAATGTAGTTGTCACATCATTAGAACACGTATGATGTAAATATTCCGGTTTCGAACACAAAACGCGAAGGAGTAACAACAGCCTAGGTTACACTGGCTCAAAGTGAGATAGTCCGCGTTTCGTAGTTCTAACAAATTTCGTTAGATGGCGACATATAAAGTGCTAGCTAAACATTAAATATTTTAATGGTTGAACAAAATTATTAATGAAACAGCAGTGATTTGAACATACATAATTGTTATTATGATTGCTTGTATAATTTACATTTGCTGACTTATATATTAAGGTAGCTGCACCGGGTATCACGTCAGTTGATTTCTTTATTTTTTTCTTCATAGAACATTAGTAGGTGTCAGTATGAACATGTGTACTAATAAAAAACCAAGGCACTAGCGCCATATGTAACCAATCAGTCCTTAAAAAAACTAGTATTTTTAGTGTGTCTTTGGAAAGGCCCTTTTTAGATTCTTGGTAACTGACGATGTTTCCATAGTGACGATCACGTGTGCGTCTGCCCAGTTCAAACATAAATTCATTCACCACGAATGCAGATCATAATAGTTTGGTTATTCTCATGCCACTATGCTGTTGTATTATAATTACCTAAATGCATCACTCTGTCAAATCACCAAATATTGGCGGTAGTTTTGTTTATTCTCCGATAATGCCCGACCTCAGCCGCCATTTGCAATGACACGTGACTGACCCCAGAAGATGTCAATCAGTCTTGACTACTACAACAAGTTCAACATATGGCCCTTCGTAACACAATATCATGAGACAACTTGGCAGGAAAACCTTGGGGGTAAATCTCAGTAATAGAAATGTCTGTCAAATTGTGTTGAAATAAGCCACATTTAACAAGATAACAAGATTGCCATCCAGAAAATTACTCTGGATGGCAGTTGGACAAGGAAGCCTTTTGGCTTATCGAGAGTCCAATACTTTTTATCTACATGTATCCCGCCTTTTTAAGGTGTGTGTCGATTTTATTTTAAAACATATTCACGCTACTAGCACCAACACAATCAGGAGATAATCTGTTCCATTCATTTACAGTCCTTTGTGAGAATGAGAACTTTCTTATATCTAATCTACTCTGCTCCTTTACTAATGTTGCTTCATGTCCTCTGGTCCTTCTATCTTTCTTAACTGAGAACAAAATGTTTCTATCAATATTTTCATAACCATTCAATATTTTAAACACTTCTATGTGATCTCCTCTCAATCTCCTGGTCTCTAGTGTTGTTAAACCACATTCTTTTAGGCGTATTTCGTAACTAAGATCCCTCAGATTTTGTATCATTTTAGTCGCTCTCCTCTGTACTCTTTCTAGCATATCTATGTCCTTCTTGCGATATGGCCTCCATGCTTGTATACAATATTCTAAATGAGGCCTCACTATTGTTTTGTACAGCGGTACTATTAATTCTTTTTTCTTATACGCTATATTTCGCCTAATTAATCCAAGGATTTGATTTCCCTTTGACGCTGCAATTCCGCACTGCTCTGAAACCTTCATATCAGCACTAATGGTTAACCCTAAGTCCTTTTCTTTTACAGTAGTACTTAGAACAGTACCCCCCATTTTATATTTTACCTCTTCATTCCCATGACCTGTGTGGAGGCATTTACATTTCCCAAAATTGAACAGCATTTGCCACTTTTCAGACCATTTGATCAACCTATCAAGATCATCATGCCAGTAAATTCACATTTCTAAGCAAAATACAAGCATCTGGTGACACGTGTATTGTTAGTGACAACCAGGAAGTACTACTTAATGTAACTTTTTATAAAAACTACGGTTGGTTTTATGTTTGGTGAAGGGGTCGTGCCAAAAATGCAGTACGGATTTTTGCTGTCTTTCAACATCCTAGCAAAATGTTTATCAAACTGTATCAAACTTAATATTAATTTGTTTACACAAAAACACGTATGAATGTCAATAACATGTTTGTACTTACAACTATACCAATTTTTCTTTAGGGAGTTTCTCAAAATGAAATAAAATGCAATTTTAAAGTGATTTTTTTATTGTCTTTAAACACATTTAAATATTTCTAAACAACATAAACAAATAAATAATTTTTGGTCTGGAGTAATGTTTAATATCTGAGGCAAACTCTGAAAAAAAATGGTTAGCTTATCTTCAAAAGAAGCATATAATAGCCGATGCAGCCACCTTAAGCACTGCTGCATTAGGAACAATCTGTCATTTATATGTAACTGTATGACAGGAATTATTTTATTATCTAAATTGTTTTTGTACGGTTGTTACTGTGGTGCTAATATTACAACAATGTTGTTGTTAGAAAAGTTAGCCACACCGTAAAACGGTATTATTTATATATATAAATTATGCAGAGATCATAACATTGTGATATTTTACAGAATGTATTATTTTTCAAAGTTAATTTTGAAATTAAATATTTCTTTTCTTAACAGAAATGGGATTCTTTGGCTTGTATGCCATTTTTAATCGGAAAATGCGTCATTTGACACCAACAAATGCGTCATTTGAAAGGGAATTTGTTTTTTCTGAAACGGAAAATACATCGTTTAAAACGGAATTTGATACAGAATTTGCCATTTTATGAAACGGGATTGAAACAGAGTTTGCCCTTTTTTGAAACGGAAAATCAGTGTCCCTAAACATATTCACAGGCATTGGTCATTGCACAGGCTACTCTCACAATCTTGTCCAAGGTAGTCAGCCGGGACCCTGGGTCATTCTGCAACATTGTTATTGGCACAGTCCCTTGTAACATTGTGTACTTCTGTCTTGCAATGCCAATAACACGTTCCACATCAATCCGTACAGGTTTCTAGTTTTCTCAACCGCACTCAGCTGGTTCTTCCCCCTCGTGAATGCAGGAATCTGAAGTGTGGCACAGTGAAGGCCCAGTTGGTCTGCCATGGAATTACTGAAACCGATTGATCGTATGATTGTCTTTCAGGCAAGGCCTGACAACACTGAACAATGTCATCATCACTGTAAAGCTAGACAGGCCACTGAATGTCTTTACCTTCTCATCATTTCCTTCACAGGAAGTTTCATCAAACACTGCCAGCTTCAACCTGAGTTTTCAAGTCATAATGTTCAGTACGCAGACTCTGGCACTCACACTCCATGGCACTAATGTCAGTTACAGTCAACTGAGTCTGTGTACCCGTACATTTGTCATATGCAGTGTCCATAGAATCGGCGAGAGAGGCTGCTCTTTCCACATTGTTGAGCTGGTTCCCAGTTGCGTCACAGTGAGGTGTTGCTAATTCATCAGCATTGTCACGAATGTCACCAGCTTCTGATGAAAAGTTGAGCAGACCCTCAGCAGCAGTACGCTTCAATTCCTCCCGTTTCCTCTTGCTTGCTTCTCGGCGTTCAAAGGTATCTAGCTTTGACCTGCCACGAATCCCCCATTAACACGCCGTGCTGATTTTGCCGTCCAAAATGGCTGACACTGGAGTATCACGTGACGCGTGACGTCAATATAACACGTATTGATATAAATCGAAACTTTTGTTTTTGGAATGTTATGGCCTTTGGAAGAAAGTCTAGTGTAAACGTTACAGTGCTGTCATTTACCGTAAATATTACAACGTTTGACACTATGTAATATTCAATAAATGTATAGCCACCGAGAGACCTCAGTTATTTAATAATGTATCTGTTATCTTAGCAAACACCAATGAGCTGCCTCTCTTAGAATTATAGACTGGAATATGTCTTGCTGATTTCATATGTATTTGTTGAATGAGCATGAATGATTCCACTGACCTCAGTGTTGAGGTCTGTTTCTTAGCTGCCTAAAAGCAGAACCATTAATAACTGCTGGTCCAATTCGCATAAAAACAATTATAGATAGTAGTAAGAAGAGGAATGATGTATACCATATCGAATTAGAACAAAGGTACATCGACAATTCAAAGGTAGCAATATTATGTCACAAAAGCTGTGTTTCGTCATACACGTCACATCACCATACCACACTCCACCTCAAGAGAAAAGGTGAGCAGGAACAAGCTTCCCCTCGGACAAGGAGGCGCACTGAAATTTCCTTAAATTTCAAGAAACAATGTTTTGTATGTGGCAAAATATGCCTTCCCCTCAATCCAAAGAATCCAGGTCGATGGCAAAAAGTGCGTCAGTGCAGAACGGTTGAACGTCCTGGTTGTACGTAATTGAAAGACCACCTGCGTCGGAAATGTAGAGAAAGAAAGGACAGCCTTTCTGATGCGGTGAAGAGAAGTCTAGGAGTGATATACCTACATGCAGCTGATGCACAATATCAGCTTCTACAAACAGTTCACTGCTCAAAGCAACGTGATTTATGCCGTGAAGAAAAATACTTATAAATACACGACTGATGATTCAATCGATTCTCTCATCATCTAAATTAATGAGGATCCATCTAGGATGTGGACATCAATGGAGCTGCATAAGCTATATCGAAATGAAAATGGGCAACAGTCTCGTAAATCTATTTTAGAAAAACTGAAGTTACATTTCGGAAAGGATATCGTAGTGGTGTAAATCCAGGGGTGTGCAGTCTATTCTGCTTCAAATATCACAATAAAACGGTTTGACGACCGCATCATCAGCATTAATTCATCAGCTGACAAGTTTGGTGACATGTCTCAAACTTTTACACATGCATGCGCTCACGGGGTGTGACACAGTGTCGTATCCAATTGGAAAAAGAAAGATAACTGCAACAAAAGCACTCCAAAAGTCACAGTGCCCTCGACTACATGTCATCAGGGATCAGGTTGGTTTCGTCACGATCGGACTACTGGGTCAAAAAACGAAAACGTAGGGTTAATCAACTAATCCTAGGTTTTAAAAGTGCATTAAATATACCACCAAACATTAAACGAGATGTCTCCCGCGACGCAAAGACCACTTCCATCGAATGCAAGTAATAAATGAGCAGGCGATGCAACGTAAATGTACGTGTTATTGCAATCTTCACTGTCATTTCTTTATGGGATTCCTACAAAAATTGAAATTTTGTTCGGGAAATTATATGAATGATTTATTACTGATTTGTCTATTCATTGATGCGTAATATACGTAGCTGCGGTCTGTCTTAACGATACGGCGAGATTCGTCTTCTTACCATATTTGCGAATAATTGACCACTCGAGCCACATTTCTTTTCAAAGGGCAGACATAAAATGACTTTTGGGATTGAATTTCTAAACGTGGACTATCACCACATATTATTTGGTAAATATTTTAACAGTTCTTCAATTCCTTTTTCGTTATGATTTCTGAGAAGATAAAACGTTGTAGTATTTACATCTTAAGTAATGTCAACACAACTTTTGTTTTTATTATTTTGTGAAGGGAACTGGAATATTCAACATAAACATTTATTTATTCACGATGTTGTAGAGTATACTTGCACTAATGGAAAATAATAAATGTCTTGTGATGTTTGTACAAACACGTTTTGCATCTAGTGGTGAAGATTCGTAGCAGGAAGCTTACATTCATACACGGTTGTGCTACGACGGTCGAGATGAGTCGCATCTTGCGCTATCGGGCAGAGTGCGGTACCTTAATTCTTTGCCATTGGGCTAAATATAGCTTGAGCTGTACTGGTGTCCATGTCAAAATTATGGTTAATTATCTTTCTTAAATTGTTATGATAGTGATTATGTTTTACCAATGATGTATTTTAATATGGAAAGGGTTTTTTATCCAGATAAACGACATTATACAATTAGCAGTTTATTATTATTATGTGCGTTGTGCGTGTGTGTGTGTAGGCTTAATTATTCTCTTAAATTACATTAATACATCTTATTTTCACACAAATCTGAGGAAACCTTCGTGTGAAGAATTTTTAATGTTATGTCATCGATTGAATACAAACAAATTGTTAAACAGTTGTCTTAATTGTGAAATAATTAACATTATCTAACACAAATAAATGTTGTTCGTATTCAGTTGAAAAGTGGAATAGTTCTGGTATTATTTGCAATTGTGAAATAAGTATACATAATAAGGCTGTCAATACCAAAACCCAAACTTTTACAGTAAGTTCACTATAATTAGTGTTGTCAACAGTAACTTTTTTATAACCCCTGTAATAATATTAATTCGATAGCAACACATACCATCACAAATTTAAACCAAATAGGCCATATCGATACAATACATCATAGACGTAGTTTAACAAATTAGCTCATTAATAGAGTTGGCCATGCTGTGGTAAGGAAGTCAACAAACGGAACATTTCGGGAATAATACATATTTATTTGCAACTTTAACGACTTGTAATAAGCGCCGATTGACGCTGCTGCATTGGTCTCGGACGATTTTATTCTTGTGCTATTGTTTGGACGCGAAATTCCGTTGCAACACTGTATTGTAATTTTTTAAACCTAAAACTTGTACTGAATGATGGCACACCAACCAGGTTTATTAAGACTGTAGGCGTATCTGCCAGTTTAACATACACTTTCACCGAAGCAGTCAAAAGAGACAACGTCCAGGGGATACTGAATTGGACGGCGCACGAATTTAGGACGTGCAACTATAAAACACAATGCCAATGGATATGCAGTCTGAAATTGTCATCGACATCCCTAGCTGCAGTAAGGTCGATACATTGTCCCTAGGCTTCAGGAGCCCGGCATTGGTTGTAAGTTGACGAAGCCTTCCCTCGAACCGACTGCAACTAAAAAGGAGTAGTTGTGTCGCGTCGGGAGGTGTGCATACTTAACTTTTAGGGAAAAGGGAGAAATAAACACCCGCGGGTGCTGTCAATGTCTGATTTGTTGTTGTATGTCAACAACAAATTAGAATATGTTATATCATCTACATGATGGATAATGGATATGTAGTTTACTACCCTTTTGGATTTCTTCAATATTTGCGGCGCTATTAAACTTTTAAATCTTAAAATGGTGACATTTGTTGTCTATTGGTTTTCAGTCCATTTCTTGTGCACAGTCTGCATGAGGACTGCATTTATTTGATTGGAAAATAGTAATAACATTGGAACCTTTTAACTTACGTATGTGAAATCAAAAATGGTGCAACCCTTAAGGAAATGTCAATTTTGGTGACCTTGACTTGACCTTCACAGTTGACCTACATTCCACTTTTGACCTAGTTTTGGTCCACAGCATGGGATTAATTCTTATTAATGACATAATTTAGCTAAAAATTAATTAGGTAATGAGCACTGTTAACGTTTGAAGTATGAATATTGCCAATATAATTAATTTAATACTATTCAACCTTAAATGGCTATTAGAACTTGACCTATATTTCACATTTGACCTATATACCTGAATTTATGGCATAATTCATTCATAAATGCACCCACTGGATGAATCATGATACAACCCTTTAGGAAATATCAATTTTGGTGACCTTGCCTTGACCTTCACATTTGACCTACATTCCATTTTGACCTAGATTTGACCTACATACTGAGATTAATTCCATATAAATGATATAATTTAGGTGAAAATAAATTAAGAAATTGGCAATTATCATTTGGGTGCAAAATTGCTAATATAATTACTTTAATGCTATGTAAACAATATGCACTGAATTATAGTTCATAATTCACGATAAGTAATATGCATAAGTCCATGTAATATGCACTGAAGTTCGTAATTTGTGTGTGAAAGTCCACGAAAGTATGCACTGGGTTTGCTACGATACCAGCATCTTCTACCATGATCAGAGAACTCTACCAGTTGCTGATGAGTCGACCCATGCAAGGAGCAATGTCTACAATTCTCAGCTGAATAGCAGCTTTCATTATGTGAGCATATTTTCACTGCACATAACTTCCAGTTGAGCAACGGATGTGAGGTAAGCATAACTATAGCCGCTGATATCACAGCTCAGCCCTGCCAGTTGTTGAAGAACAGAAACATCCTAGTAGCGACGTCTACATTTCTCAGTCATGTAGCAATGTTCTTGAAGTGTGCACATTGTTATTCCACGTAAATTTTAGTTGAGCAATGGATATGAAGCGACTATGATGCCAGACACTTCTGCAAAGATCAAAGAGCTTTGACAATTCCTGAAGAGTTGACCATGCGAGCATTTGCCATTATTGACATTGGTGCAGGCCCACAGCTATTTCCTGTTAGACACAGTCTCGTGCGTAGGTAAGTCAGTAATTTAAAAATTTACTTTACAAATATAATAGCAATTTCTAAATAAATATTCTTAGAATATTTTAACAATGATGATTTCAAATTGAATCAGAATTTAATTTTGAAAGGTAAAGAAAAACTATTGCAAATTTTGAACTGTATATATATGAATGAAAGGTTGTCTGCCAAGGAGGATTAAGACTTGACATGGGTGGTTTATTGCATGCAGTTGAAGTTATGTATACAGTGACATCAAAGCCAAAGGTGTTCATCATCAACACAGAAACAAATGATTTAGACAAAGTTGATGCAAGTGAAGTAGTGATATGCCAAATTCTATGTTTTGCAGTTGTGTTTTGAAAAGTAATTTTGATTCATAATGGTTGTTTGGGTTGAACTGATTTTTTAAGTGACAATTTTGCAGATTAAAAAATGTATTATAAAAAATAGTGACAGAGTGCACATGTTGTAGCATGAAGAAAGCAGCTGAACCTGATGTTGGCATCGCTTGAAAGCTATACTAGCTGCTCTCCTCATGCTACTGACATATCTCTTCATGCCAATGGTACTCATGTGTCTCGTGCAAAATGCTTTGGAAGAAACAAATCACGATGTGCCCAGAAATTTATTTTATATGAATCAGTGATCAGCTGGGCTATTCGTGTACTAACAATGTGCCGGGCTTGGTCAAAATCATCAATCGTGTTACAATATGGCGTATCACTACCTGTAATACAGAAGGTATTGAAGTCAGTTTCTGAGCAAATGACACAATACGTCCTGCCAATTCTTCAGGTGCACAGCCTTTGCATAGATCATTCGTTCCTATGTCGATTAAAACAACATTTGGCACCTCTGCACACACAGCTCCAAATTCACGGAACAAACCACCCAAGGTAAGTCCCCCTTTTACTAGAAAGACAACCTTGTCAAACATACAAGACAGGAGAAGGTCGGGACAGAAATAGCGGTACTCAGCATTGCTGGTACACGCTTCTGACATTCGACGCACAAAACTGTGCCAAACGATTAGCTGCTTGGCCTTGCGTGATTCGGAATCCATTCTGAAAATATATAAAAAAACAGTACATTTCTGCATTTTTGTAATACCACACTTTTCTTAGTGCACACAACATCGATATCACTTCGGTATTGTGATTCACGACAGAAGCCACGTGGAGGCGACAGTGTGAACATTATGTCCCTGTATGTGAGTATGCAAGATTGTTTAATATATCGTAACTTATCTTTATCTTCACCACCAGAATTCCTGAGTATTTGTGGCATGAAATACAACTCACAACAAGATATTATGATTCACATAAAAACACCACAAACAAAACAGTAAATATTATTAACATCAACAAAATGGATAGTCAACATGACTATAGACTGAATTATAAAATGTGAATTACAATATTATAGGATTACAGGAATACAGGTGTCACACTGTCAGGTGATGCAAATTAAAGTGGAAATATTAACTGTTCGTAATTTATATAATACAAATACTGATACAGACACAATAATAATATACACGTATTACATTTTATTAACACAACTTACTAAAATTGAACTGTTAAAAATGTGGATTGTTCAGATTAAGAACGTATTCCTATATTGATTGAACAGGAAGTAGAGCGCACAGCCACGCCCACGGCACGGCCACAGATGTGACATCAATAGACATCGCCGTAAATGTCAGTTTTCGAAATTGTGTAACTTGTCCTAAAAATCTTGATTACTAGAAAACAGTATATATCCAATCACAACTTTCTAACATTTAACTGATGAAAGTGGGGATGGCACAGATTACAATATCGATCACACATACGTTAGAATGGCGCCGCGCCTCGGCGCATACATCATAAACAGCCGCTAATGCGCCGAGCGACATACAAAACGCATCAAACTGGCACGCTACCGGTCATCTAAGATTAATCCTCCTTGCGTTCCGCATGGATATACAAGATTCATAGTTATACCATATGAAAGCTAGGATTCTAGTTTCACAAAGACACCTAAGCATTTTTAAGATACACGCTAAAATATATAAATATTTTTGTAAGTAAACACAACGCAAAGTTCACCAACCTTAATATTGCCCGGCCGAATACAATGTAACATATTTTACCCGCCGAGCATCTTCTGATGGCATTCATTGGTCGATACAAATGTCAACAGTAAACAAAATTAGTATTCATAGCGAGATCCACGACGTTTTCCGAGACCATGTGATCCAGCAGATCGACTGCGCGGCAAAAAACCTGCGCCATTTCTGGAACGCGTTAAACCGACGCTGAGCGATGCTGCCACCCAGCGGATGTTGACATACCTATGACAATGAGCGTATCTTGAATCACTGTTGCTAGTAAATGCTAGTCCCATACGCATAACTGCAATGCCAATGCCGGCCCATGCCATGGCAATGCTTGTTGTTGACCATGTCCATGCCGGACAATCAGCGTTATACTGACAACCTAGCATACATAAATACAACAGCTTTTATCGCCAATGATCCAACATGTAAACAATGGGTCAATGACAATGGCAATGCCGAAACATCATTCAATGTTTACCCGTCTTTTCCGGATTTTGTTCGCGCACGCGCACGCGCAAAATCACCACACGTTATGTACTGTATAGTGTATTTAGCGCTACGCCTCAATGCTGGCGAATGCTATTGAACTTGAAAGCACACAAACATTAAAAAAAAATTCCGAATCCCAATCAATGTGCCTGTGCTGTGGTTCTCAGAATTGTTGTAAGTAACGACTAACCTATACTAATTCCATCGCGTGTGTACCATTCTTATTATCTTACATTTGCGACTTGGCTCTATCATGTATTGTTCCCGATGATAAATAAGGCGCATATAAAACAAATTGACGAATATACTGCAGCTTATAAACGGTGTTTTCTAAAACCTGTTTTGATTGGTTCCAATTAATATGCAAATTACCGTGGAATCAACCAATGGATAACGTTGTTACATATGAAGCCACATTTTTGAATTGTTCATTTTGAACGCGAACGTTACTGTGTACCGGTACAGGTATGTGGAGCTTAATGGTTTGGTTGATTTTTTGATTTATTTTAACACTTGAAACAATTACATTAAATGTTCGAGGAGGTGTATGAAATTGCGAAGGCAGTCTAGTATGAAAGATTAGCCTTAAAATGGTATAGTCACCTACTCGGTTTCTGCCTTATCTGAGTTTCTGCTTCATTACGATTATATAGCTGGATCTCATATAAAATACATCTTTAGTCAAGTATATCGGACACAATGAGCAAAGCCTAAGGATGTCTACAAACTTGCAACAAAGTTATTTGTCTCAAATTAAAACGAGGCAAACCGGTTTTTGACAGATATTTTGATAGCGAACGCAGACTACGTGACTACACTACTGTGACAGTGCAACATATCTTGATGTAAACAACCGTAACAATACTAACATTAAAATTTATCGGGCGAAATTGTAAGCATCTATTCACCCTAATCACCACAGGAAAGTTAACGAACAGCCCGTGGAGTTTATACAGTGAATGTATTGCGATTTGTCGCACAGTGTCAGTGATGATTTTGAACACGATGAGGCAGAAACCGAGTGCTTCCGTTAGGCGCGTAAAGTGATTATCGTCTTACGAATATTGTAAGTATTTCACTAAAAACAACTTATTTGACGCTTTGTTTGCATGCCATTGGTGAAATGGGTGGTTCTGATTAATAATATCGATACGTTGCTGAACGATTTCAAAAAATGTTGGTGAAAACTGCATATTATGCTAACGTAAGACAGAAACCGAATGGTATGTTGCATTGTGGTACTTGCTTGTCGTGCAATAATTATACAGCGAGATGAGCAACTTTAGCGTTGTGGGCATATATTTTCAAAATTCAACAGCCAACGCCGTATCACGCCGGTCGGCCGCCGGCATCACAGCATCAGTGACGGAATCAGTAGGCGCTTTCCAGCATTAATTAAAGCCATTCCCACCACAATCATCGTATATTGCCATATTATTGGTTATGTTATTGTTCACTTGTAGCAGTAAATATATATATATAAAACTAAAGACGGCTAAACGTTATTTATATATATATATATATATATATATATATATAAATAACGTTTAGCCGTCTTTACTTTTATATTAATCATAATTAGAATGCCATAATTAAATATTTCAAAGAAAATGTATGCAAACTCTGCGTCTGTTTGCATTGTTACTGTTACTGACGTTGGCGTTGTTATTGATAACCTTTTTCCATAGAATCGTTACTAAAACCGGAAAGCATTTTAAACTTTTAAAGGAATTGCGTTTACGCTGTATACTTATTTATATACTTGTAGGCATATCATGATTGTTTAACCAACATTATTTATTACATGTTTTATTATAATAAATTAATTGTTTTTGTGTATTTCTTTTTTCATACTGCACAACTTCACATCTAGCAAGTTATTCAGTGTTGGAAGATCAACAGGTTAGTCTAAAATAAGTGGTAGTTTAAATGCTTTGTTTTGTCAAAATAAAATGACTATGTAATTCATACCTTGTAATTTGTAAGTGAAATGTAGTTAAGTTGTTGTTTAGACTTAGTTCTTTTTTAATTAATGTTAATTGTTCCTTTCCAGAATGTATCGTAAATAAAGTGTCTGCCTGCAATTGTTGAAATAATTTAAATTGTTGTCAATGTTTATTTTTCATTGCTCAAGACATTGTTGTAAGGGGATGAAAATTATTTGTGAAATTGTTGCTAGAATACAATAGTAATTGAAATTGTTGCAAACTGTTTACATTTTGTAGCAAAAATGTTGTATTTGAATATCCGTTGCATTAATTGTTGTTCAAATAATTTGTTGTAGTTTCAGGTAATGGCAGTAAAGCATATTATGGAAATTGTAATTTAATTTAATTGTATAATTAATCTGCATCACACCACATACTCTTGCAAAATCACATACAAATAAGTCCAACATAAATTCTATCAACTTATTAGACAGTTATCTACACTATGTGCCCTGTCTCTCAGGAACTTTTATAAATATATCTTCAAAATTTAGAATCCAATAATTTTCTCTTATAAAACCACTTTGATAAAAAAACATGCTTATGCTTGCACAACTGATCTGACTTCTAAATTGCCATTCTTTTAAAAGTTACTTTTTAAATTTGACCTGAAAACCAATGTTAAAAAACAATTTTTCTAAATTCTGAATGCACACTTTTTGCATTGCCTTGGAATTACATGTTGTTGTACCTAATAGTTGCTACACTGCCGCAGAACTTCACATGTTACAGATCATGCAAGATTTGACAATATTCACTACATTGTGAATATTGACAAATGTTCTTTTACCTGCAAGACTCTTTGTTAGCTACACTTAATGACATTCTCAGAATTATATTGGTTGCTATACCAACACAATTACAAACATTGCTTAACCACTTAAGACTTACAACTTTTGTTGTACCTGCAAGACGTGATACCAGTGCACATACATGCACTTAATATGTACATTTATACAGTGTATCTGCATGGACTCATACAATACTTTATGAAATTGCAGTGATGCTGCAATATCTTATAATAAATATTCTTAGCATTCTTGCAATTATTATGTTTTATCCATGTATTCCCTATATATTCACCTGTGTTGTGTCCTACTATTTAGAGAAACAACCTCCCATTAAGTTTGTAATCTGCTTGAATGTTATTCCCTGAACGTTTAATTGCTCCATTATATAACAGAATACAGCTAACCCTGTTAATCCCCATAAATGGGTCAAATGTTAAAAGTAGGTCAACTAATTAGGTCATGCATACCAGGTCACAATGTATTTTATGTTGATTTGTTTCATTCCTAAAAATGTTTGGCTTACTTCTTAATTAATTACGGCTGAATCATGCCATTAATCCCTGTAAGTAGGTTAGATATTAAATATAAGTCACCAAATTACAGATTTTACAAAGTGACATAGTCATAGTATATTCACAGCAATATTGACAGTGTTCAACCTCATAGTTTAGTAGGCATTTTTCCTAATTAATTACACCTGATTTACGTTATTAATCCAAATAAATAGGTCAAATATTAAATCAGGGTCAACTAATTAGGTCATCACAATTAATTATTTAATAAAGTCATTATATATTGACAATATTCTATCCTCCAACATTGAAAAGACCCTTTTCTGAATTAATTACACCCGATTGATGTAATTAATCCCAGTAAATAGGTCAAATACACAGTGAAGGTCAACTAATTAGGTCATGGTCAAATAGAGACAATTAATATTGATCACAAAATTTGGATCACATAACTTTTTATTTCACATAAATATATTCAATACATACAGGTATATTGCCATTTTTCCAATAACACAAACACAGTCCACGAGCTTCCTGGTAAAAAGAAATGGACTGAAATTCAATACCAGTGAATGCTCTTTTTCTGAGACCATTAAGTCGATTTACGTCGGAAATAATGAAGATATCCAACAAATTATAAAAGTGTCATAAACTCCATGAGAAATCTTGTGGAATAATTTAAATGAGAATATTACACATTTGAAATTTGACGATGCACGAACTTTGCACGTACAACCATACAATAACAATGTGAGTGTGACAGTGACTCCTGCCAAGTGAAGTGCGTAAATTCACAATAACAACATAGTCTAGTTCAACAGTTTTACTAACAAAAAGGGCAACGTTAATTGCAGAAGTGCTTTGCATGACTGTTGGTGAACTCAACGTTATGAAATATCGTTAGTCAGGCGCCAATTTCGTGGCTGTGAACGTGGCTGTGTCGCTGATTTGAAATTGCAGGCAAAAGTATCTGGTCATGATTGTCACCTTCCAAATATAGCCACGTATGTTGACATTCACGATATCTACCCCATGTATGAGTTGTAATCGGCTGGGTGGTGTAATTGATGACGTGTGCGAAACATGTAAGGTTTCCTTAGGACGAGACAATATTCCTTTCGCCATGGGGGCAGCCATGTTTACATCACATGACGCAACTGAGCCCTGGGATTGGTCCAGATTCAAAATTACTCCTCCCGAACGAAACAGCATAGTCCAACATAAACGGGAGTTAACCTTTTAAACTGGCACCAATTTTGAGTTAAACTTTTTCTTGGAGGTGCAACATATCGCGTACCCTGATTATCAATAATCCTTAATCCCCTAGCGGGACTAAACATAAAATGGGTTCACCTTGCGGCTTATATTGCACGCGGGTCGGCGTTTGACGTATATTGGCGCACACTAGACGACGATGCAAAATCAACGTCGATGAATCGTGATAAAATTTAATATATTCAATTTATACAACGATATTATGACGCGACGAAAAACACGTCCAAAATGGTTGTAGGGCGTTTACAAACAACTGCATATTATAACACAACAGTCCGTGGATGGCGAGTCGCGTACATTAGATCCATCTCAGTGATTGATCAATCACTATACTACATGTAAACACGCAAGCACAAGTACCCCAGAATACTCGGCAAATAGGCCTACATTAATGTCGACGGGAGCAACAGGTTCACAAAGAAAGAAGGTTAAGGAGATGTTCAGAAACATCACGAACAGGATTAGTATGAGATGCCTCCGTCTGCACTGATTCTGGGCAGGAAAGCCAGAAGAAAATAGAGATAAATACAATTATACCAAACTGATATGTCAACAATCTTACATCCCTAATAAACAATCGATCTATATGGAAGCGGCTTATCTATGATCCGGGCGATTACGGTTGCACATTGAGATCGTCAATCTTTAAATGCAAATTTCCAGTTATTCAACATGCCGTTTACATCATGTATCACTTTTCTCAACTCTCGCACGAGAATGAAGGCTCAGATACTCTCACCCTCAATATTATCCCTTACCTTCTCCGTCTCCCTCTCTCTCCTCCCCCCTCACTATCTCTCCCCCATTTCTCTAATGTGCAATTTTAAGATAAAACGGCACAACAGACTAAGTATTATATCCGTATGCCATACGTTTATTATTCTGCTAGCCGGACATGGCAACCTGCCATAGTGCCATATATGGTAGCATGCATGATCTAAACAACAGCCATTAACCGACAACATTTACTATATTTAATTTTAATATACTGTTTCTATGTACGACTTTAAATTCTGATTAGTTATATTAACAACACATTATTATTTCTAAACAGATCGCACAAGAACTCGTCAGAATGAAGATCGTCGTCTTCATCGCTGCTATTTGCATTATCGCTCTCGTCATGCCTCAGGCTAGCGAAGGTGTGTGGTTATCGATATTCGTCTCACAAAGATCATAATAGTACATAGTGTTTCACTTAAGACTTATATCTTACAGAATCTAAAGATTGTCGTTGAAATACTGAAATTAGCTTCCTTTTGACAGTAATTCAATTAGCAATATATAATTATGTAGATATATATATCTATATATATAGAGAGGGATACAATTAATTTTTCGCAAAGTAGACCAGCAAACAATTAAGTTTAGGAGATCACTCTAAATTATAATATTCAAAGTAGTTAAAGATATACATTGATGTATAGGCATATCTCCTTAAAATGATAGTATAATTTTAATTGCATGGGTGTTATCAATTCTTCGATGATGCACTTTTATATCTTTAGTGGCATAGATTACTCATAGAAAGCTATTCGGGATCTGTTTCTGAAAGTTATGTTCGTACTATGCAATAGACGTAAACTGTGCAAAAGTGTCAAACTGACAGTATTGTTAGAATATCACTGTTTGTTAATTGTCTGCTTAATTCGTAATAAGCTTAGATTCGAAAATGTGTAAAAGGAGATGTAATTCCAAGCAATGTTTGTGCATGTGTTCAGTGTCTGATGATTGTGCATGCTAATGCTAGCAGTTTGAATATGTTCAAACATAAATCAACAGCTATCTGGGGGGGGGGGGGGTAGATGAGATGGAAAATTGTTGGACTTTCGATACGCCAAAGGCTTTCTTGTCCCTATGCCATCTGGAGTTTGTGACAATGGCAATCTTGTCTTGTTAAATCTTATTATGCCTCTCGCTGTTGCAGGTGTGATTTGCTATGCCAAGTGCAAGTACGATTCATGCAAGAAGATCTGCAAGCACTGCTCCATGTGCTACTGCAGGAATGCAGTCTACGGTGCGTGCATGTGCTGCGACGGCAGTGACATGTAAACGTACACACGGACGAGGTCGATGATTTTATGATTGTATTGCAATAACGATCACAAGATCAAAGCAGAACCTAACGGATATTCTTACTGTGTTATGTTTCATTAATTGTCGCCTGTGTCACTGATGTTTGGTGATTGAAATAAAGTGGTATTCTCGTCTACCTATCTTTGGTGATGTTTCACAAGTAGTCTTGTCTATTCAAATGATGCAAATCAAATATTTATTATGATCAAAAGGCTTGTTGAGCAATTACCAAAGAAGCATGCGTACAATAAAGTAAATATTGTTCTCATCCTGCATACACATTCCTTAGAAAATACTTGAAATGGTAGTTTAACTCAGAATGCAAATTTTTTTTTGATGAAAGAACTAACAATCTTTGTGAAAGTCTTCAATTAATAATAGATATGAAAAATGTTCACGAGCAGCTAAGTGTTATGGAGCAGTTACTAATGCATTATATAGGTTTATTAACAGTAGTTCTTCGGGCCATCTTAGACCTTAAAGGTGTAGGAATGATGACATTCTAAGATTTTGACTCGGCTTTTGGTGTTGAGATCGTAGTAGTCACGTGGCCGGAAGTAGGTAGCGTCCCTGACGGCACGGGCGGGTTGGTGGCTTGGTCTAGTATAGGACAGGAGTGGTGAAGGGGTCATGAGCATCTTATTGAGGTATACAGTAGGAAAAACGAATTAATTTATGTAAATTAAACACAACACCACATCTTAATATAGGACTACCGTCCGCCATCGGTACGAGTGGGCTGACGGGTGGGTAATGAGCGCATCCTAGTGGGTATACATATCGTATATATCATTGCGTGCGTGTGTATGTAAGGGTCATCTATCGTTGTGTCTCATCGCATAAGTGCACGTATGAAAAAAACAAACACAACATGGTAGTATACGAGTGCACACATATTTTATTGACTAAAGATACAAGCGTATAATGACACAATGACTTGCACACCTCATAGTGTGATATCATGCATGAAACACAAAACATATTTTATTGATTAAAGAAAATACAAGCGGATAATTATGTGACTGGCGGGTGTTTTACCACCTCGCCAGCGGTCGTGAGCTTACGGGTCATTAAGGCCAAGCCATTGCCTCGTACATGCATGATTCGCCTTACAGGTGACTTAACACCACGCCAGTGGTCAGGGTTTACGGGTGTTTGACAACCGCGGCATAGGCTCGATCGATGATGACGATATTTTCTTGTCAATGAAACATGGTCTGTTTACGAGTCTGATACCACCACGGCATTGACTCGTACATGCATGATATGACAACCACGCCATCGTCTCGATCGATAATGATGACCTTGTTGTCAATGAAATACGGTGCCGATCAATAGCGAAACAAGCATCAAATGTCAAACAGTAGCGAAACAAACAAACGAAGCTACACTATACACATGAATACAATCGTTGTCGAAAGTAAACATGAATCAGTGTCAAAACACGGTACTACAATGAACTGTATGTCAACTGTTTAAAGTATCAAACACACGACAATCATTTGCCACTAAATCAGTGTCGAAACCGTTCGCAAAAGCCATCATCAAAAAGCTGTGATAGCGAAACATAAGATAATATGCATCGAGAATCATTTCCGCGATGCACTGACGACAACCGTGAACGTCGTCGTTTACGCTAAGTTCGAGGCCGTGCTTGAGATCGTCAAGAACCGCGACGTCATCTATGACTTCTGATGAGATGGAGACCCTTCAGATAGCCCGCCTACTCATCGACACTGATTCATGTTTACTTTCGGCGTCGATTACATATAATAATTTCGTTATTGATCGGCACCGTGTTTAATTAACAACAAGATCATCATCATCGATCGAACCGATGACATGGTTGTCATATCGTGCATGTACGACCCAATGGCGTGGTCGTAATGACCCGTAAGTTCGCGACTGCTGGTAAAGTTGTAAAAAACCGCAAGCCATGTCATTATTCATTGGTACCTTCTTTAGTCAATAAAATATGGTGTTGTGTTTCAAGCATGATATCACACACGCATGCACCCGCTAAGAGTTGTGTTCCTGTCGGAATGTATCAAAAGAAGTATGTTCCCTATTTGAATAATGTATGGACATACATACATTCAAAATAAATGTGTATAATTTCATAACAATATTCAATTGCTTAAATAATTCTTATGGTTATAAATATCAAAAAAATTACCAAGTAGCATACGCGGCTTGGACCAATTACAAAACTGTAAATGGAATTTATTACAAACAATATTTAGCATTAGTAGCAGAGATGATCACTCAGAACGTTGTACACATCCTCGCGCGCCAGGTGTTTACGTGGTTGTCGGCAGGTCAGGTGGTCATAATACAACTAATTTCACAAACCGTGGCTCGTGTCAGATACAATGTTTAGGAAGTAGAAGCAATTATTCGAATACACAATACCGATCAGCTGCTCGTGCTAATGGGCGAACAGGTAATTATATATTGGGATTCCCAGAAGTCGTTTATCCATCTTCAAATTGGGGCGGGTATTTACGCTGTTCTCATTCAGTCGCGACAGGCGAAGTCAATTACTTGTTTGACTCAGCTAACTTCCGTACTTCGCGTAGGAGATCTGCCATGGCTAGTTTTGCACGGCAAACAGCCCTGTCTTGCGATGATGGTTGTACATAGTGTTCATATCAAATTGTGTTCAGTAAAATGTCACGACAGGTTTACCTTTGCATTTTAATTAGTTACATGGAGGCAGTCTGTTCCTAGTTTTTAATTTATTAATTAATATAATGTTTTTAAGACTTGATTAACTATGTTGAAGGTATACTGCCCGCCAGTTTGTGGTTAGTAAGCTTGTAACAACGTTCGTAATTTTGAAGATACAATCCCATAGCCAGTTACGGCAATACCATTGGCGTTTTATGTTTACAGCATTTTGTGGTGGACAAGTAAGTTTCTGTTGGAACAAGTAAACATAAATTACTAGTTGTCCTACTGGACAAATGCTTTATGGGAGTTAATGTGAAACCCTGGAATGTTTCCTGCAGTTTCTCATAAAAAAGCAGACCTTGATATATAGGTGTTTGTGTGCGCATGCGCACAAGTGTTTGTGTGCAATATTGACACATCTATGTCTATATCGACCTATCAAAAAGTTTTTCACAAAAATAGTAAACAACACTATGTTTCGCAGCTATTTTCAAGATAACCGGGACTACAGTCGCACTTAAGCGAATTGATTCGGTCCACGCATATTGCGTCGTTAAGAAATTGTGTCACTAACCAAGTACATGTAGCGATTGCTTTGTGCCTATTTCACACGTGTTTTTTGTATATCCACGATTGCAAACACACTTGCACGAGTTTACTCCTTCAAAGCATGTACCATCTGATTCGGTTGACTGGCACACTCATCTTTATCTGCAACATTTACAACGATCGACTACCTTGTCAAATAATAATAACGTACTTATGAACAATATGTTATACCCACTCCTCATATTAATTCGTAAAATTGTAATGTAAAACGTTAACAGTTTGGAATAACTTATTTTAATTACTAATATCAGGCACCGTACCTGTTTTACACTTATATCCCGAACACCCGATAAAACATTCGCATTCGTAACTATGTATTTATTATTACACACAGCGCTATGAAGACTCGGACTGCTTGCAAATACGAAACAAGAGTAAAACAAGATGTTTTCATTGCATTGTATAATTGTTTGTGTGTACTCTTTGTTGATTTGCGAACTGCTAGTGCATTGGTGAGTGTGAGTGCGCGCGCGAACGCGTGTGTATGTGGTGTGTGCGTGCGTGAGCACGTGTGTGTTTGCGCGTGTGTGCGTTTGTTCGCGCATGATTAGTTTTGAACGTGTGTGTGTACATGCGTGTGTAGTGCGGATCGTGTGTGTGTACGTGTATGTGCGCTTGGTGTGTATGGTGTGTGCGCGCATGTGTGTGCGCGCACGCGCGCATAAAACATGCTCAGATCAATTCCTGTGCAGTTGAGGGAATTTATTAGAAAGCATCAAGCTCTCTTGAATTAGACAGCGACAAACTATTGTCCTTACTTACTTGTCCTTACATTTATTAAAAACAGATGGTCATGATAATTGAGATAAGTGTGGCCTCGGTGCTTTGTTCTCTCAAGAAAAATTGCACCGTTGGTGACATTGCATGATAGACTATCGAGAATTAATGGTTCTTATCGGATAGTGCCATCGGTAATGAGCACGTGCTTAACAAATTTCTTCTCTTGACACGATTTAACAAGATTGCCATTCAGAGAATTAACTCTAGATGGCAGGTGGACAAGGAAGCTCTTTGGTTTATCGAGAGTTCAACCCTTTTATATATATCCAGCACTTCTGAAGTATGTGTCGATTTTATTTTAAAACATATTCAGACTACTGGCACCCACACAATCATCAGATAATAGCTTCCATTCATTCACACTCCTTTGTGAAAATGAGAACTTTCTTACGTCTAATCTACGCTGCTCCTTTACTAATGTGACTTCATGTCCTCTAGTCTTTCTATCTTTCTTAACTGAAAATACATATTTCTATCAATATTTTCATAACCATTCAATATTTTAAACACTTCTATCTGATCTTATCTCAATCTCCTGGTCTCTAGTGTTGTTAAACCACATTTTTAGGCGTTTTTCATAACTCAGTTTGGTATCATTTTAGTCGCTCTCCTCTGTTCTCTTTCTAGCATATCTATGTCCTTGCGGTATGGCCTCCATGCTTGTATACAATATTCTAAATGAGGCCTAACTATTGTGTTGTACAGCGGTATTATTAGTTCTTTTTATTTATATGCTATATTTCGCCTATTCAATCCAAGGATTTCATTTCTTTTTGAAGCTGCAATTCCACACTGCTCTGAAACCTTCATGTCAGCACTAATTGTCAGCCCTAAGTCTTTTTCTTTTACAGTAGTACTTAGTACAGTTCCCCCCATTGTATATTCTACATATTCGTTCCCATGTCCTGTGTGAAGGCATTTACATTTCCCAAAATTAAACAACGTTTGCCACTTTTCAGGCCATTTGATCAACCTGTAAAGATCATCGTGTAAATGCTGTCTATCTCCATCACTTTTAATCGTTCTAAACACTTTTGTATCATCTGCAAATTTCAACACTTTGCTAGCTATATCATCGTCCAAATCGTTTATATATATATATATTAAGAATAATATAGGTCCCATTACTGATCCTTGTGGAACCCCACTCAAAACTGATTTCCAGTTTGAAGCCTCCCCATCAACAACTACCCGTTGTCTTCTGTCAATCAGCCATTTTTCTATCCAGTTAATTATACCATTTCATATGCCATGGGCCTTTAGTTTAAGCAGTAATCTTTGATGTGGCACTTTGTCGAAAGCTTTTTGAAAATCTAAGTAGATGATATCTACTGGTGATCCATCATCTACCCACTTAGTGATATATTCCAAAAACATAACATATTTGTTAAGCATGACCTCGCTTTTAGAAACCCATGTTGAGAAGTGTTTATCAAGTTATGTTTAACAAGAAAATCCACCATGTGATCTTTAATTAGACTTTCTAATAATTTGCAAATCACCGATGTTAAACTAACTGGTCTATAATTAGTTGACTCGTTGATGTTTGCTTCTTTCCATTCTAAAGGACCGACTTCCTCTTCTAATGACAAGTTGAAAACTGTTGCAAGCGGTATGCTAATTTGTTCTACAATTTCCAATAGTAGTTTCGGTGGAATACCATCCACTCCAGGTGATTTAATACCCTTCATAGCCCTAATTTTCTTAGCTACCATTTCTGGGGTTACAATTAACTGTCTTAAATAGTCTGATTCTGCCCCCTTGAACTTAGCCTCTGGTACAGGCAGTGAACTAGTGTCTTCTCTGGTAAACACTGAAATAAAATACTCATTCAGGTCTTCTGCCATTAAGAATCCTTCTGATATTATATTTCCAGCACTATCCGACGTTATCCTGAACTTTCTGTTTGCTTCGAATGTACGCATAAAAACTCTTGCTGTCATGTTTTATATTACAAGCTAATTTATGTTCATAGCTTCTCTTTGAATTTCTAATTTCAGCTGTAGCTTGGTTTAGTTCTTCTTTATAAATGTTGTAGTCTTCGTCATTTCCAGGACGTCTATATGACTTCCACAGAATTTGTTTATAAAAAAATTTTGTAATGGTTTCTTTCAATAAGTATTTCTTTCTGGTCCGTTTTCCTTGTTTTTTTAATGGAACAAATTTATCTACAATACACTCTATTTCATTCTTTAAGATATTCCAGCATTCAGTTGCTGTCTTATTCTTCAGTGTGTTATTCCAGTCTATCTTTGATAAATATTTCATCATTTCCTTATATTTTTCTTTGTGGAAATTTCTCTTGAACTGCTTTTTATTATTTCATTCTGATTTTATTTTGATGGTAAAATGTATCTGGTTGTGATCACTACTTCCCAGAGGCTCACATAATTTAACATTGTCAACTAATTCATTCTGTGAGGACAAAACTAAGTCTAACAAATTCTCTCCCCTGGTTGGTTCTAGCACATGTTGAGAAAGGAAACTATCTTGTACTAAAACTAAACGATTGTGGTCCTTACTACCCATATTCTGTAGAGATTTCCATTTTATATGCCCATGGTTAAAATCCTCCATAATAACACATTCCCGTTTGCTCACTTCCTTCATAGCGTTTTGTATTTTGTCATTCTCTTCTATGCTTATGTTTGGACTTCGATAAACTAATCCAACCGTTAACTTTGAGTTTCCTGTAACTATGTTACACCAAACAGCTTCTTCGCAATCTGCTTCTCTGTCTAATTTTATTTCATAAGCCTGGATAGATTCTTTAATATATAAAATAACTCCACCTCCCCTTCTTCCTATTATATCTTTCCTAAACATTACATATCCTGTCAGTCCCAATTCGGCATCTGATATATCGGTGGTTGCTCATGATTCGGTTATACCTATTATGTGAGGGTCAATATCGTCTACCATAATGTTTAGTTCATTTCTTTTGTTTACTATACTCCTTGCATTTAAACAAACACATTTATACCCAGCTTCAGAACAGTTTTCCAGACTGTTCTTTGCTGAATTATTTTTGGTTTCTTTATCTATGCCTCCAGTTTTAGGCTTCTCTGCGAGTCCCCCCTGCGAATTTAGTTTAAATAGATGCAACCTGTGCCACTGTCAACAGATTGCATCACATTCTCTTAGAGTACTGCTGCCCCCTTTCCACTTAGATGGAGGCCATCTCTCATGTACGCATCTTCTCTCCCAACAAAGTACCCCCATAAATCTATGAATCCCACGCCCTCTTCCTCACACATCTGCTCAAATAGTACGTTGATCGTCATCCTCTTACAGTTTCTGTATCTTGCCCTCCTTCCTCCCATTACTGGCAAAATTCCTGAGAGAATAACCTGTTCTCCTTGTCCCCTCAATCACTGCCTCGGAGTAGCTCCTCCTGTTTGCATATGTCTGGTTGTTGTCTTTTCCTCTTGCCGTCTTCTCTCCTGTCACATTCTCTTCCATTCCCTTTTTCCCGGTCGCGTTTTCTCTTGTCCCCTTTCCTCCTGTCATCCTCTCTTCTAGCACATTTACTCTGACTTCCGTTCGTCCCTTCTTCTTTCCTCCCATCACATTTTCTTCTCTCCTCTCCCGTCCCTTTTCCCCGGCTACCTCCTTCACTACGGTCACTTTCTCACCTGTCACCTTCACTCCTGTCATGTTTTCTGTTTTTTGCTGAACACTCTGTCTTCTTCCATCAGTCTTCTGTCTCACAGTCTTACCAACTGCCTCTGTGGTATCTACCTCTTCACCACCTGTATCGCTGTCAAGTCTCTCCTCGTTCTCTACAGTCTGACTACCTGTTGATCTATCCCCACTGACCCGTTTTCTTTTCCTCTGCCGAACACTTTTCCTCCGTCCCTCTCTCTTCTCGATGTCTTGTTCCTTCACACCGGTCACCTTCCCTCCTCTCAGTCTCCTTTCTTCAGTATCCTTGACACAACTCTGCTCCTTCTGTGTTGTAGAATTCTCAACTCTCTCCGCGTCATCCCTCTCTGCTCCATCTATTTCTATGTTGAGTCTCACCTCCATCTCCTTCATTATATCCGTCAAATTACACACCTCCTTCGTCAGACATTCCACCCTCAAACACCCCATACACCGAAAAGTGAATCCGTCGTCTTTGGTCTCTGCCCATGATTTTTGGACAGCCAGACAACGCAAAATCCATCCAGCTCTGGCAATCGTTGCAAACCAAGTGTCGTTTTGCCCTGATATTTGTTAACGCACAGTGACACACCGTGCCTTATCTAGTTACGATGTCGATGACAATGTATTCAGGTTAGTCTTAGATACAAGGTAGTCTTTACATAGTCATAGAGTGTTTCCTGTGTACTAATATATATACTTTAAAAGGTTGTTATTTTAGGTTTTAATTACTCATCTAACTACATCGATTATCTCAAATAACGCTATTTTATTGTTGTTCACGTTACGCTAACTTCGCCAGTGACCTACTTTGTAAACAACGTTCCGATTACATTAACGTCCCCAATTATCGCTCGAAAATCGCCTACTTTTAATCTACCCTAGATTACTCCCTCTAGCTAACTTTAAAAAAAAATATTGCTTACTATATATCTATAATTATTTTATGTATGCATACAATCAATCACTTATCTTGATCAAATATTCTTATATTTTCGCAAGTTTGCTGCACCAAATTCATACCAGGAAGTTCCCCTGCTGTTATATATGGATGATGAATGTACTGTCTCGTGATTATCTAGAGACAACGTCTAAAGCGAGTTAATGTATATAAACCTACCCGAACTTGTTTGGAACGTATCGCTTGTGACCATAGTATTCAACGCGTCTTCTCTCCCGTCGAACAGTTCTCACTGATCTAACTATAGCGACTGCTCACGAGAACGACAAGTCAATGAACGTCACGTAGCTCGTGCTTAATAGTTGTAGATGAACACGTATTGTTGCGTTTTCGCCTATACTGTTAGCATAACGCAAGCGAACATTTGAGTGACATTATGAACTGTCAAACTGACATGTTTATTGCAGTCGCAGGCCACGATGCGAAGGGATCATCCTGTAATACATTTTAGTACAATGAGCGGGGAACAGTCATTGTCATAACATTGCATAAGCATTAGTGTCAATAAAAGTCCTTGCAACAGTAGCAATTACTCAAATTGAGCAACTAACAATGTGAACGATTGAACTGTCCTTGTTCGGAAGTATTCACATAAAAATAAAATTACGCGAGTAGTCTAATCTGACTAACATATTAATGTTCATAATAGTGAGTCACTGGACGAATGAACCATACTACTCACTGACAATAAACTGTTACTAATTTAAACGTCAGCTCATGGGGAGTCAAACAAAATTTGAAATATGCGGAATATATACAGTCTGTAGTCTTCACTTGCAGTCGTAATCTTTGAGGTAGTCCGGCTCGATGTTACGATCTGCGGACGGACGTCTCGACGGATCGACGTAGATGCGGCTTCGGCGACCGTTGTTGGCATCTCGATTGGCGTAACGTCTTCCGCATCCACATCTCGTTGAGGGTTGATGATGTCGTCGACAAGCGGTGCGCGGACTTGCAGCGGAGGTTCAGCCGACTTCCTCAGTTGCACGCGGTTGCGCCTGTATACCCCGTCGCCTGTCTCAACCTCGTACGACCTTTCGTCTAGACGCCTGTTGACGACAGCTTTCCTCCAGACACGACTACCCTGAATGGTCTCATCCGCACAGTATCTCCCTCCTCCAGAACGGGAAGATCATGGGCAGATCTTTCGTAGTGTGTCTTCTGTTTGGCTTGGTTAAGCTGCAGACGTCTCTTATCAACTTCAGTGGCTGTCGCGGAGCGCGGTTTAAGCAGTTCGCTCGTCATCGGAAGCAACGTCCTCGTTCGTTGGTTCATGAGCCGCTGGACCGGGCTGCTTCCAACACCTTGTGTGGGCGTGTTGCGAATGTCTAACAATGCCAGAAATTGACCAGTGTTCATGTCTTTGTTTTTTCTCATCAGTCGCTTGGCAGATTTTACAGCGGACTCTGCCTTGCCGTTAGCCTTCTGGTTCGCTGGACTGACCAGCCAGTGCTCGAAATTCCACTCGACCGAGAAGTCGTGAAACGTCGATGCTGTGAACTGAGGACCTGAGACAACATGACAAGGTATGCCGTATCTAGCGAAGTGACCCTTCATCTTGCGAATGACTGTTGTCTTGGTCGTGTCCTCAAGACGATCAATTTCCCAAAAATTCGAGAAGTAGTCGACTGTGACTAGGTAAGACCTGCCTTCGAACGAGAAGATATCTGTCCCGACTTTTTGCCATGGTCGGTCAGGGACGTCTTGCTGCATGAGTGATTCTCTTGGCTGGTCGACTTCGTATTTGCGACAAGTCTCACATGTGGAGTTGTACTCTCTGATGTCGGCTGACATGCCCGGCCAGAACACGCATTCTCTTGCCCTTCGCAAAGAGCCTGTGCCACTGTCAACAGATTGCATCACATTCTCTTAGAGTACTGCTGCCCCCTTTCCACTTAGATGGAGGCCATCTCTCATGTACGCATCTTCTCTCCCAACAAAGTACCCCCATAAATCTATGAATCCCACGCCCTCTTCCTCACACATATGCTCAAATAGTACGTTGATCGTCATCCTCTTACAGTTTCTGTATCTTGCCCTCCTTCCTCCCATTACTGGCAAAATTCCTGAGAGAATAACCTGTTCTCCTTGTCCCCTCAATCACTGCCTCGGAGTAGCTCCTCCTGTTTGCATATGTCTGGTTGTTGTCTTTTCCTCTTGCCGTCTTCTTTCCTGTCACATTCTCTTCCATTCCCTTCTTCCCGGTCGAGCATTCCTTGCAGACGTCTGGGTGCCTTGGCAAGAGGTTTTTCACAATGGCCTCCAGAGGCTTGTAATCGCTGTGGACAGTTGTGTGTCTGCCAAAGGTGTATTGGTGGAACTTCTGCAGTGAAAAGACGATTGCCAGCATCTCCTTCTCAATTTGCGCGTAGCGAGTCTCGACGTCCGTAAGCGCGCGACTTGCGAACGCGACAGGTTTCCCATGCTGTAGAAGAGTTGCGCCAAGTCCTTTTTCACTGGCGTCGCACTGTATCACCAGTTATGACTAAGGATCGTAGAAGCTGAGTAGTGGCGCTTCTGTTACCAGCCTCTTGACTTCTGCGAACGCCTGGTCTTGAGTGCGAGACCAATTCCAGTGCACGTCTTTGCGTGTGAATTGCCGAATTGGTTCCATAGCAGCGGAGAGCCGTGGCAGGAACTTGGCTAAGTAGTTCACTGTGCCATTCAGACGATGAACTTCTTCCACTGAGGACGGAGTCTGGAGTTTTGTGATCGCTTCCACCTTCTTGGGGTCGGGTCGGAGACCAACGTCTGACATCAGATGTCCGAGGAACGAGATTTCGGTTTTCTTGACCTCTGCCTTCTCTCTGTTGAGCGTTATTCCCCTCTCTCTGCATCTCTTCAGCACTTCTTCCAGATTGCGGTCGTGATTTCTCGACGCGTCCGCTGAATTGTCACCTGCACCGTACACGATGATGTCGTCGGTGATGCATATCACGCCTTCTAGTCCTTCCAGAGCTTGTAGAAGACGCTTCTGGAAATCTCAGAGCTCACGTTTAGACCGAATGGGAGTCGAAGCCATCTGAATCGCCCAAATCCAGTCTGGAATGTCGTTAGGATGCTCGAGTCATAGTCGATGACTACGTGCCAGAATCTCGAGGATAGGTCAAGTTTGGTGAAGTATTTTGCCTTTGCCAGTTCCGGTAGCACTTCATCCATGATTGGCATTTGGTACCGCTCTCGTTTCAGCGCATAGTTCAGAGGTTTTGGATCGATGCAGATCCTCAGGTCGCCTGACTTCTTTGTCGCGACCACCATGCGACTGGTCCAGTCCGTTGGAACATCGATTGGCGCGATCACTCCAAGTTTTTGGAGTCGATTCAGTTCAGCTTTTACCTACGAACGCGATGCCACAGGTATGCGCCCAGTAGCAGAGGTGACAGGGGTGACTGTCTCATCAACATGTAGATGTACTTTCTCTGGTAATGTGTCGATTTCTCGATCAAGTACATCTGTGTACTCGGCGAGCAGTTTCTAGCAAGAGTCAGTGTCCTTTGATGAAATAGATGCGACTTGTGCGAAGTTGCGATAGTTCACTGTGATCAGCTCCATTTGTTCTGCTACACGTTTTCCGAGTAGGGGCAGTAGGTCTTCCTGCACCATTACGAACTCGATGCTGTACTTCTTCCCGTTAGTAGGATTGCGGATTCTCATACGTCGCTTGCCTAGGGGGATTAGAACCGTACTTTTCCAAATTTTCAGAGTCTTGTTATAAGCTTCAAATTCTAGGCCGGCTGCGAATTTCACTGGCAGTACATTTACTGTTGCTCCGCTGTCAATTTGAAATTGAACTTCCTGTTCTCCAAGCAGCATCTTGGCAAGAATTTCTTTGCCTGCGCAAGCTGAGAATACTTTCTCCGATTTGTTCTCTACACCAAGTACATATTCACTGTCGCTTGATTCAGCTGTCTGTTGCACGGAGTAGACATTGCCGTGTTGTCTGGGCCTTGCATTTGGCCTTGACCTTTGCTCGCATTTTGCAGCGTAGTGATTTCTGCCACCGCAATTGGTGCACTTCTTACCCCATGCCGTCACTCTTCTTTCTTTCTGATGTGTCGGCTTGTACAAAATCTGCAGTCGATCAGATCTTGAGGGACCTTAGAAGTGTGTCCGCCTGTTTGATTACCTCTTTTGGGCCTGGGCGTCTGCTGCTTGTGAGTAGGTATTGTTTGTACTCTGTGTACATGATCTTCGGGACCGCTCATCACTTTGAAGTGGTTACTGGCTGCTTCAGCGCTGCGGCATATATCAATGCACTTTTTGAGTGTCAAGTTGGACTGCTGAAGTAGTCTTTTTCTATTCTGGCTGTCCTTCGTGCCGCGTACAATTCTGTCTCGTAACAGAGAATCTCCGAGACAATCGCAGAAGTTGCACGTTTTCGCCAGAGTGCGCAGTGCAGTGACGTACGAGTCAATGCTCTCTGTAGGGTCTTGGTTTCTTTCGTTGAAGATATAGCGCTCAAAAGTTTAGTTTGTGTCTCCAATGATGTGTTGGTCGAACTTTTTGATTACTGTTGGTAGATCGGTCTTGTCTTCTTCCTCACTGAACACGAATCCATTGTATATTTTTAGCGCTTCGGTGCCGACACAGTGCAGGAACAGCGCCGTCAGGTAATCGCTTGGCTGTTGGTCAAGATGCGATATGAGACTGTAATTCTTCCACATCTGCTTCCAGAGTTTCCACTGATGTGCAGTATCATTGTGTAGTTCGAGTTTTTCGGGTGGCGAAATGTGCGAATTTAACGAAGGAGCCGGTGGTCGTTCAGTAGCAGGCTGCGTGTCAGTCATGTTCGCGAATTATTGAGAGATTGCAAAACACTGACGCAATACGGGCGATAAATAGCGAGCGAGCGTGATTAGGGCTCTAAATAAAGTCACTAAAGGTGTGTACTCACAGTTTGTTATGCGAGTGGTTACACTTACACACCATGTTGCGTTTTCGCCTGTACTGTTAGCATAACGCAAGCGAACATGTGACATTATGAACTGTCAAACTGACATGTTTATTGCAGTCGCAGGCCACAATGCGAAGGTATCATCCTGTAATACATTTTAGTACAATGAGCGGGGAACAGTCATTGTCATAATGCAACACGTATTATTCTTTTGTAGTGTAGTCGAACGCTATGTTGTAGTTAAGACTAGGTTATTCTTTGTTAGTGACTAATACGTCAGTTTATTATGCAATAGTAGTAGTGATTTTAAAAACAAAACTGGTTGATGGTTACTATTTATATGTCTCCTAGAATAAAATTAGTTGAAATAGCGCTTTGTGTTGTTTGTAAAACCTTTCGAATCGAAGAGTGACTTTCTGCGTTATGAATTATACCCCCCCGCGCAAACGCGCGCACTATTCTTCTGTCTGAGTTGACACGCTTGTACATGTACCTTAGTGACACGCGCACGCGTGGACTATTCATATGTCTTAGTTGACACGCCTACGTGTCCCCGCTAACGTGTCACTGACAGCTACCCTTGCAGTCATTGTTGCGCTACCGTGTCAATCATAGCTAGCCTTTTAGTCATTGGTCTGTGACGTCAACCCGTTCACTGACAGTTTGATATAGAAACTTATAAAAAAAAACACCTTTCAGTTGTACTTTGATCATCCACGATGAAACAACACCCTTGTCGTCATTGCGGGGTCGTCCTCAACAGCTATGGCGAGTCACGACGTTAAGTACAGGAATGATATTCGTCGTTGATACACACAGCATCGTCACCACTAGTGGCGACATCAAGCGAACGCTCAAATCATACGTCGACGATCACGCCTACAGCAAACCACCATCGCGAATTATGCCATCTAACGACTCACAGAAAGGCAATACTCACCGCTGTCAGATATGTACAAGAGACTTCGCGAAACGACACAGCTTGTTACGTCACATCAAGATAGTATGCGCAGACTTAAATAGCCCATCGATCTTCCGTTACCAAAGCGATCAACATGCGAAGACCGACCACATGTTAGCAACAACGATCCCCCTCGTCGACAACCTCTCTAGGGAGCTGCGAGATGTTGTTCGAGAACACTGGTCGATCCACGTCACCAGAGATCGTGTTTACTCCAGGTTCACCGAAAACCATGTTTCGAAAACAGACGCACGCTTTCAAGATTAATCTCCGTTACGAATTCATTCTGAGGAACAAGGTCACGGGTAGATGCAGATAATACCATTCTTCGTGCAGCTGTTGTGGCTGCTACCTCGACGAACCCAGTCTCATCACCGATAGCCGACGGATTTCTAGAGCGTATTCGAGAAACTGACTTGTTGCACTGGGCTATCAATCAATGTCCGGATTGTCAGTGGGTTTGTGAACTTGTCACGAATGTAACATTCTTTTTCAACCGCATCGTAGACCATACAATAGGAATCGTGGGCGTCACACTTCCGAGCTATGTCAAAACGAACAAAGCTGTCATCTCGTTGGAAAGCTAACCTATCTATTCCAAGAAGTACACAGATAACATGTGTCTCTTTCTCTGTCTGGCCCTCAATTGTGGATGTGACCGACGTCACCTAGATTCCGCGGTGAAGGCGTTCGATTGCGATTAAGACGGGGTGGCCATAGAATATTTTGTTGGGGTGACGATGGATGATCTCAGTCGTGTAGAGACCACCTTCGAGCCCAACGTCTGCATCTACAAACTCATCAAACCACAGGAGGATGAAGGTGGGAAGGCGAACGCCGAACTCGTCCGTCGATCGTTATGTCACTATCCCGACACATTGTACGTGAATCCCCACGAGTCACACTTTTCTTACATACAAGAAGTGGACACGGATATTCACTCTTATCGATGTAGAAAGTGTGGCGACTCGTTATGGAAATACGCATCTAAACTGAAGAGACATGAGTGCACGTGTACGGGAAGTATACGCAAAATCTATCCGAGTGGCATGTACCATCCGTTTCCGACAGTGTTCCAGCGTTTCGACGACGAAAACATTCGTGTTCCCGAATGCTCGCGCTACTACCCCTATCGTCCGCCGTTTGACTTCGAGTGCTGGTTTAATACGTCACAACTTCCGTATTGATATAGCGATAAGTTGCTGTCCGAACCGAAGTCAATCCTTTAGTCAATGAGCGATGCCGCCTACGAAGCAATGAAAGACGATTACAAGGATGTGTTTCAGCAATTCGCGGAAGCCCAATCGAGCTGGTACGAATAGGAGCGATAGACACGACAATAACAAAGAGGGAGTGGAAACCGTCCAATCCCTACAAAGCTCTCATGCTTCAATGATACGTTTGATTTCCTCAGTTGCCTGTCATTGGTTTCACCTCGAACAAATACGATATCAATGTCGTAAATCAATTCCTGGTACTTCCTCTCCATGAAAGAAACAGAGAAAGTGTCTATCGACGAATCAGCTGAAATCCCTAGACATGACTCGTTACATCGCACGTGGATTCAGATATGACAGGTATCTGAAAGCGTATGGATGCGAGGTCACGAAAGGTCATTTCCCGTAGGAGTACATGGATAGCTAGGAGAGACTCAATGACAGCGCTCTTCCTTAAAAAGAGGCCTTCTTCTGCTGACTGAAGAACTGGCGTGGTGTTAAGTCACCCTCAAGTCGAGTCATGCATGTACGGGCCAATGGCGTGATCGTAATGACCCGTATGCTCACGACCGATGGTGAGGTGGTAGATCCGACGAAGATTACACCCGTTCTTAAGAGTAAACGACATGAAGACATTGCGGGACTTTCTCGTCTGGTACAACATCAAAGACGTCGTGCCGATCTTTGAGGCGAAACAAACAGTTTGCCTTCTACAAGGAACGCGTTCTCGACATGTTCAAACAAGGCACCTGCATACCAGGTTTGACCTTGACTACCTGTTCAACTATGTCCCAGAGAAGACCTTCATTGCGCTCTTCAACGAGAAGAACATTCTTCAGGTCGTCAGAGAAAACATCGTCAGAGGGGAATCAATTATCTTCACCAGACATCACGAGATGTTGATGTTTACACGTGTATACTGTTCAGTAGATACATATTACATATAACATTGTTCATGCTTGGCTATAACAAAGGTTATGGTATGCGGATGTTAACATCCTTTTGGCATAATAGTAAACAGTCAACAGTTTGTTTACACTCTTCTTATAATTTCCCCATAGGGTTTTGAGAAGGTTTAATGCGTACATTTTGTTAAACGCATTACAATATTTATGCACCCCATTGACCTTTGTAATAATTTACATTGTTTTAAGACTTCCCCGTACATTTTCCCATTGAGATTTGATAAGGTGTTTAGCATATACACTTTTAGTTCAATATGAATTCAGTACGTTGACCTTTATAACAATTGACATCGTGTTTTGAAGGTTTTATATACATTTTCCCATGGAGTTTTTGAAGATTTTTGTGTATATGCTTTACTTTGAGTGAATTTGCAATACGTATGCATTATGTTTTAATACTTTCCATCTGAATTTTTCCTACAGGGTTTGTTAATCTTCCATAAAAGCTGCGCAAATCAAATGTATGCCTAATAGGTCTGCATAAAGTTAAACTTTGATAGCATTATAATTGTTATGCTGATGTTATCTTCTATTGCGGGACAAATGTTCCCCAACATTTGCTATCTTTTCTTGTTAATTAATTATCGGTTTTCTTGATGAGCATATTTATGTTTGTGTTAGCTGTTTAGCTATCTCATCAATATGCATGTATTTTTTCTTTGGTACCATTAATAAATTACCTTTACAAACAATTGCTCTGTGTCTTGCTAAAGTAGATGAGCTCAGGGTATTGCCATTAAGCATCAGCAGAGTTTATATATCAATGCTTTATTTTGATATTAATGTGATGTGTATACATCTGTAGATATATATATATATATATATATATATATATATATATATATATATACATAGTGCAGTTAATGTGCAATGTTTTCTTCATAGGGCAAGGTCAAGCGTGTTCTGTCTACCATTACAGTAGTAGTAGGGTCTATTTAGTTGGCGCCCGTGCAGTAGGTCATCACGTTACATAATAATCTCTGTATATTCGCTAATATAATACCTTAAATGTACTATACGCCGCAGATATTCTACTATAAAAAAAGTATAGCAACATAAGCATTCCACGGGATATTCTACACAGCAAATCCGTATAAAATACGGTACACCGAAACAATTCTACCGTATAGTCAACAGTATAATTCCGCATAAACTACGGTACACCGTAAACATTCTACCGTATATTCTATAGCATAATTCCATATAAAAAATACTGTACGCTGTAAAGATATTATTCTGTAAAAAATACGCTACACCATCAATATGCTACCGTGTATGCTACAGTATTATTCCGTATAAAATACGGTACACCTAAATCATATACCGTTAAATTTACTGTATACCGTTGGCAACCGTTCTGTCAGTCATTTACCGTAATTTGTGTGGTATTAATTGTTTCAAGTAAACGCTACACTGCTGAATCATATCGTGCGTGTTTTTGTCCGTTTTGATGGGGAGATTGACATGAGACATATTTATGTAGCTGCTATGGAAATAACGCTGAATCTGTTCGTTATTGATATACCTATTTTACTGTTATAAAAGAAAGCATGAAAC